>OZ023251.1:12378771-12416750 GCA_964006365.1 Trididemnum miniatum | reverse complement strand
AGTTTATCTTGTGATATTTCATTACACGTCAACTTGACACTGAATATAATATTCAATGAATATTTGGTCCAATCTGAATAGAAATCCTAAATTGAACCAACGAACAAAGGTAGTAGACACTGTGTACATTTTGTAGACATTTGTGTACATTATTACCTAGAATTTGTGAGGTAATGCTATGTTCAATCCCAATTTTCTCAGCTACAGGAAAGAAAACCCCTCCAAATTTTTTATATGTCGGAGCTGACATATGGGGCTACATTTTTCATAATCGGGTCAACGTTGTGGGGCGTGTTCCACAGGGTCAATTTCAAGGTCAAAATAAAGATCATCCTTCCTGAAAGTACCCAAATTCACCAAAAAATGCCATATTTAGATTCTTTGTGTCGTCAGCTTTCCAGAAATACGTGGTTTTTGAAATTCGACCTACGGTCACGGAGATATAGTCAATTGAAGTCTGGCGACCACGCCCATTTTTGGGAAAAAGCGAAAAATTGTCATGGCGATATCTTGGAAACCGTTGATCTGATGAAGACAAAACTTGAAATTTTGGCTTTTCTGGCCATAAAATACCCATGTACCAAATTTCATTGAAATCGGAGAGGGTGGGGTTTCAAATTGCATTTTTTTTTGGTGATTTGAGGTGGAACAACCCAGGTTTCAAAATTAAAGGATTAAAAGTAAAAAAAACGTTGCCTCGTTTTATGCGTCGCTGTAGAGTTTTCTTTGCATGTCCTGAAAAATTGACTAGCATTGCAAAAATCTAAAAAACTGCAACTATTATTGCGAAATGTTTTTCAACTCTGCACCGTGGGATTGCCTACTAAAAAAGAAAAGACATCGCTTTCGGTGTGGAAAGTCTTGGTTCGATCCTCGGCCGGTCAAATCGGACACGGAGTCGCTAATGAATCGTCACCAATGCGAAGTTTCTTTTAGAATTCGAAGCTGTGTTGCCCAGGATGAAAGTCGCGGACCTACACTTCGGCGTAATATCGTGAGTATAATGAAGTTTTATTACTAAGCCACGTTGCCGCCTTTAAATTAAAATGACCTTAAATTTTAGAATCAAGCTTCTGGGAAGTCTGCCTGTCCAACAAATTTTTTTTAGTGGTGATGTAAAGATTGTGCTTTTAAAACAAAAAAATATAAAGGTTAGGTTGAACTCAGATAACCTTAACCGAAAGCTTTTTAACATTTTTCACACTGCGCTCTAATTTTTGTCAAGAATTTATTTCGCGGCCAACAGTAAAATGTGATTGTAAACAAAACACAGGAACCTTTTCACGGCAAAACACTTGGATCTTGCTTGAAGCATATATTGAAGAACGTGAAAAATTGAATCTTTTTTAGTAGGCAATACCACGGTACAGAGTTGAAAAACAATTATTCGCAATAAAAGTTACAGGTTTTTAGACTTTTGCAATTCCAGTCAATTTTTTAGGATATGCAAAGAAAACTCTCACTTAGCAACGCATAAAACCAGACAACGTTGTCTTACTTGTAACCACTTCATTTGTTGAAACTTATTAGTACTCGCATTTTATTTCTTGCCGAAAACGTAATTTGTAAATAACAAGTATCGGTTATATGTATGTTGTTAGATCTAATCATGTTTAGAAGCAATAATGAGCAAAGCAAACCTTAGGTTAAGCTAAATTCAATCAACATCCCCATTATTCCAGTCATATACTTTTAAGAAAAGCTGTTAAATTTTTTAAGCATTATGCTTTCAAGAACCATACCTGCGGTGGCGTAATTTTCAAAATCTGATTCATCGCACGTGGTCGACCATGTTGGCTACCGGCTCCCTGAAGGGGTACTTGAAGCTAAGCAAGAACACGTTACCAAACATGACTGTGTGTTCATTAAAATTTCCCCTACTTTTATAAATATCAAATCAAAAACGTTTCGTGGTAAAGATGCAATTAAACAACTTTTTTTAAAGTATTTTCTTAAGTGCGTTGTTTTACTTTCAAGACCAAGCAGTGACAACACTGCAAAAGCGATGTTGATTCTTACGAACAAAAAGCATCAAATCAAAAATCAAATCTTCATTATTCGCGGTATTACGCCGAAGCGTGTAACGAGTGGCGGGGCCCATCTCCGCGGCTTAGCGCCTGAGCTACACAGCTCGGAAGAAACGTCGCAGCGGTGGCGAGCCGTTGGCGACACTGTGCCGCTTCGAGAGCGTGCGCTTAGCAACTGAGCTATGCAGATGTTGAAATATTAAAAGTGCAACAAATATAAAACTTGAAAATTTCGACTTGAAACAATAAGAATTTTGGTTATCTCCAGGTCGAAAAAAGTTAAGCTGCTTTGTCAAAACGCGAAGAACAGAACAACTTTAAGAAAAACACTCTTCTGCAAACTCTGACGTTACGATTTTGATCTGTTGCAAAACTGGTAATAAATCACTTTCACAGAAGATCGTCTATTCATTTCGGTGTAGTTTTCCATACCTACAGTACTCGTTTGCTTCGCTTGCATGGGTTAACAACTACGCCTACGCCCTACATCGTTTTTCATCTAATTCCCAATCGAAGTGACGTAACTTACGAAGAAAAGACAACCTGATTACTTGGCAATCTGCAGTAACGCCTGCTGTGGTGGTGTTATTACGATGATCACTCCTCATGATGACAAATTGCAACTGTTCGTGGTTCATCATTACTTAAAATTGTAGGCTCACCCTATCATACAAATTTCAAAAAGAAATATATCTCGTCCTTAAACGAATATCATCAGCCTTATTCAATTAAAATCAGAAACCTATTAACATGCGCTGAATTTCATTCTGAAACAGAAAATAAAAGCTAAACAAGTACTAATATTGATTTAGTAAGAAAACCTCTTGCTAATACATATAGCTGATATAGGTGTCACCGGAAAATTATCAAGAGTGAAGCTGTCACTATATATATCGCTCAACATTATAGTTTGCTGGTATTAGAGCATAACATTTAAGTTAGACTTACGGAAATACGTCGTCAGCAGTGTTTATTTCAAGAGCTGCCAAGTTTTACAGCAACCAAAAAATCGGATGCATTTTCATTAATTTATTTACACTATTTACGACATTACAAAGATACTACGAACGTTTTTGGCTCTACATTGGCCCTCGTCAGGTATTTTCTAAAATAGTCACACAATTAACTTTGAATACTTAGGAACAGATTGAAGGTACGATTGACTTAAGCTGATGATTAGTGCTCTGCACACTACTTCTCGGCTCAACCTCTCATTTTAACAATGCTACACGCTACTAATGCACTGGTTTAAGAACAGTAATTATAACAAAAACTTGAAAGAATCATTACGATATTAAAAAAAGTTTTTGACCTGATATGATGAGAAAAATAAATACCGGTATACTTCAGTAAGCCCATTCAATTGGCAAAAAAATGGTTAAAAAAATTATAACAGAAAGGATGCACCGCTAGCGTAAAGTTGGCGATTAAGACTAAACCAAAATTTCTTTATTTAACTGCGATTCATAATTCTTTGAGTCGTATTCAGGACAACATTTTCGAGTAATCTTGAATGAGTCCAATCCAAACTTAGTTTTCGAACAGATGTTGCATCATAAATTTACGTGGTTTTTGACTTAGCTTCTCTGATTGCTGCTGAAACTAAGGTGTTCTCTAACTCTGGTGCTCAGACGTCGAGATGACATACCGATGTATATGTCTGACTCTGATTCGCATCACACAAACATCTGAGTGGATAAACAACGTTTGAGCACAAAGCCAGGGATGCGCACGATTTCAGCTTGAAATACGAATTGATTTTAAATAATTTATAAATAGGGGTATACCCGTAGACTTACAGTAAAGTACATGCGCAAAGTCACAAGCACGATTGTTTAAAAGTTTTAGATTCGGTTCGAATCCAGATGAGAGCAACCACACAAACGCAATATAATAAACTAGATCATGTAAATAATAAAATAAACATGTTTACAAAACTTAGAGATATTGCCTGGCACTCAACAAAGGGTAAAATAAATTTAGAAGAGACCCATATAATTAAAAGGTTAAAATTTCTTACAATGCCTAAAGCAAATTAGGTGCAACCTTACTTTAATTTAACGACTAAATCCTATCATTAGCCTGTTGTAACAATTCACCCCTGCACTGTAACAACTCACCCCGATGCTTGAGGTCAGTTGTTGCAATAACCTGCTCTTTTAAAAGTGTGATATTCCATTACAGGTGTGTTATACAACTGATCTGAAAGTGTTGTTAAAAAGGCAAGGTGTGGAGCGACTTACCAGTGAAAATATAAGCCACCAATGTAATAGAGCTAGAGAGCAGATGCAGTTTAAGTAAAAATTAAAACACCTCTCCCCGGTCTCCCCTACCCTTTATTGTGCAAATTTACAGCTTTTTTATGGCATTTGTTATTCTGTTTTTCAATCAATATTTAATTAGCCGTTTATTTCGAGGTCTTCAGCAAAGAAACAAAAGATAGTATAAATAGACAGATGGATTTTTATGGTAGGCTTATTACTTTCGAATGTTCTTTACTGCTGATGAACATTTTTTTCGTTTTTAACAGGTTTCATAAGTTTATGACTAAAAAGTTATGCCGCCCGCATGCTCATTGGTAAGTGACAAAGTGGCCCGCGATAGCAAACAGGTTCGTCACCCCTGCTTTAAACTATGCTTTGAAATACGCCTATGACTAAAACTGCTTGAGACTGTATTTGACTTGTAACCAGAACATGACGTAAATTGGAACATTATTCACAAAGACTGCAATAATTATGTACAATTTGCGTGAGAAGATGTGGGTAAATCAACAGAAACACTTGAGTTTCAAATATGACGTCATACATCTGTGATGTCATGTATCAGTAACCTTAACACTTTTAACCAGGTGCGAATCACACGACGCTCGAACAAATCTATCTGTTTTAAAACTCAAGTTATGATAGTTTAAAACAAAAATGACGTCATGAGGGGATTCCCCTTCAAGTAAAATGGGCATACTTATTAAACCGCCATGAGCGATAGGGTAGTGGTAAAATTTTTGAATTTTTTTTGCACAGGGGGTGTTTGTAACGTCCAATGCACCAAATAAGCCTTGAGCACCAGTATTTTTTAAAAATGTCCAAAATCTGAACATCTCCAGTGCTCCTCCGCTATCTGTCAATAGAAGTCTCTAAAATTAAAGGAAATTATGGAGAAAGCTAGATTTTGGGGGGATCCCTTAATAACGAGCTTATTTTGGCTCCCAATAATTCACTTAAAAAACTGCTTAACAACCAACGTATTCGTGGTTGAGATATAATTTTTTTGCAAAAATTCTGGTGCTGCAAAATTGCCTGCCACCAATTTTAGCCATGCCTAAAGGTATGTTTACACACAAATACGATACGATTGTTTGAAAGTAAAGTGACGTAGATTACAAAGCAGTTGGAAGTTACGGCCTGCATTTTAAAAGCGAATTTCCCCCGGAGCCCATGTGCGCCAAGTGCATCACTAGCAGTCGCAATGGAGCACTTTACGACACAACCTCTCGCAATGTTTGCGTTGAGTGTGCAGGGATAAGATACGGACTATAGATTATACACCATAGTGGATACACCGCCTAACCAAAAAATCTCAAAAAATCAACCAATCACAGGACTGCATTTGTCATGTGATCGAAGAGATTTTCGAGTCGAACTCAAGCACGACCGCCTTTCAAGTCCGGGCCAAGCTGTGTCTTATGATACGATTTCAAGCTCGAACTTGAGTCAGACTTAAGTTTGGGAACTTGAGAACGACTCGAGTTTGAACTTAAGTTCATACGGGCCTATGACGTAAGGCTTCGTCACTTTATGCGGCATACTAGAAAACAATTGTAAGGTACATCGCAAAACAACCGATTGAAAGTAAAATGGTTTGGGATCGAAATGTGTGAAGCAAATTTCTGTTTAACCGCTGATGTCAAAAACTGGATGAAGTTTCGTACGACAACAAATCTGATTAAAATCGCATTTAGCGTAAGCAGACCTAAATGCGGAAAGCAAATTGAGCTGCAATATTGTGAAAGTTTGAATGATAGAAAAATAACACGGAAAACCAAAACCGAATAAAATAAACTCAATCGTGCAATTAGACATTCATCAACCAACTGTATGATGAGTAATAAAAAATTTTGTTTCCGATTCAGTATTTTCTTTCGCAGCTTGCATAACATTGTGTTGTTAAACATCAAGAACTTCGAGAATGTTAGTTTACAAGGAAAGCCAGACACAGCTATCTAAAAATTTGCTTACAATCAAGCAAGCGTAGACGGTTGGTTGCATACTCAAGCAAAGTGCTCAATGTTCCTGAGAGCAGAGCCAAATATTAAATATGAACAGTCAATTTAACAGCAATGTGCATTAATAAGTTATACTTATAAGTAATATCATGTAAATAAGGAACATTTATATAAGATTCGATTTTAGTAAGACTTTGCTCCTGATGAATGCCTTGTAGGCATGGTACAAACTGTAAAGCTGTTAAATAACTAATTTTCATGACCAATTGACTGTTCATAAAAATTCATTTATGAAGAGCTTTTGTGTAAAACATTATTTTAACCCTCATAGGTTTATTGGGGTCAAATGTGGACCCTAAAAAAATAAAAACCACTAATACTTTATGCTAGTCTTAAAATTTTTGCTAATTGTTTTAAGAATTCCTAAATCAATCTGTTTCAAGGTTTTTCACATCAAATATTCTCTGATTTTATGATTTTTCATGATAGTATGTGATATTTCTACAGCACAATCATGCTTAAAAGGCAATTAGGATCAAATCTGACCCCAAGAAAATAAAAACTATTATTAGTTTATGTTAGTCGTAAAATTTATGCTAAATCGCTGTAAGAATTTCTAAATCAATATGTTTTAAGGTTTATCATCATCAAATATTCTTTGATTTATGGTTTTTCATCATAATATTTATATACCGGTATATTATATTTCTCCAGCACATACCTAAAAGCCAATTGAGGTTAAATAACTTAAATTTGACCCCATGGAAAATGATTGATGTTTCCCAACCTTAGCTCCATTGCTCAACGTTAGCCCAATAACAAGAATGGGCACCCGTAGTGGCTTTGTCTTTCCAACCACTACTTATGTGGTTTTGTCCATTTACCGTCATCATCACGAAAAAAAAAACAGTTGGGGTCAAATTTGATTCTGAGCGACCTTATGCAAATGAAAATGTGATTACCGTATGAGAGTTATTATATTCCGAAAATTTAAGCATATCTTAAGGTTTTCTGTTTGCATTGCTTCACCTTCTCTGGAAGTAGCAGTACTTATTTATTTTGTTTAATGAAGAAAAGTGATAAGCGCGAAAACAATGTTTTTTTTGCAGGGGATCAATTGCCCCCGCCCCCCGAAGTATTTTTCAGGAACAAATTAAGCGCTAGACTATATCGCGAATCATAAGGCCAATTTCAAAAGCATACGTTTATCAACATCAATATCATTAGGCATTTTAAAATACATTATTGGGGGATCTGGGGCTACCCTACATTTTTCAAAGGATGCGCCCCCAGTATGATGACACTTCTAAGTTTATTGAGCTGTGGTTTGTGGCGAACAGTTTTTGTGCTTTTAAAAAACTTTTCTTTTTAGCGTGACATAGACTAAGTGAATATGTACATCGGTGGCAGAATTTTGTTGCTATTGCTGCTGTCAATGATTCCTAATATTAACGCAGTAACTCCGTTAAATCCGTGTGATCCAATGCGGATGAATGTCAGCGTGGAATCAATCTTTACTGGAGAAATAAAAGCTTCAATGTTAAAGTATCACATCCATTCATCATGGTTTGTTGAACCATTGCGATATGTGAACTGCAGCAGACGAGGCCTTGTAACAATACCCAGAACTATTCCTCAAAATGTCGAATACCTCGATCTCAGTTCCAATATTATTAACCAGGTGGTTGAGAAAGAATTGAAAAAGTTCGTTGATCTAAAAGTTTTGTGGCTGCAATCAAACTGCATTGGAGATGTGTCCAAGACTCAGTTCTACTGCAAAACAACTGGATCTTATGAAAGAAATGCATTTCAATCTTTAATTAACTTGAAACTGTTAGATTTAGGGGGAAACGCTTTTGATCATATGCCCGTGGACCTTCCCTCTTCTTTGGAGTATTTGGATATATCAAGATCTGGAGTAAAAAAAATCACCAAGATGGATTTAGGCCGTTTGAAAAACCTGTTGGTGTTTATTGCAGACAACATGTGTTCTTACCAAAATTGCAAATCTATTTTCAGCATTGACTCCAATGCTTTTGAAGGTCTGTCCATTGCATTGATGAAGATATCAGAAAACACAAACGTGCTTCACGATCTTGAACACCTAAACTTGTCTGCAATCATTTACATCAACGCCGCACAGATACAATTGTTGAGTATCCAGCCCCACAACATGCAGAACTTAGCATCGGTTAAACGACTGGATTTGTATCTTCAAAATCCAAATCAAAACAGAAGGTTGAAAGTCTATAATAAATCTTTTGATGCCTTATTGTACTTGGAACACCTTGACCTATCATGCAATATGATTGAGTACCTTCCAAACGACATATTTCGGTATAATTTGCAGTTAGCGTATTTAGATTTATCGGGGAATTGCTTATTGTCTACAATAGCTGATCCTACTTATGTGCCAGTTCAAATACAGTTTTTGTACCTTGGATATAACGAGTGTTACCTTCATAACACCTTGAACAATAGCGAAATTCGTCGTACTAGTCCCTTTGGCCCGACATTTTCGCGAATGAAAAATCTTACGGAGCTCAGTTTTGCAAAACCAAAGCGACTAGGAACAGCAGATTTACGACCTGTACAGATGGTTATCCACCTCGTTAATAATGATTCCTTTTATCATTTGCTGCTAATTCGAAATTTATCATCAATTGCTCTAGGCGGCAAATACGTCCATCAAGTAGATATGAGAATTTTGAGTTGTATGATTGGGTTGACGTACATAGATCTATCCCGAAACATCATCGACAACATAAGTGTCTCAAACGCACCTTGCTTAACAGGTCTGTCAAAATCCACGCGGCAACGACAATTTAGTGAATGCACAACTGAAGTCAAGCTTATTCTCTCCTACAACATGTTAAACCATGTTAGGTTTAATTACTTCAATCATCCAACAGTCACTATGATTGATCTGTCGTTCAATCTTATATCTACCATCCATGATAAAGCTTTTAAAAACATGCCTTGTGTCAAGCTCATCGATCTACGAAACAACCCAATCGTGTTCATCCATGTCAAATCGTTTTTAAATGCAATTAATTTAAAAACTCTGTATTTGAGTAGCACAGCCATAATTCATGACAAAAGGTCTCTTCTCTTTCTTAAATATTTGAGAATCCGAAACCTTTATTTCTCAATGTTAAATGACAATTTGTTTGCGCTTATGCGAAAAATGGCTGAAGTAAAAACACCAATCGTAACTGATGTTGATCTGTCAAACAACAAAATCATCTCCGAAGAAATTTTACAAGAAGGATTGCAAATGTTTTTCCAAGTCACATCTCTCACGCTGAAGAACTGCAACATTCAATTCTCATCATTTGCCCTCCCCACTTCATTTCTTTTGCACCTTGACTTGAGTCAAAATCAAATCAAAGAAGTGACTTCGGAAATCATTTCAAGTGTACCGTCGCTTAAAACTTTAATTCTCTCAAAAAACTCCATCAAACAAATTTCCATGGATTTGCTCAGCACGCTGAAAGATTTACGCATCTTAGATCTTTCATATAACTCCATTACACATATGACATCTTCCCACAGCTTAAGTAATGCATTAAAGAATCTTAAAGTACTCAATCTACAAAGAAACTACATTTTCGAAGTATCAAGAAACGTGTTTCCATTACCGTTGTTGGAATCTCTTCACCACCTGGATCTTCGTTATAACTCCATCGAATGTTCTTGCGATTTGAGCGAAAACTTTGGTCGATGGCTGTCTCAGCGAGCTTACTACTTGAGTGATCGACCAGGTATTCTTCCTCGATGTTCTTCGTCTGTAGGCAACTTCGGAGGTTGTGTGAAATGCACAACAGCAAAACAGGAGGACGGATCCTTGCTGCAACAGTCCTTGCTTCAATATTCAACCAACAACTTTTGCTCAAGCATAACCATCATCATTTACACAGTAAGCTTTACAACTTTCTGTTTACTGTTTACTCTTGTTGGTTTGTTTGTTAACAGCAGAAAAGGTATGCTTTGGATGGCAAAGTTTGCGACTCGACGAGTGAGGTCTTCCAGTGGAAACGACGATGCAATTACTTCGTCGAGCTTTGTATTTCATGGTTTCGTCATCTACGATACCAACGACGAGGAAATCGGTGATTGGATTGATGAGCAGTTGGTGCCCAATCTGAACCCAAAGTCTTCTAATCTTCGAGTTGAAATTGTGGAACGTGACGACCATTGTGGATTCGCGCCTGTGCAGCAACTTCTATTCAAAATCCGAGCAAGTCGAAAAGTAATCGTGGTGTTGAGCAAAAACTATGGACAATCGAATCGCGGCAAATACGTGCTGTCTGTTCTTGAAACGCTTCGCTATCAAACAGGAAACGATCGCGCTGTGATTGTGACGTTTGAGAATGATCTAAAAGTGAGAACTTTGTTACGTAGACAGCAAAAAGAAGAAACGTGGTCGCGGTTTCAATTTCCGGATGACGAACGAGATTGGTCGATGTTTTGGGAGAGTTTACGAAGTTCGTTGGCACTGGATTAATTTCGAAAATGTGCACAAGACCAGGGACAAACGCAGAAATATGTTGATTGGGGAAAGAGGGGGGCTCAGCACAAGTGCACCACTCTACAGGGACGGTTAACAGTTGTTCCTACAGCTTGATCTGATTCAAAAAATGCGGCAAAATGTTTGTAAAAATCATTAAAATCGCGTAAACGAAACGAGCTACAACATGTTATGTAATCGAAGCACGAATTAATGGATTGTTCAGTGTTCAATAAGTAGCAAGAACTTCTTGTTGCAACGCAAGCTGTTTCAATCTCTGATTTTGGACCTCTTTTTTATATGAGTGTGATTTGGTAATACAAGGTTTGTTGACTTAGGCTTTAATCATACTAGGCCGACACGGCGGGCAGACTACATAGACCAATGGCATTTCGTGTTTTTCATCGTTCCAATTGAGCTTCCTTTACCTGTATCATCAGATTTTGTTTATATTTCTCAAAAATTGCATAGCTTAAAGTCACAACAAGTCAACGAGAAAATACGTATGTAAAAGAACTTCATTAGTCTGCGTGAAAATCGTGATAGCAGTCTTGCGCCCCGATAACTTGATGGCAGCGTGATCATTTTAGTGCCTTATTCAGTGTTTTGCTGTTTGCAAGAAAACCCCTGCATGAATTGTTCACTGTATAGTCCGTACTTGCTGTGGAGTGTTTTTTTCACTTAGAAACTTATTTTTGTTGTTGAATTTGGCAGTTTTAACATTTAACTGAGACAATTTTGAGAGACAGTATCATTTAACATCTTAAGACTGAAGGCTCGTAAAATCGAATTATGGTATCACCGACGCCTGGCACTAATATAACATGAATAGAGCTCAAAATAAACACTTTTATATAAAGCATTGTTATTGAAGACTTGCGACCTAGTTTCGTTTTTGTTATTCAAAAATTTCTGTGAATGCCTTATCTATATTTAGTTGTGAATAAATTCAGATGTGATTGCAACGCTAAGAGGAGCAGATAGAAAATCATTATGTAGCAAAGAACAAATCTCGTCAAGCGTTGACCTGACAAAATGATTAAAATGATCCGTAAATTGAAAATAAATGGCGTCGTAATTTGCCGTAAACTGACCATAATTCGGTCTTCAAGCCTTGCAACCATCCATAGCTCGTGATCATTAGGCTAATCATTACTGGCTTAGCTAAAATATTTCCGGTATTGTTATGTACAGTAATAGATTATGAGAAGAAGCCAGTAACTTATAAGTACAGCAGCAGTTGGTTTGGCGAATAGAAGCTGAGTTTCGACTGGAGTTTAGAATAGCTTAACTCACACAGTTTTCTTATACTTTGCAAAAGATGTTGATAGAATATGAAATTCTTAATCTCCATATTTGACTGTACAAGTTTCTACAACGCACTTTGCTTCCAAACAGGTTAAGGTTAATATCTAAACAGGTGACTCCTTTCCCAGTTAAGAGCGTCCGCTTGAAATCGATTTGGTCATAGTCAAAACTATTACAGTGCCCTTAACTTTTCCAGTATCTGTGACCCCTATGCTTGAACATATTGGCTTGACTGTGCATTGTGCTCAACCTGCTACATCTTGGAAAATATTATTGTCATTACTTTTAAAAAATGTCCTTGCATTTAACTTGCGTCCTTATTTTGTTTTATTTGTACTTCATGAGCCAAGCTTTTGCAACACAACCTTTTTTGGAACACAAAGAAGCAAGGCATAGAGACAGGCATGAAGCATTGTTAGCTGCATTTCGGGCTGCCTACTTGTGTAGGTTAGATGGGAAGGTGTTGCACCTTTAGCTCAATAATACCCAGACAGTTTAATTATTTTTGCAGTCGTCCTTATTTTGGGTTTCAGATCGATGAAATCCTTGGTTATACGTCAGACGGTCAGCTTGTTTCAGCAGCCAACTTAAATAAGTTCTTATGAGTTATGGTGCTGCCGCTATGCAACTTAGTAACATACTAACATTTCATCGATCTACTATTCTACTATTATGATGGACGCGAGACTAACATCCTTAGCAACAATCCCAATAAAAAGCTTTTGGGTACAAGCAGAGCCGGCGGCAGAGCAGTCGACTTAGGAGGGCCAAGCGTTCATCAAGGGGGGTCAAAATTTGAAATTAGGCACAGAAACCGCTGTTTTGAAACGAGTAAGCTTGTTGATTGGAAGGCCAAGCATGTTGATTGGGGAGGCTAGGCCATCCTGCTCCTTCCTTGGCGTCGGCCCTGTGTACGAGATTTAAATCTCGACCGCATAATCGATGTGTTTGCTGTGGAAAAGGCTCGCCGGAAAACATTAGGAAACCTGTGTTAAATGTAATCGTTTCTTTGTTTTGTGGATTGCTGTTAAGAATCAATTGCATAGAAAATTGTTTGCATTTAAAAGGACTCAGTTTCTTCATCGACTAGTAACTGCTTTAAGGATGCTTTACACAGAATAAAGTGAACTGCTTACGAAAATGTATCAAAATACGTGCGTAGGTCTCAAACTAGGGTACGTAGACGCAAAATCGGACGCAATCGCATTTTGTGTAAAGACATATTTGTCAGGTTTCTTCATCAAAAATCGCCCGAATATGCGTGAAATGCAAAACCGGAAGAAAATCGCATTCTGTGTAAAACCACCTTTACTTTCCATTTTTCTTGCAAATAAAGATCTGCTTACACTAAATGCGATTTTAGTCCAATTTGTTGTCGTACGATATTTTATGAGATATTTTACGTAATCAGTTGACAAAAATATCTTCCAAACAATTCGAACCCAAAGAATTTTGCTTTCTACCGGTTGTTTTCCGAAGCACCTTACGATTGTATTCTAGAATGCCGCGCAAAGTGACGTAGCCTCACGTCATAACCCCTAACTGTTTCGTAGCCTGCGTCACTCACTCACTGTGCGTACGAAAAATTTCATCGAAATCTGTGCAAAAAAACCTTAAAGGGGGCCCAACACAAAGTTTTCGGGGGGGAGGGGGCTCAGTTGGCCTAGCGCCGGCGCTGTGTAAATGCTTCAGAGTCCTAACTTCCTGCAACAAAGTATTACACAGACGAGAACTTGCAACTACAAAAAACCCAAACACTCATCAAGTTTTAATTTATGTAAATCTTGTAATTGCGTTTTCGTTTTGAAAAAATGTTTGATAAATCTAAAAAGTTGGTAAAGCAAATTTACAAAGAGTTATGCTGTGATGCGTTTACGCAATTTTGTCAAATAATACCTTTAGCGACCAACGCGTGAACGCCACTCACTACTTCCTATTTCAATCTCGCACTCGTGGGTCAAGAAAACATCCAAGTTCGTTTAACAAAATTCAAATTTATTAGCACTAAACATAACAAAAACAGATACAAAAACAACTGCCTAAACTGGTCAACTAACTAGGCTATGCCTACCGCCAGAGAGCTGCCCAAACGTGCACCGAAGTGACTAGGCCTCAATCTGACGCGTGTGTACCAAAAAAGAAGAAAGAAAGGCTTTGTTATGTTAGCCAAGAACCAACAAAAGGAGGGTGCCAGCAGATTGGCTAACCAGACACATTAAAGCTTAAGCATGATTTTACCAATCCGTCTTCTACTTAGCCGATTCTTAAAGGTATTGAAAGTGCTGAAAATATAAAAGAGCACAACTATTATTACTGTAGAACACTTATCTTATCTTCGTCACCACCAACCACGCCATCGAAGACCAACCACATCGAGCAACAATTCGCAAAAAAAGAGGATTGACTCACTCGAGGCACATAACGTGGTGAAGATACCGCATGATGGCGATATGGTATTACAGCTTCACATAAAGACCGATATTTTCCTTAGTTTGCATATTTTGGTTTTGAATAGGCCTACTATTTTAACACTGCAAACTTACCTAAAAATGGTCCACCCTGCCGAATGAGAGCTGATCATTTGGCAGTATCGGTGATAGTTTACAAGTTAGCTAATGCCTGATAGCGGGTATTTTAGCAAAGTGAATCAAAAACGACATAACGTACTGCGTGGGTCGCAACTCTAATGGTTTTTATCCTACGGCAGTTTCATGGAGAATAACTACAAAATTGGTAAACAGCAATATGAAATAAGAAAATAGTGTAAATACGAAAGCGTATTTTGTTGAAATACAGTAAACTCGTTACACATTCCCAGGGTGCTAAGAAGAAACTTTTTACTAGGGGGGGGGATGTTTTTGTCTACAATTTTGCCTGAATTCTGAACCCAAATGACCAATGTTGCAAAAATGGTATTTATTGTTAATGGGGCGATGCAGTGGCGTAGCAAGAAATTTTAAAGGGGGGCATAATTTCACCAATGACAAGGTTAAAAGTGCAGATATTCGTGAATCTCTAAACATCGAAGCGCTGCTTCTCCGACTAGAAAGATCGCAACTGCGTTGGTATGGACATGTGACACGAATGTCTCAGGAAAGAACAGCCAAAAAACTGCTCTGTTCAACACCGATTGGTCGAAGGCTAGAGGCCGTCCCAGAACTCGATGGCGAGATTACGTAGAAGATCTTAGTTGGTCTCGCCTTGGCATCCCTGCAGAGCATCTATCCTTTGTTGCAGAGGATCGAGATGCGTGGAGGCTCCAACTCGAGCTGCTGCCCCCGCGACCTCCCAAGGATAAGCGGGTCCAGAAAATTTATTGATTGATAATTTCACCAATTATTTTTCAAGCGTATTTTTTCAGCATAGCTAATTGAAGCAGATTGAAACACAGAAAATACTTTAGGGGAGTCCGGGGGTATGCTTCCCCGGGAAATTTTTGAAATGTTACAAGCTGCAATGGTTATTTCAGTGCTTTTTGAACAATTTTCAGGCAAACTTTTAAATTTTTTGACCCTGATTCTGAGTACTTCACCGAATATCATGCATATTGTTCGCTCATTTTCAATTACGGGTGCTTAAGGCGTAAAGCTTATTGTTATCGAAAAGTCTCGAAATTATGGAAAATTTGTATTTATCAAAAATATAGTTGGAAAAGGCTGGTGAGGTGAATACATAACCCTTATCCCCCCTCCCGGATCCGCCCCCAGCCATAAACTACAAAAGCTATAAAAAAAGTCTGGCATATTTCAGTCACTTGGCACCATTTGTTCCTTTTTACTAAAAGCAAAGTCAAAAGGGGAGTCATGGCAGAATGCCCACCTCCCTGAATACGCTCCTGGGGCGATGTCATTGGTCAATGACCAAATCAAAACAGTGGTGGAGGGCGTTCTGCGTGTTTGCATATACCACCAGCATGATGAACAGAATTATCAACGGTAAAGTTTTTAGCTTTGTTTTAGGCAAGTTTTTGTTTCATAAATGAAGCAAGGGGTTTGGGGGGGGGGGGGAGAGCAGTAAGCTACCCCGGCGAGTTACGGGGCGTAGCCCCAAAAAGCATAGCATTTTCTTAAATTATACTCTCCATCTCATATATGATCTAAAAAAAGTTAGGGAACCGCTGCTTTAACATATTCTTAGTGCTTTCACTAACGCTCATAAAAAACTGCTGACGTGTCGGAGCTGGACTCGGGCCGAGCTTTTCGAGTCGGGTTCGGGCCGTGATTTTCAAATTATTTAGGGCTTTTTTGGGGCTGATATTCAGCAAAATGTTTTTGTTCTTTTTTCTAAATATTTTTGCTGTATTTTCTATCTGAATCTGTATTTTGCAACAAGCACTCGTTTGGCTTATTTTTTTTTGTAGTAATGGCATAATGTGACTTTTCGTCAGCAAGGCTGACGTGACGATCAAGCAAAAACGAACTCTTTTGTCTGCTCACACTGTTGAGGCATTGGAAACTATTCAATATTCACTCCAGTTTTCAACTGCTTGCCTTCTATTTACTTTCACTGTTGTAGAACAGCATACAATGGCCTCTATTTATAGGCCTATATTTGCACACTACATTATTTCGGGGTGAAATCGGACTTTCGATTGTTTCGGCGGGTTCGGACAGAGAGTGTCGGGTTCGGGCCGGGTTCGGGCTGAAAAAAACGCCCTCGTCCAACTCTGTGACGTGTTATCATGTTGATCAAAAATAAACTGTTCTGTTCTGAAATAGGCGCACTGAAAAGGTTGTTCTTGATTAGTTTGCGAAGGAAACCATAATGGCTACAAGATATGCTGGAAAGTATCGCCGCACTTCGTACCCACAAGCTTCACGTATGAAAACATTTCACTTCTTATGGTACCTATCACTGGGGGGACGTTTTGGCATTCCCCCGTAGGACAAATTTTCTTTCTTTACTGGGGGGACGACTGTATTTACTGGGGGAGACATGTTCCCCTATCCCCCCCCTACTTCGCACACTGCACATATCATCGCTTTCTCCAAAGTAAAGATTGCGTCATATTTTAAGTAAAATGTTGCTGAAACACTTGGTATCAAGTTGGGACTACTATGCATTGTTTGATGCTTGGATATAAACCTGACCCATAGTATGGAACAAACAGAACTTGAAGCCGAGTAGGATGACAATCGTTTTGCAATAAGCTGTTTTTTTTTGTAAAAATTGATTTATTAACTTTCTATTGGAAATATTACACTATTTTTATGACTCTTATCTTCTAAAATTAACGGTAAACATCGTAAAAATGCAACTAGATGCTCTTGATGAAAAAGCGCGTATAAACATAGGCCTACTTCACAAAATTACGCATATAGCTGTTTAAGTGAAATTTCTTGAAATAAGAGCTTTCCAATTTTGTATCTCGAAAATCAGTACTGTACAAAAATTGCTTAAGACTAATATCTTCTAAATGTTTTTGGTACGTAAAGATGTTTCATTTTTAAAAACACCCTGATCTTTCAAGTAAACAATGTGAATCTGCAAACACCAATTACTTCACCTCAATCTTCAATCCGTGCTGTTTTAAAAACGTCTTACGTTACGTAAATATTTGTGGTAAGAATTATCTTTCAAAAACTAGCAATATTTTTGTAGTATTATTTTGTTAGATTTTTAAAGCAACTTCGATGTGTTAATCATCCACATGTTTTGCAACATAACGAAAAATATTGAAGAAAATAGGCTTTAAAACATAAAATGTTTGTGGTAGGCCTACGTAAAAATTATTTTTTTTATCAAAAACTTAAATTTATAAAATATTTGTAGTATCTATTATTTTAAAACCTATATTTTTAGAGCAATTTCGATGCGTGATGTGCTAACTACGCACATTTTTGAAATTTTAACATAAGCAAAAATATTAACGAAAATAGATCTGTAGCCTATGAAATGTTTGTGGTACGCAACCCTCTAATGCGGTTAGAAAATATATTACATTAAGTTCTTTGACAATTTTATTCAAATTCATAAACTAACCATAAACTCGCAATAAAAGGGTCGAATCTTCATTTTATTAACTTCTTTTGGTAAAAATGTTATTACTTACATCGTATTGAGTAAAAGGACTACTTGAAAAAATCTATCCAAATAATTACTTCAAATCACAACTAGAAACATATGTTTGCAGTGTGTATCTGCTTACGTCATCTGGCTGTCCAACGCTCTCCCAAGTGCTTGTAATCGTTGTTCTGCCACTCAGCTGCTTGCAACCCTACGAAGTTTACTGTTTCATACGTTGTCGTGCGGAACTTTCACAACCAATCTTGAGTTTCCTTCCCATTACTCTTTGGTCGTTTTAATATTTTATAGTTTTGTAACGTACCCCCCTGAAGAGCCAACGAAACAAACGGTTAACCCTAGAGTGCATAGAGGGGTCAGTGAGACCCTTTACGGTGTTTCGCCTTGCGTAGCTCCTGCAGTTTTCAATCGATTACCCCAAATTTTTTGACTTTTTTTGGGGGGGGAACTTTTTGACTATAAAATCTCGAAACAAAGCAATTCCTAGAAATAAAAAAAAATGCACTAATTACATTACTGCATGACGAGAGTCTCTCAGACCCTTACGTATTTCTTGCGAAAAAACTGCGACTGCTTCTACGAAACATGTTGGATTTCCATATTTATTCATGAAAAAGCATAGCCTTTGTCACTACTCACAACCAAGGCCTCCCTTAGCGCCGGCTTCTTTTGAAAATAGTGGCTTTTGTGCTTAGTTTTAAACTTAGGTATTCCTTGATAAACGCTTGGCCCCCCTAAGTCGACTGCTCTGACGCCGGGCCTAGTCACAACAAAGTCTATAATTGCTTTATTTACTTTATTTACTTTAACTTTATCTTCATCTTGCTCTATTGAATGTTTCTATTTTTTCATGGTGTTAATTGGTTGGATTTTATGAACATCTGAGGATAATTTGATTCATTTTCAGCAAACAGCATACTAATTTTGGAAAAGATTTGTTTTATCTTATTCAATTTATTTGGACGTCGATTTGATTGCATCCAAAAAGGCCATCAGTTGTTATCGTTACCATCTGATGCTTTTCTATCTAGTACTATTCATCCATTTGTTTGTTTTTCTTCGCTATATTTCGGTATCTTTAGCTTTTTATTAGCTATATTCACCTGATGAGCTCTAATGAGAGCGAAACCGGTCGTGGATTGCTATTTCTATCCGCAGCTATATTATTTTATAATGTTTTCTTTGCTTTTCTTGAAATTAATTTAGCTAACTCCATTTGTCTGTTCTTTTTCTCTTTTGCAACTGCTATCCTTCTTTTCACTGTATTGAATGCCCAAACGCCAGATTGAGTAATTTTGTTGTGTGGTTTTCGATATGGTCCTCCCTGATTGTTATCACTGATGAGGGACGTAATCCCGAAACAGGATGGCTCAGGTCTTATCTTGTATAATTGCTTTATTTAAATATTTTGAAACACCCCTCGAGAAGCAGTTTCAAATAATACGAACAGGGCAATTAGGGACGATTGCCATAAGTGAGCTTTCTTTGTGTTCTATGCAGAAAAAAACGGCCAAATCGGTTAAATTATTATATAATACTGAGCCAGAGCAGATTGAAAATGATGGGCCTGCCAGTGCAAACAATAACTCGTGACTGTTGATGAGGAGCTGTACCCGTTTAGAGGCAGATGCCCATGCATGCATTCAATATATATCGGTATGTCTAAAAAGCCCGCAAAATATGGTTTGAAGTTTGGAACGCTAGCTGATGCTCAATCACACAGTATTACATTTCGTGCGTATCTACTGTATATAAACATGGGTGCAAATCCAGGGGGGATGTATCCCTTCCAATAATCCGGCAGCATCCCCCCCAATATTTTTCATGGAAGTGGAAAATTTCCCATACGATGTATAATGGGCCTCAAAAAATTATCAATTTTGCTAAATCATCCCCCAAATATCGAAAAATGGTCAGTTTTGCTAAATCATCTCCCGCAATGCTCAACATAAATTTGCACCTCTGTATGTAAACCCGGAAGGACCAGAAACCTGATCGCGGGCCACGCAGTTTGGAAAATGTGCAATAAATGCAACCAGACGTGTCACAGAAGAAGACAGAATTATCACAAAAGATAATGATTTTTTCGCGTGCCTATCCCTTGCAAGGAAATTGAGAAAACGCAATTTGACATTTCTATAGGTAATATAAGTACTTTTAGCAGTACGAAGTGATCACAACCGGTAGCTTTATTCAAGCAAGTTAGCAAGTTTCCGTTCACCACTGTTAATCATAATTGATTTTTTCATTTTTATCCTCCTGTCACGAGAAAGCGACGAATGCGCTATGCATAGGACGAATCCAGACTAGCTCAGGAGTTGCCCTTGCTTCCGAGTTTTCCGTTTGAATTTTGCTTCTGACTTCTTCATTTTGCTGCTTGTGAGATTCCACCAAGCAGAGATAATTGTCGTGAAGCATCTTATCCAAGGACGCAACAACGAAGCTTGGGTAAGAGTTGAACCATCAATCTTGCGATCAAGGCTGTCGTGAAAACGACGATCCGAACCACTCGGCCACGCTGCCGATCCCAACAGAGAGACTCCTTACTGCTGCAGGGGTGTCCGTTATGCGTAATGCCAACAGAAAGACTGCTTCCTGCAGCAGGGGTGTCCGTTATGCGTAAAACACTGCCAAATTCTGCTAAAAACTGCGCAACTGTGTGGTGTGTATGAGCATTTTATTCAAAACGGTGTAGGTTAAGAAAAAAGAGGAAAAGTGCAGTCACCGTAAATCTCAAAATTGGACGTTTCGGCACAGATTCAACTATCATCATCTGCAATGTAAGCAAAGCAGTACAAAACTGGAAGAAATGTACTGCTTTGCCTACACTGCTGATGATGATAGCTGAATTTATGTTGTCGAAACGTTCAGTTTTGCGATTTATTGTGGCTGTGCTTTTCTTTCTTTTAAGCAATTTGCATCCTATATTTATTGTATTTCGGTGTTATAATGCTATGTTTGTCCGTATCTATGTTCACAGACGTGCAGTTGCCCCTATTGTTTTTCAACCTTTGCCGGAAACTGACTTTTAATTTTACAAACGCCTTTTCGAATCGTTTTTCATTAAAAACTGATAGAATATTTAAGTGGGAGCTCTTTTGGACGTATTACATGAAATTGAGTCAATAAACATACTAAAAAATTTAAAGAACTGAAGAGCATCTAAGCCTATTCTTTTGGGCAGTTGTATCACCATTTAAGACCTTCAGATATCCTTTTTGACCGTCTATTGCAACGCCCTTTCACCAATAGACTTATAAAGATACTGTTCAACGATCTATATTCAAGCTGTCAAGTTATCCGTGTAGTTCGGCTTAAGCAATACCAAAGCCCAAATGTCGGACGATGGGATCTCACGGACCCTTTAATGCAGAAGCAGACACAATAACGTCATCTTCTTTACGGTGAAGTGGTGATGTTTGCGGTATAACCTAACACTCTTAATGTTGTTTTAAAATGTTTTTTTTTTATGTTTGTGGTACGCAAGAAACAAGAAAGTTTTTAGAACCTAGCGATCGTTGCAAAAGCGTTCATAACTCAGTTATCAGATGCGGTCAAAGAGCATTTGACTCGCAAGCGTAAGCAAAGTTTTTACAGTTTGAAGCTACAGTTTGAAGTTTTACAGTTTGTATAATGTAACATGTTTACCAGAAATTTGCAAAATACGGTAATCCTGCTGTTAGATATTTTCAGATGGCAACATCACCGTCATCATTATCTAGTTCTTTGTTTCGCAATTCCTCAGTTCACGTGACCTAATTCACACGAGGTTCGTAATGCATTGATCGTTACCAGATAACAGTGTGAGTGTTTGAGGTTCTACATGCAGAACATATCTTGTTTAAGTGTAATTTAAATTGATTCTGAGACTATTTTTGGTTATTATTGAAACAGTACTAATCTCAGCCTTTGTTTTTTATTCTATTTGAATAAGTGTTAAGTTAAAACTACAGATAAGTGTGGCGTTAGCTTTGCCAATAGTAGTTTGGTTTGACTGATAAGTTGATGTGTCTTGATAGTGGATATTTGACTCTCGGTTGGAAAATTAGTTCTGGTACGTACATGTTTTTATAGTTTGATAGTTGCTAGTGCCGATAGTAGTCTAATTAGAATTTTCTTTTTATAGAAAGCACTGTCTGTTCAACACTGTCTGTTCAACACTGTCTGTTCAACGCTATCTGTGCAAAGTCTGCTGTTCAGAATTTGCTGTAAAACGCATAGTCACTGTTCAAGGTTAAAGGAGTAAAGCAATATTTGTGCCGTTCGTCGCTTAAAAAGTTTGATTTAAATCCTAATTTCAACTCATTTCACAACTCAAAGAAAGAATCCTTTATTTTCACGTTCTTTTGGCGTTACAGTACTTTATTTAACCGCGTAAATATGATGATTTCAAGAAATTTATGCAATATCAAAGTTTGTTGAGCTACTTGTTCAGACAGCGAGTTAAAAGTCTAAAATAAAACCGGGGTCTCGAGAATTGGTAGCGAACCAACTCGCAATAATTTTACTTTGTTGAAAAATCCCTATCACCTGCAATTTCAGCTGATTCAAGCTTCGTCATGAATTACCGCTATCAACAGTTGACTTTTTGAAAGTTTTACTTTTATTTTTTCGACCTTTAATTCCTGTTATCTTGTTAGATTCGCAAGTTACAAGAAATATCAATCGGTCAGATTTATATTTGTTGAAAGCAATAAAATGGGTACGTAATTGAACGGAAGCTGCACTGCCGTAAATACCAAAAACGACGTGACTGCAAAACTAATTGTTGAGAACACGTGCCCTCCCATTTCTGTTTATTCTTTTGCGCTCATTTTTCGTACTTCGACTAAAAGAGCTTTTACCTACAAACCATTAAATTTTCAGAAAATGGAGCTTTTTGAAAATGGTGTTTTGGGGAGTTAAAGTTGAACTCTATCCATTCCGTTGTTTTTTCAATTTATTGTATTCGCTTTTTTTTCAGGCATAAATCGATAAAACACTGTAACTACAAAATGCATTATGCGATCACAAATTTTAGCTTGATAAATCAAAAGAACAACGTAACTGCAATGTTACGCAATAATATTTTGCAGTTATGTTGTTTTTGCAATTTATCACTACAGAAAAAACGCCACTATTGCAAGACCGAAAAAAACGTAAGTAACGTTACGGTACGTTTTTACAATTTTTTAGAGATCAACAAACAAGAAAAAAATCTCAAAAACAGCGTAAAGTACTTACGGTGTTTTTTGCGATTTATCGACGTAATATTATCAAGATAAATGCAACGCAAAAACAGCGTAACGAAAGTTACGCTGTTCTTGCAATTTATTAGCCGCATTTTTGGGAAAATGACGTCATGAAGGGGTGAAAAAGTGGGGAAAACAATGATTTGGGGGGAGTTTTTCACATTCGGTGTTGAGTAGGCTCAGATAGGACGCCAAAACTGCAAAAATCTCAAAATCGAAAAAAATGCGGTAACGTCGTTCTTGATATTTACGGCAGTGCAGGTGAACGTACAAGTTTTTGTTTAATTTTTGAGTCAGAAACGAACAAAATAAAAAATCTCCATCAAACACTTCTGTTGTAAAAATTGTAAACAGATTATAGTCATAAATAGAAAACACGAAACGGTAGTTTTATATCACCACTTAGTTTTTACGTTTGTCTACTTCATTAAACTTTTTATCTTTTTCTAGACCATGGGCTAAGAAATGTCGCGAAATTGCTTAGAGATGTAGGCCTAGCTGTGCACAAGAATTCAGTATCTTGTTTGGCACTTGAAAGTCGTTTGTTAAAGACATGAAAAATCGTTACACAAACAATCATGAGAAATCTTTGAAATTGTTTGACTAGCTTAAGAAGACATATAGGAAATTATTCGCACAAAAATTCAGAATACGTCTATCTTTTGTAAAACTGTTTCTTGTTAAGTCTTCAAGAGGTATGGAATTGTTATAGTAATCTTGTAAAATTTAGTTAAAGTACGTATTACAATAGAGGTATAAAACTTATTTTTCTACAGCGAAAATAAATAATTTTAGAATTATCAAAATATTAAAACAACCAAAGTATAAAATTTAACTTCTTGCGCATAAAGATAAAAACGCAATAATTTATTATTAAGAAGTATTGAATCAATATTTCTTTCATAATAATAAGAACTACTAAATATTTTTGTGTAAAATCATAACTAAAGCTTTATTTTTATCAACATGAAATTCAATACTATAACAAAATTTGTAAATAATTAAATCTTCACATAATTCATTTCATAATAAAAAAGACTTTCAACTAAAAAGAATTAATACGTGAAAGGAATTCATGTAACAATAATTTCATACGAAACTAAATCTGTTTATAATTTTTTATGAAATATTAGTATAAAATTTAATTTTTATCAAAATACGTAAAAATAAAATGCAAAAATAATTTTAAAATATTAAGTAAGAAATATTGAATCGATAAATAATTTCTTTCATGATAAAATAAGAGCTATTAAATTTTTAAATATTTTTGTTATAGCTCCACTATGGCTCGAATGAGCAATCCGCCGCCGGCGGCCCAAATGAGCAATCTGCCTTCAGCTCAAATGAGCAATACGCCACCGCCAGGCGGCGGTGGCGACCGGGAAATTAACCATTTACTACAACTGCAGTTGAACATGCAATGTGTAAATCCTACACAAAACTATCATGTTTTCTAAAAAAAAAAAGCTACAATAAACACCACACATGCTGTTTACTTTCGGTAAACTACATTCATAGATTTTGCTGAGATTCAATTTACAAAGATCTTGAAGCAAATTAATCTTCATTACCGGTATACTCTTCAGTGGCGGCTCGTCTAAAGGAACTGCAGCCATTCTAAAAATTTTAGCAGCAATTTATCTCACATAAGAATTAAGGTTATCATTTATCATGAATTATTCAGGAAAAATTTCGATGGATTTGACAACACTGCAAAACAGCGAGACTGCCAGTAGATCACGAGACTGCAAGTCTTGCAGTCTGGATTTGATGACGCGACACAGTTATGTTCTTATATGACGTTGTGTGAGAGAACAGAAAAAATCTTTTATTCCCTGTTTCAACTCTTATTCTATTGACGAGAAATAGTGCGTGAGTTGGGCCAAAATTTTTGCAGTTCCTCTCTTGAAAACAACTTGATTACCTCTGTAACATTACTGCGTAAGGAAGCCATACGCTCAGTGCTGCCGTCGAGGTTAGGCTCGGTAGGCTTAGCCTACCTTCTTTTTTGCTACGGTAGGCTCCGTATTTTTCGGCCTTGCTAAAGCATAAAAACGTAGGCCTATAGCAACTCGAACAGAAGAGCATGCCGTCCTGTGCAAATCCACAAATCTTAATTAGACTGTGCACCTGGTTTGTCGAAGTATCAATAGTGTGCAGTACAGTATAGCTGTTCTGTATGTGAGCCACTATTGCATTTGTCATTGATCTCACCGACGGATTTAATTTTAAAAGCTCACGAAAAATAATGTACTGTAAGAGAAAAACTGCATGAGTGTATGGTGTCAAGCCTGCTTGTTACCTGCGAAATCAGGGCTGCGAATTCGATGGATTTTTGTATGAGTTTAGTTTATTTCAGCTGGTCGGAGGTCAAGTGCGAGTTCTTTAATATACTTTTTTTGAGTTCAAGTTCGGCAAATATATTAAGTTTTTCGAGTTCGAGTTGAGGCTGACAAAAATATTGATTGTTTTTCTAGGTCGACTTCTCATAAACAATGAACGACACGCAACTGTTAAGAAAAGCCCACTCTCAATTTACAGTTTTACTCGGCTTGATCAACAAAAATCTTTCTTTCTGACAATTTTTCAATCTTCAAATTTCTTTCCTTTGAACCTTGCTATCGTGATGCAGTAATGGCTTAGACAACAGTCTGCTTGTTGCGCCTAGCAATGCTATGCCTCCTAGCTAATCGTTTTCACGTGGGACATAGGAAGCAATAAATTCTGAAAAAAAGATGGGCACAACGGCCTAATAATTTTTGAACTTGTCGACACTGCTGATGGATAGAGCCTACCCACTTATTTTTTAGGACGGCAGCCCTGCATACGCTTTACATTGATGTGCAGCTAGGTTTTACTCCTGCTACACTCTATCATGAGAACAGGCTACATTCTTACATGTGCAAGAATACAGCATATTTAGCCTACCGGTACTACGCATAGGATAATATTAAGAATAAGATAATTAAAATGGTTGAAAGCAGGGCTACGAACTCGCATTTTTATTCGAGTTTGAATTAACTGAAAATTTCTTAGCCGAGTTTGAGTTCAGTTTCTTCATTACCAATTTTTCGCGTGCAGTAATTGTTCCTAGTCTATAAAGCTCAAGTGGCTTTTCACGAGTTTAAGCTCACTTCAAGCAAGTTGTATTGAATTTAGATTAGGTTCAAGACTCAGTCAACTTTTTTGAGATCAAGCTCGGCAAAAAAAAAAGAGTTCAAGTTCGCAGCCCCGGTAGAGAGAGTAAAAATAAGCCAGCTATTAGCTAGTTTAAAAGAGCACAAAAAAACAAACATAAGGGATTACGGATGCTGCTAGCTCGTGAGTTGCTAAGTTTTTGATCTGGCCGACTAGTTTGATTTTGTTAAATAGTCAGCTGAGTCACAGTCTTCGAAATAGTGGCTGAGTAAATGTATCTCTGCTCATGAAAGAACATTTTGTTTAATTTTCCAAGTCCTCGTTTACTTAATTACTCTAGTCTAAAATTTTCATTACGCATATATTTTTTTAATAGCATTCATTTCATTCCTGTGACTTTTATCAGAAGAATTGGTTGAACAATAAAAAAGTCGTCTTTTTTAGTTAGGTGATTGATAACCAGTAAATGTAATGCAACGCTTAATACCTTCCAGTGCCTTCATACCCACAATAAATCGTAAAAATCAAGACTCGATTTAGGCTTATATCGCAGGCCCCCCCGACACCAATAAAAAGAAATTGCAGGCCCCCCGTCACAAATGTGCTCGAGCCGCCACTAATACTCCCCGCATTACGCCGAAGCGTGTAACGAGCGGTATGGTTGATGTCCGTTGCTTAGCGCCTGGGCAGCACAGCTCCGAAGAAACATCGCAGCGGTGGCGAGTCGTTGGCGACACTGTGTTCGATCCGTGAATCAAACCCAAGACCTCCGGCTCCCGTAGCAGTGTTTTTATCATTTTCCGGGTATAATGAGAATTTTCGATCTCGAAATATTTTGTAACACATACTTTGTCAGACCTAATAGAAGCAGCGCCACCAAAAATATAAAGATTTTTTTTCACCGAAGATAAAAAGTTTCTTTAACCGCATGGTTTATAAGCAGTGATGGGTACGATAAACCTTTCTGTACTAAAGCGATAACGATAATCGAAGATGTCAAAAAAGCCCTGGACGATGCCGATAATCGATAAATCTCAATTTCTTTAAGCGATACCTCTAATTGATAAATTACCGCCAATAAATTTTTCCGATAAATGTTGCGGAAAATTTTTGATGTGTTTGACGAAGATTTTTTTTTATAGGCCAAATTGCAATAATGTTTTTCAGGATTTTTCAAAAAAAGAGAACAATTCACGGGCTCTGCCGTGGCATCAAAGAAAACAAAGAGAGATTTTGCTAAATTCCAACAAGACTTTACAAACACCGTCTATTTTTTCCATAGCGCCAACTCGCTAACTCTGCGCTGTGTGCATAAAAAAGCGTTAATCGCGATAATTTATCGACGATAACAAAGTATATTACAAAAGCGATATCGGTAATCGATAAATTAAAACTATTTTGAGCAGTAACGATAATCGGTAAAAAATTATCGCCGATAAATTATCTCTATAAATGCCCATCTCTGTTTATAAGCCGCACTGTGTAAACGTGACAAAACATACGAAAAGAGTTCGATTCACGGTAGGGGGCCGATCTCATTTCATGCATATTTCGAACAGCTCGTGACTCAAAGAGCGCGAGCTCACTTAACAAACACTGTTCAATGGTTAGTTACCCACTTAACTAGTATAAGCACTAGGGTGTTGCAAACGCCCCTCAAAAATGAAAAACTGTGCTGATCACAAATTACTTTTGATATATGGTGACCAGTCCGGAAAAAAATCCAGATATGAAGTTTCAGAAAAATTGAACATTGTTTAGGTGTTCCGCTTTTCATTTTCATGATGACAGGCCTATCAATGCAATGAATTTTTCTATCTCCTTAACCACTTGTGCTAGAAAGTTGGTTAATGGCTCAAATGACTCAGAAACATCAAGTTTCTATCTAACTTACAGAGAAACTACTGTATATGGCTATTGCGCTTAGTTTTCGAGTTATTGCGTTAATTATGTTTCAAAGTCAAGTTTTGGGGAGTGCAATGTTATCACTCCATCTATTTAAGCTACCTCATAATGATACAGAGCAAAATAAGGTACCAACATTGCTTTGGTTGTATACATGACAATATGCTATCAGTGTTTTAGCTCATGGGTGGAGTAGAAGTCTCTTAGTTTTTTAAATTTAGCGTTTGGTTTGCATATAGATTACAAGGTAGTGTGTGTAATATGGATGAGTTAAAAGTCAAATCATCACATTGCTACTTGGTAAACAAATTATCTGCAAGAATAGGATGACTAAACGCCATAGAGATCTCCGTTTGTTTCTGCTGGGATCTGTTCCAACTCAAAACGACATCCACATTGTTACAAGCAAACTACCAACCAACAAGCGAGTATTACGAGCATTCATTGCTAAAAATGAAGAATTCGATCAAACCAACAACAAAAAGCCATTGTTCAAAGCTGCTATGTCAATCACAACTGAACAGGCTTTGCCAATTTATGCCAGAGCAAGTATTCCGACATAACAAGCTAACAAGATTGCTCAAGATATAGTGCAACATTATAGGAGTACCGTATGCAAAATTTGATGAAAAATAAAAAAGAGAAATAGGGGAAGCCAAAGAAAGGATTGAAACATTCAAGAAACGTTTGCAAGAAACCATTGCCTGCTGGCCGAAAGATGTATAGAGCAGGTTATCTAACACAGAAGACAAAGCATTTCTTTTATCAATGCAGAATGATCGCACTGCATCAATAGCTGGAAAAAATATTAAAACGCACAAATTGGAAATGAGACAACACAAAAAAAAGAAGCTCAGGTCAGACTTGAACAAGCAGAAGAAATATGAAAAAAATGAAGAAGCAACAGTTGCAATGCTTGCCAATAGTTTTGACGATCAACTTTCATCTCAATCATCCAGAAGATGCAGATGACTGTGATGAAAAGGCTTTTTGTTTTTGGTGTGGTCAAATTCTTTTTTAGCAATGAATGCTAGTAATACACTGTAAAAAATTTTGGGTAATCGCATTGCCCAATTTTGGGCAAATGTATGCATTACCCAAAAAAAACGGTCAAAAACCCAATTTTTTTGGGTATGATAAGCAAAAACCCAAAGTCGATTTTGGGTTCTGCATAACCCAAAGCACATCACCCAAGTAAATTGGGTTAAAAATTTTATACCCAAAAATAAATTTTGGGTAATCGTTTTTGCAAATATTAATTTGGGTAATGTGGTAGCAAACCCAAATTAAATTTTTGGGTGAGTGTTATGACTATTGTTTTGGGTCAATGGATTTTAAACCCATTAATTTTTTTTGGGAAATAATTCCTGAAATAATAACTTGTGTATATTGTTTTTAAAGCCAAAAAAATTTTTGGGAAATGTTAAATAACTTATTTTGGGAAAGTGAATTTTAAAACTAAGATCTTTGGGGAAAATTTTTAAATAATAGATTGGTTTCAAACTCAAAAAACGGGTTGCACTTTAAACAATTCTTAGTTTAGGAAACATTGAGTGCAAAACCCAGTTGTTTCATATAGCACTCGATGAGTTTTCATACGGCCCGCGCTTGTTGCTGCTAAATGTATTATTTTTGGCCTACAAGCACATGTAAAGTTAGATAGCCTGTCCAATATAACTGGAGGTTGCTTTTTTACGCTGTAAATGCGACAAGACTATCTGATTGAGACGACAAAAACCGGCGAGAAAAGTTTAAACCGTTATTACGTCATAATTGCGACAGAAACCATTTTTGTTACGAAGAGCAGCAAAACACATAGAACCACAAAAGACTATTAGCCTTCGGGTACTTTACATTATGAAATTTGTTCCTCTTGGAGAAAACTTTGGCGCCCCTGGTCTAAGGCCAACCACCAAAAACCTTACATGCTTTATCTAAGTTGATCACTTGGTCTGTAGGATAATCGAGCCGTCTAAAAATTTTCTGAGATTTATCTGCGTGTTTGGCAGATATTGGAGCTGGGCAAGCCATCTTAAATTTTTATAGCATTTATCTACGGGCATTGGTAAATGTTGCTACATTAGCAAAACGGAAAGCCGGAAGCCATAGTAGTCTGCGATTTATTGCTTTTCAAGGCCTTACCACGCGCATGCGCTTAAATTTTGCTTAGACGTAAATGCTAAGCATTATAAACTAGCATTTGTGTAGCTGTTTTGCTTGATGAGACAGAATGCGTCATCAAAAATCAAAATCAAATCTTCATTATACTCGCCGTATTACGCCGAAGCGTGTAACGAGTTGCGGGGCCCATCTCCGCGGCTTAGTGCCTGGGCTACACAGCTCCGAAGAAACGCCGCAACGGTGGCGAGTCGTTGGCGACACTGTGCCGATTTGACCGGCCCGGGAATTGAACCCAAGACCTCCCGCACCGAAAGCGTGCGCTTTGCAACTGAGCTAAGGGCCGGTTCAGAATGCGTCATCTACCCCAAATTGATATAGGCCTAGTTAAATTTTGCAGTATATTTCCACTTGAAATAAAACCGATGACAACCCCAATTTCACAAGTCATTTAATAAGCTATTGTTGTCTTTTTTCTCACTACTTATGCTATTGATGAGTTGCAGCTGACGTCATCATTTTCCCGCCAAAAGCATTGGACGGCAAAAAGAGCTTGATTCTTTTATAGTGTACATGCGCTTAATATGAAAAGATGTGGGGTGAGCGGAGGAAGGGATGGAAGAGTGTAGGGGGTGAGTGTGGAGAAGTGTGGGGGAGGTGTGAGAAAGTGTGTTGGGGTGTGGGGGGAGGTGGGGTGTGTGGAAAAATGTGGGGAAGGTGGAGTGTGTGGAAAAATGTGGGGGAGGTGTGGGAAAGTGTATTGGGGTGCAGGGGAAGTAGCCTAAAAAGAGGTGTGGGGGAGGTGAGGAGAGGTGGGGGTGTGAAAAAATGTGGGGGAGGTGTGAGAAAGTGTGTTGCAGGTGTGGAGGGCTGGGAAAATATGGGGGAGGTGTGGGAAAGTGTTTTGCGGTGTGACAGAAAGTGAAAAGTGGTGTGTGGGAGAAAGTGAAAAAAGGTGTTTGAAAGTGTATTGGGGTGCAGGGGAAGTAGCCTAGAAAGAGGTGTGGGGAAGGTGAGGAGAGATGGGAGGTGTGAAAAAAAGTGGGGGAGGTGTGAGAAAGTTTGTTGCAGATGTGGGGGAAGGTGTGGAAAAGTGGAGGGGTGGGAAAATATGGGGGAGGTGTGAGAAAGTGTTTTGGGTGTGGGAGAAAGTGAAAAGAGATGTGGGTAAGTGTGTTGGGGTGCGGGGAAGTAATGGGGGAGAGGTGTAGGGAAGTGTGATAGGGTGTGGGGAAGTGTTAGAGGAGGTGTGGGGTGTGTAGGGAAGTGTGTTGAGGTGTGGGAAAAGTGTTAGGGGAGGTGTGGGGTATGTGAGGAAGTGTGTTAGGATGTGGGGAAAGTTGTGGGAAAGTGTGTTGGGGGAGGTGTGGTAAAGTGTGTTAGGATGTGGGGAAGTGTGTTGGGGTGTGGGAGTGGTGAAAAAAGATGTGGGGAAGTGTGGGAGAGGCATGGAAAACCCCAACACCTTTCACAAAAATTTTCCACAGCCTCCACACCTCCCCTAACACTTCTACACAGCCCCTACACCTCCCCAACACTTCCCGACATCTCCCCCCACATCCCAAAACGGTTTCTCACACCCCCCAAACCTCTCCCGACACTTTCCTACACCTCCCCCCATACCCCAACACACTTCCCCACACCCCCTACACTTCTCCCCACGTCTCCCCTTACCTTACCCACACTTCAACACCCTTTTCCATTCCTCCCCCAAAACTTTCCCACACTCCAACATTTTCCCACACCTCCCCCAACACTTTAATTCCCACACCCCGTCACCTCTCCCACACACTTTCCTACACCTCCCCTCACACCACAACACACTTCCCCACACCCCCTACACTTCTCCCCACATCTCCCCTTACTTTCTCCACACCCCAACACACTTTCCCACACCTCTCCTTACTTTCTCCACACCCCAACACACTTTCCCACACCTCCCCCAACATTTCCCTACACCTCCCCAACACTTTTCCACACCTCCCCCCACACCCCAATACACTTCCCCACATCTCCCCCAACACTTACCTACACCTCCCTCCACACCCCAACACACTTCCCCATATCCTCAACACACTTTCCTATACCCCAACACATTTCCCCACACCCCCAACACACTTCGCCACACCTCCCCAACATTTCCCTACACCTCCCCCACACCCCCAACACACTTCCCCACACCCCCTACACTTCTCCCCACATCTCCCCCTTACCTTCTCCACACCTCCCCCTACACCCCCAACCCTCCCCACACTACACCTCCCCCCACACCCCAACACACTTTCCCCACACCCCCTACACTTCTCCCCAACACGCTTTCGCACACCCCTCAAACCTCCCCCGACTCTTTCCTACACCTCCCCCCACACCCCCAACACACTTCCCCACACCCCCTACATTTCTCCCCACATCTCCCCTTACCTTCCCCACACCGCAACACACTTTCCCATACTTCCCCCAAAATTTTTTCATACCCCCCACACCCCAACACACTTTCCCACACCTCCCCCAACACTTCCCTACACCTCCATTCACACCCCAACACATTTCCCCACACCCCCAACACACTTCGCTACACCTCCCCCACACACTTCCCTACACCTTCCCCACACTTCTCCGCACCAATCTCTCACACTCTTCCATCCCTTCCTCCATACACCCCACACCTTTTCAAAGTAAGCGCATGCAGCGTACACTATGAAAGGTGACAGAAAAGACCTTTTTGCCGTCCAGTGATTTTGGCGGGAAAATTCCGTGACGTCAGTGCAACTCATCAATAGCAATTTTAAGTTACATACCTGTGTCTAGTCATTTTAATTTCAAGTTCAACATTATTATGATAGACAGTTGCGCAAGCGGCTAACCTTCACTCTACCGCATAAACCAAACAACCTAAGCTTTCAACTTGCAGTATACCATCGTTTGTCAGCGTAATTTATTAATTTTGCTGGCAGACTTTAATAATAATTAAATGTGCATGATGTAATTCATCATGCTAATAAAATAGCACTTTTCAGAAATTAATTAAATTTTACTTTACGCTTCAATAAACTTTTCGGTTTAGTGATCAGCGCAATCAGTGAGCGCCAAAATAATCGAAATTCGAATTAATTGATGCGTCGGAACTGAAACTGCTGCTTCTCGCTGGAGTAAAAAGCTAATTTAAAATCTAAAGGTTCCGGTAACGACTTAGTTAGGCTATGTAGACACAATGATTTTAAAGTTATCTGCAGATTCATGTGTTCAACTTGCTGAAGTGAGCTATCATAGCATGCAGTATCTACAGATTTGGAAATGCTGCGAAGACCACAAGTACTAGTAGTCCGCAGGTCTTTTTATTACTAGCTACTAGACTTAAGACCTAGCTGCCTAGTCAGATGTCAGTAAGTTACTGGTTGCGCATGCTTCTTTTAGGTCTGCTAATGGCGGGATAGAAAATTAAAACAACTTGTTTTTTGACGAACTTTTAAATAATTTGAATTTGGAAAAGCTTATCAGAAGGCAAAAAAAATTTCAAGGTCTACTGGTACTGACCCTTTTCAGTGATTCTTAACTCCCAGAGTGCACTAGTACAGGTGCGGAGGAATGGTAGAACTGGAGATTGGAGTGACTACAGTTCAAATTTAGAGTTGTTAAGCTGGGTTTACATAAGCTAAAAAAATAGTGCAAAACGGTGAGAAGCTGAGCTTTTATTTTATAGACCTAATGTCATGCAACTTGGCTTTGCTAGTTGAGCAAAGTGGAGCCAAGCTTCATTGCAAGCTTCAAAGAACAAACAAAGCTCAGCTCTGCTCCATTGACGTTTTTTTGTTCGTGTAAACCCACTATTAGTAGTTGCAAGTTGGACCATTAGAGGTTGGAGTTGATAAGAGTTTTGGGGAAATCTGAAGCTGAGTTGATCTGAGAAAAATGAGTCAATCTAAATGAGCCTCCATGTGGAGAAAACCGATTTGGAAATGACACTGCTGCCACCAGTGATGGGCACGATAAACCATTCTGTACTAAAGCGATAACGATTATCGATAACTTGAAAAAAGCCCTGGGCGATACCGATAATCGATAAATCTCAATTTCTTAAAGCGATATTGATAATCGATAAATTATCGCCGATAAATTTTTCCGATAAATGTTGCGGTAAATGTTCGATGTGTTTGACGAAGTTTTTTGTTTGTAAGTCGAATTGCAAAAATGTTTTTTCTAGATTTTTCAAGAAAAGAGAGCAGTTCACGGACTCTGCCGTGAAATTAAGCTAAACAAAGAAATAATTTTTAAAAATTACAGCAAGTCTTAATGGACACCGCGTTTTTTCCATAGCGCCAACTCACTAACTTTGAAGTTTAAACACTGCGCGCATAAAAAATCGTTTATCGCGATAATTTATCGGCGATAACAAAATATATAACAAAAGCGATAACGGTAATCGATAAATCCAAACTATTTTGTGCGATAACGATAATCGATAAAAAGTTATCGCCGATAACTATCGCCGATAAATTATCGCGATAAATGCCCATCTCTGGCTGCCACTTCCCAATTTTATGTTAAAGTACCACAATACCCATTACACTGATACTGGTATGGATCTTGCTTATCCAAAGTGTTGACTGGATATATAGGTAAGCAATCAAATAGCTTGCAATGTACATTTATTGATGTAAAAACATGGTAAATTTCAGAATTAGAGAATGGGCCTAGCAGTCATGTTATATAGCTGATGCTTCATGCTGTTAATGTGATGTATGTACAACTACTGTGTCGCATTGTCATTGAAGTTTCTGATCATCAATTCATCATAACATGTATTTACCTTTGTGTGTGAAACCAAAACAGACATGCAACGAATCAAGGTAAGTGACTGATAAACAGTAAACCTTATGCATGTTGTGTTGTAAATGCTAAGGCATTATGTAATGCTTCACACTAATAACTGATTGTATATGATACCCAGTTTTGTTAGGCATCCATGTGGCAGTGATAAACATTTAAATTGTTTTGTGAAACAGTCAAAAATGTGCCATCATATATTTAAAATATTGACAGAAGAGCAGTTCAAACTTTTTCTCGATATGCCATGCACATCAATACGAATATGAGTATGTTACCAATCAAGTGCATTGTGATTATTCTACTTCATACTGCTATTTATAAATTTTTGCCTACCTAAGGCGCTTTAACCAATAGGCCCGGTATGCAACTCATAGAAAGTGACACGTGATTATGTAGTGAGTGGTTTCATGATTTTACGTATGCAATAAGCAGTAAAATCAAAGAACTTGGTGCAAAAAATATGGCTTGACATGCACTGCATAGCTCCCTGCAGCTGTGTGTTGGAAACTTGTTATGATAGTATACTGCTCTTTCAGTTTTATTACCGTATATACTCGTGTATAAGTCGAGTTTCTGGGACCCGATTTTAAGGTAAAATTTCCGGGGTCGACTTATACACGAGTAATGTTTTTGGACATGTTGCTGCTGAGTCGAGTTGTATGTGGTATGAAAAGAAAACTCTATTATTACTTTATTACATGATTAATACTGGCATACAAGCAATACACAAACATGCAAAAGTTACTTAACAGTATAGTAGTACACAGTATACGGTAGAATTATTTTGTAAACGTTCATTCAGACATTGCATGCGCTTTTCACGTGCATTTCACGCACAGGAGGGGCATGCACCTACTGTATTCAGACATTGCTTTTTTCTTTTTTTACCAACCACGATTCTTTTTTTTTCTTTTTTTACAAGCATTACATTTTTTACCAAACAGAGTAATTATTCCAAAACATTTGCAAATTGTGGAGTCGACTTATACACGAGTAATACCTTTAATGATGCAATTTCTTGTCTTAAAATGCGTATCGACTTATACACGAGGTCGACTTATACATGAGTATATACGGTATGTAAAGTTAAAGCAGTGGTTATGACACATGGGCAACATGCATATAAAATAATTCACAGTGGATTATTTTTGCATCAACCTCTTTCATGAAAATCAGCAAACTTATTTTGTGACAATTACAGGTCAGCATAATTTGATGCTAGTCAAGCTGTTGCATGTTGTTTTTTGTGTCTTTGATAAAAAATTATTATTAAATCAAGTAATGTGGCGTTAATGAACTTTGTTGATTGGAAATTTGAAATAATGTTTAAAATTTGAAAAGGCTATAGACTGGCTAAATTTTTTGTAGCTGTTGTTCCTGTTACTAAAAATGATCAAACCTCAATTAGCAGTTTTTATCCAATGGTTATTATTGGGTAAAGAAATTAAAAATGTAATTCCACATAAGCAAGCCTGCTCCAAGCAAGTGGTTTATTGCTAAACGTTTTTGTGAAGTTTCAGAAATTGATTGTTTGGTACAGTTAAACATAAATGATAATTATTTAGTTGGGATGCAAAGGTGTGAACAACCTAAAGACTGCCATGGGAGCCCATGCTAAGGTTTTTATGTGCTTAACGCTAAGAAAGCATAAATTATAAAGCGCTAGAGTCCTTGAATGCTTGTCTGTTATTTAAGACAAACTCTATGGCATTGGAGCATTAAGATGGGTTTTCGAACTCAACTTCAATAAAAAGATTATAGCCAGTATATTTGCAATCATACTCAACTAAAGGGGCAAATTAAACAATTACGTGCAACTGGAGTGACTAGATTAGTAGTAGGATTATTAAGTACAAACACTGTAGGATTAATTAAATCATAACTAAAAAAAGACGTTGAATATAAATGGAAATTAAACACGTTACTAATTGCGATTTAGGCCTACACGAATATTGTGCGAAGTGAGCTAAATGTTAAATAGGTAGATGGGGTTGGAAGAGTCATCAATATTTAATTGTGGTTGAAGATTTTGGATGAGTAGAGTTTCTTTGATGCGGAGTTTTCGGATATTATTGCTGTGAGCTAGTATTTCGGGAAATGAAAGTTCATCGTATGGTCTGGGTTATTTTTCAAGTGTTGGGACACATCAGTTTCATTCTTAGTTGAGTTTTTTGGCATATGGTCATTGATTCTAATCTTCAAATTTCTTTTGGTTTGTCCAATGTATGATTGTCCGCATGAGCAATTGAGTTTATACACTACTCCTGAGCTGTGTAGCAGTGTTTGACGGTCCTTGTACCTGAATTTTTGGCCAATAGTTGTTGTTTCGTGTACCATAACAAATTTTGATTTTTGGGAAAGTTTTTTTGAATAGATATTGCCGAATTTCTTTTTCAATTTGATGAGACATGTCTCCGATATACGGTAGTTTTACAATCGAGAATATGGGTCTTGTTTTGCTTTCAGAGTCTAGTTTTTCTTCGACTTCTGGAGTTTTTACTTTTTCATGCATTTTGTTGAAAAAAATTCGAATTTGCTGATTAAGAAATCCAGTCGGATAGCCGTTTTTCTCTAGCATGGTGGAAATAATTTTGAAATCTTCGTGGATAAGTGAATAGGAATTGCAAATTTTGTAAGCTCTGTGCAAGAGGTTCCTCACTAAATCA
>OZ023251.1:12279810-12378571 GCA_964006365.1 Trididemnum miniatum | reverse complement strand
CTAGCACAAGTGGTTAAGGAGATAGAAAAATTCATTGCATTGATAGGCCTGTCATCATGAAAATGAAAAGCGGAACACCTAAACAATGTTCAATTTTTCTGAAACTTCATATCTGGATTTTTTTCCGGACTGGTCACCATATATCAAAAGTAATTTTGTTTTTGGCCACATGAGGGCGTTTGCAACACCCTAATAACCACCATACAAATGACGCAAAAGAAAAAAATTGACGTTGAAACGAAGCTAATAAAAAGTTTTAAGCGCCAGTATCAATAAAAAAAAACAAAAAAAAAGCAAAAAATATTAACACTAAAGTTTTATTAAAGAGGTGTTAACAAACTTCGCAAACTCTCCCAAAACATCGACCAGTCTCGTTCGTCATCCGGAAATTGAAACCGCGACCACGTTTCTTCTTTTTGCTGTCTACGTAACAAAGTTCTCACTTTTAGATCATTCTCAAACGTCACAATCACAGCGCGGTCGTTTCCTGTTTGATAGCGAAGCGTTTCAAGAACAGACAACACGTATTTGCCGCGATTCGATTGTCCATAGTTTTTGTTCAATACCACGATTACTTTTCGACTTGCTCGGATTTTGAATAGAAGTTGCTGCACAGGCGCGAATCCACAATGGTCGTCACGTCCCACAATTTCAACTCGAAGATCAGAGGACTCTGGGTTCAGATTGGGCACCAACTGCTCATCAATCCAATCACCGATTTCCTCGTCGTTGGTATCGTAGATGACGAAACCATGAAACGCAAAGCTCGACGAAGTAATTGCATCGTCATTTTCACTGGAAGACCTCACTCGTCGAGTCGCAAACTTTGCCATCCAAAGCATACCTTTTCTGCTGTTAACAAACAAACCAACAAGAGTAAACAGTAAACAGAAAGCTGTGAAGCTTACTGTGTAAATAATGTTAGTTGTGTTTGAGCAAAAGTTGTTGGTTGAATATTGAAGCAAGGACTGTTGCAGCAAGGATCCGTCCTCCTGTTTTGCTGTTGTGCATTTCACACAACCTCCGAAGTTGCCCACAGAGTAAGAACATCGAGGAAGAATACCTGGTCGATCACTCAAGTTATAAGCTCGCTGCGAAAGCCATCGACCAAAGTTTTCACTCAAATCGCAAGAACATTCGATGGAGTTATAACGAAGATCGATGAAATCAAGTTGCGACAGGAATGCTTCAGGAAAAATTTCTGGGGTTATTTCGTAGATGTAATTGTTTTGTAATTCCAGACTTCTCAAATTGGGCAAGCTGTTTTCTCCGTCTTCAGCACTTACACGAGAAATGAGATTGTGAGAGAGATCAAGATGTTGCAATTTGTCAGTTACGTTGAACAAACTTTTTGAAACAACTTTGATGAAATTATTGGATAGAAGCAGAATTTCGATGAGAGGAACACTTTCCAGCATTTGGGACGATATTATCTCAATTCCATTTGCACTTAAGTCGAGATACGTCAACATAGGTGTTGGCAAGCTGAATGTAGAAAAACTAATCTCGCAGTTGCTTAGTTTCAACGAAGTCGCATTACGAAAAGTTCGTAAACCTTGTTCCAAATATAACTTAGAAAATACTTGATTGTTTGATAAATCTGCTTCATTAACAGCGTCGGCCTTTAGTGAGTCCGACTTGAGATACAGAAATTGAAACAAGTTGTTATTCATGAGGCTCATTTGGACGTACAATGAAGTTGGTCTGAAGTATCGCAAATAAAGTACTGCGCTGTCCATAGTCATGACGTATGTACTGGAAAGATAGACCGCTTCGAGATTTTCAAGATCATAAAATGTTCGTTCACGGATAAATTGAAGAGGATTGTGTTGAAGATCAATTGATTCTAAGCAAGGCATGTTCTTGAAAAGATTGTCGGGAGTACTTGATAAAAGATTGTATGATAAATTCAAGTGAGTAGCTCGGGGATGAATCAAGTCGGAGCTTTTTAATTGGAAGAGAAGATTGTAAGACAAAACAAGCTTGATTTGGGTTAAGCAGGAAAAGGAACCCAAAAATTTCAACTTGGATGTTTGTTTCGGTGTAATTGAAGATACATTACTGATTTTATTTGATGATAAATCAATTAGGGTTAAATGAGAAAGCTCAGTAAGAACTGTTAAATCAACTTCAGTGACGAAACCACCACTCATTACAAACTGGGACAAATATGGCAAGTTTTGGATTGCATTCAAGGACTCGTTGTTGATCAAGTAAAACGAGCAGGCTTGGGAAAAAACAGTTTGCTCGCCCATTCGTTGTGGTTTTCCATAATCCAAATGCTCCAAGTTAGTCATGTTTTGAAAAGAAGGGCCTAAATTGTGTGGCGTTAATGATATGTTGATTGTAGAAGAAACATCTCCGCAACAGTTGTATCCCATATACAAATGTGTTATATTGCGCTGGGGAACTAAAACAGGATCCAAGGTATATTGAAACAAACAATTTCCTGATAAATCAAGATAGCTCAGTTTGTCGTTGTATTGAAATATGTCGTTGGGTAGAAACCGAATCAAATTACATGATAAGTCCAACTGTTCCAAGTTCGAAAGCTTATCAAAAGTACCGTTTTCTACAATGACATGAAGGTTTTCTTGGCCAGGATTAAGCAAATACAAATTTAAAGTTACAACTGCAGAAAGAGAATCAAAATTATTCGCAGCCAGTCTTGTGATGTGAGTTTGACCAATGTTTACGTAAACAATCTTATCCAAACACAATTGAGAGAGCATTGTCATGGAAAGAATGTTGTCAAAAAGCACCAAAATGTTCAATGATGTGTTTTCAAACGCGCCCTTTTCAATGCTAAATATTGTACTTGAGCAGTTGCCGAAAAAGCACATATTTCTAGCAACAAACACGGTCAAGTTTTTTAAATAGTTAACGTCCTTTTTCATAATTTGTTTCAAACCAGTTCGTGTAATGTCCAGGTACTCCAACGAAGGTGGCAAATCAGATGGCATGTAATCAAACGCATTACCTCCAATGTCCAAAAGCTTCAGATTGATCAAAGAACTGAAAGCGTTCCTGTCATATGCGCCAATTTTCGTGCAGTAGAAATGAGGAACTGATGATTCACCAACACAATTGGAATACAACCATAAAGCTTGAAGATCTTGAAATCGTTTCGTGTCTTTATTCAACACTTGATTAATCACATTGGAGCTGAGGTCTAAGATTTGAACGTTATCAGGAATTGCGAGTGGAATGGTAGCTAAACCTCGTCTACGACAGTCTACAAATGTAAGGGGATCAACAAACCAGGATGGGGTAATGTGATACTTGAACATCATATCTTTTACCTCACCGCCATCAAGTAAAGATTCCACAGAGACATTATATCGGATAGGATCACACGGATTTATCGGAGTTACTCCTTCAACGGAGCAAATGCAAAACAACACGAGAAAAATTCGACCAATTGTAATGATCCACATTTTAAACCACATTTCATTCAAATAAATGAATGGCAAATACTTCTTTATGAATCTCTGTGCGTACATAATGTTAAATAGTTTCGTCTTTACTAGCTTTCGATCACCTTTACCATTAAGTGCTGCCTGTCATAGCTAACTTAGGGTTGATTTATCTGCCTATTGCATCATGTCACTGCATGTCAACACGTGGTTGACACGTTAGAATTGCCGTGTGGTGTTCAAACTCTCTTGACTTCTGCAACTTTTTACTCGTATTAGTGTCTGTAAAGTCTATTTGTGTGTGTTACAGGAAAGCAAGCAAATCTGTTTAAGCCTGTAAATAGGAAGTGACGAAACCAAAAAGGCGTAGGAAACAAAAAGAACCGCAATTTCAGAGTTGGGTAAAAATGTTTAAATTTTATTGGTCCGGATTAGTTTATAGGTAACTATAGCTATTTGTGAGACTGCAGACTGTTTCCTTTTTTTAGGTATTGTGACTGCAAAGTGGAAGCACTATTTCCGTGTCTATTTCAGACTGCCTTTACTGTTGTTATTTGACGAACATACATTTGAAAACGTCAGACAGAAAACGTTTGGGATTAAAATGCTGTTACCCTAATCAAAATCATGACTGGTTTTGCGTTTGCGTGTCCTACCAATGAAATCATTGTTATAGTGGACTATGGTCTTTTGCACGCCCCTTACGCTGTATTTTTTTATTTTCTTTGTTTTTTGTCTATTTCTTGCACAATATAAATCAGTGGTTCTTAAACTTATTGGAGATATCGAACCCAACAAGCGTGATGCAAGCATGCACCGAACCCTTAGTCATAACCAGGAGCGGATGAATGTGGTATTTTTCCGGATTCACTAAAGACGTCCAAAGTTATCCCTATCTTCAAAACAGGAGACAAGACCGATTTAAATAATTATCGTCCTATCTCACTCCTTCCTGTAATAGCAAAAGTTTTTGAAAAACTGTTGTACAACCGAGTTGGATTTTTTATCGAAAAACACAACATCTTACCTACCACGCAATATGGTTTTCGTTCTAAGTTTTCCCCTGAGCACGCAGGTCTTGACATAGTTTCTTCATGCTACAGTATGATAATATTAATGACGGTCACTTCACTGGTCTTATTGTGCTATATTTAAAAAAAGCATTTGATTCTGTTACCCATGAAATCTTACTGCAGAAACTGGATCACTACGACATCCGTGGTAAAGCTTTCAATTCGTTTTCATCATATCTTTCCAATAGGCAACAGTATGTTTCTATGCATGGTATCAACTCATCTACCCTAACAATTGAATAGGGTGTTCCACAATCCACAGGGCTCAGTTTTAGGGCCATTATTGTTTCTCTAATACATTAATAATAATCTAACTAGCTCAATTAACACCACTACCAGGTTTTTTGCTGATGATACGTGCAACATCGCTAATGCTCATTTTTCCGCTGGGCTCGAGTAGACACTAAATCTTGAAATGGCTAGATTATCTATGAGGATCAATGCCAATAAACTTACTGTTAACACTGCAAAGTCATATGCCCTGACAATATCTCCTAATGCAAGAACCGCATCTCCCATTCTCACCATTTCATATAGTCATTCTCCAATTGAGGTAGTTAATGCCGTTTGGTATCTAGGCACTATTTTAGACAATAAATTACAGTTTAAACAACGCATTGCCTCGCCGGAATCCAAATTATCTCGTTAATTAGGTATTCTTAACAAAACCAAATCTTTCTCACCTAAAGATATACTGAAAAAGTTTTGCTACGCTTTCATGCACTACCACTTCAATTTCGGGTTAATTATATTTGGAGCTCCACGCCTAAATCAAATCTTCTGAAACTGCGAGGTATCCAATCGAATTCTGCGCTGTTTGTTCTTCCGGTACGGCAAACAAAACGGAGACAGAAAAATGTACTCTCCAATTTTATTTTTGACGTTTCGCTTGGCAATGAACGCCAAGCTTCATCAGAAAATACAGTGACCTGGGAAGGAAATAACCCAGGTCGAGAACAGTAAAACGTAGTAGCACTAATTTAACTGAACTGATTAAAAAATTACCAAGGGTAAATTGGATCAACCCGATTAACCATTGCTTCACAAAAAGGTGAAATGCGTGAATAATCATCAAATTCTGATGTGTAATACGTCAAAACCAGTATATAAACTATAAAGATTAAATTGCATTAAAATCATTTAGCCAATGAACGATAAACATTTGGGAGACTGTCGCCATCAGACCTATTCATAACCTTAGGATGGGCATTGACGAACCAAGCTTCCGAGATGAGTCGTTTTGAATAACTGTTCTCCACTTTCAAAATATCCGATTTCTCCCAATCAATGGTATGGTTAAAGTCCATCGCATGTTCGCAAAGTGTAGAAAGTTCCGGTCTCTGCTGGCTTGTGGCTCGTCTATGATCGGCCAATCGTGACTTAAGACCACGCTTGGTTTGACCAATATAAACATAATCACAATCAGAGCAAGGCATCTGGTAAACAACACAACTCTTATTTTCTGCGGTGTATGGATCTTTAGGGGAGGGCAAAATGTGGCGAATGGTTTTCACAGGTCTCATGGCAACACCGACTCCTGCCTCGTTCAGAACTCGTCTAATTCTTTCTGATGTACCTTGCACATACGGAATAGAAGTGAAGAGTTGTGAGTTTGAGAGCGTGTGTTTTTGCGAGAGAGAAAAGTAGCTCTGGTAGGAAATCCGTTAAGTTGCAGAGTAGAACGTATGTTTCGTGACTCACCGCTTTTTTGGTTTTTATCAGTATGAGAGATGTGTGTTTCAACGCGGTTGAGTAGTGTCTTTGTCACAGTGAGCTTCTGGTGTTTGGGATGATGTGAAGTGTAGTGGAGGTATCTGTCCGTGTGGGTGGGCTTTTTGTAAATGGCTGTAGTGAGTAAAGTGTTTGTGGTGTTGTTCTCTTTGCAGACATTACGGGATACCAGAACGTCAAGAAAAGGAAGAGAAAAATCGTGTTCGTTTTCCATAGTAAACTGAATGTGACAGCAAATAGAATTAAGATGAGAGTGGAATCCAGAAATGTGTTTCTTGTCGAGAATACAAAACGTGTCATCCACATACCTCAACCAAAGGCTGGGAGGAGTATGAAACGTAGTGATAGCTGTGTGTTCAATGTGTTCCATGTAAAGATTAGCAATGATAGGAGAAATGCAAGAGCCCATGGGAGTACCAAAGGTTTGCTTGAAAAAAGACTGTTTGTATGATAAAACAGTAGAATCCAAACATATTTGGAGACCTTGTTTGATGTCAGAGATGCTGAGACGTGTACGAGAAGGCAAAGAATCATTAGATGCGAGAAGTTCCAACACGAGGGCAAGAGCCTCGTCAACCGGCACAGATGTAAACAAGCTAACAACATCAAACGACACTAAACATTCATTTTCTTCAACAGAATAGTTCCTAACTATTCTACTGTTTTTTCATACAAACAGTCTTTTCTCAAGCAAACCTTTGGTACTCCCATGGCAAGGCAAGTGCATTTATTTTTGTTTGGATAGACGCAACAACAAAGAAAAATAAAAAATATATCAACAGTTTAATTTTCATTTATATCTGCATGGTCCATCCTGTGAGAGGTTGCGAAATGACCTATTGTCCAATCCCAGCAGTAGAAATTGGCACGGTCGTCTAGTCTGCAGCCTCTCACAGTTTTCTTACAGCATAAGAAAACTATAATTCACGTTCACGTAAACAGTTGTAATAATCACAAACAGAGGTAATAATAGCAACAAAGAAAAAAACAAATGAAAAAAAAAAAAAAAAAAAAAGGACAACTCGAAAAGGAACTAATCACGAGATAAACAATATTAATAATAAGTAAACACAATACAACTTTCATCAACTGAAGAGTATTTGTAAACACGAAACAGGGTAAATAAGGGACAATAATAATATGAAATTAATAGGAAAGTGGTTTGAATCTAAGTGCATAATAATAATTTGAAAAATACAGGAAAGAGTTTACGGAGAGGTAATTAAATCGGAGAAAGGAAACATATCAAAATCAAAATGAACTAATCGCAAGTCATGCAATATTAAATAATGAGTAATCACAATAGTCAAGATGGTTAAAGTCCATGGGCTCTTGCATTTCTCCTATCATTGCTAATCTTTACATGGAACACATTGAACACACAGCTATCACTACGTTTCATACTCCTCCCAGCCTTTGGTTGAGGTATGTGGATGACACGTTTTGTATTCTCGACAAGAAACACATTTCTGGATTCCACTCTCATCTTAATTCTATTTGCTGTCACATTCAGTTTACTATGGAAAACGAACACGATTTTTCTCTTCCTTTTCTTGACGTTCTGGTATCCCGTAATGTCTGCAAAGAGAACAACACCACAAACACTTTACTCACTACAGCCATTTACAAAAAGCCCACCCACACGGACAGATACCTCCACTACACTTCACATCATCCCAAACACCAGAAGCTCACTGTGACAAAGACACTACTCAACCGCGTTGAAACACACATCTCTCATACTGATAAAAACCAAAAAAGCGGTGAGTCACGAAACATACGTTCTACTCTGCAACTTAACGGATTTCCTACCAGAGCTACTTTTCTCTCTCGCAAAAACACACGCTCTCAAACTCACAACTCTTCACTTCTATTCCGTATGTGCAAGGTACATCAGAAAGAATTAGACGAGTTCTGAACGAGGCAGGAGTCGGTGTTGCCATGAGACCTGTGAAAACCATTCGCCACATTTTGCCCTCCCCTAAAGATCCATACACCGCAGAAAATAAGAGTTGTGTTGTTTACCAGATGCCTTGCTCTGATTGTGATTATGTTTATATTGGTCAAACCAAGCGTGGTCTTAAGTCACGATTGGCCGATCATAGACGAGCCACAAGCCAGCAGAGACCGGAACTTTCTACACTTTGCGAACATGCGATGGACTTTAACCATACCATTGATTGGGAGAAATCGGATATTTTGAAAGTGGAGAACAGTTATTCAAAACGACTCATCTCGGAAGCTTGGTTCGTCAATGCCCATCCTAAGGTTATGAATAGGTCTGATGGCGACAGTCTCCCAAATGTTTATCGTTCATTGGCTAAATGATTTTAATGCAATTTAATCTTTATAGTTTATATACTGGTTTTGACGTATTACACATCAGAATTTGATGATTATTCACGCATTTCACCTTTTTGTGAAGCAATGGTTAATCGGGTTGATCCAATTTACCCTTGGTAATTTTTTAATCAGTTCAGTTAAATTAGTGCTACTACGTTTTACTGTTCTCGACCTGGGTTATTTCCTTCCCAGGTCACTGTATTTTCTGATGAAGCTTGGCGTTCATTGCCAAGCGAAACGTCAAAAATAAAATTGGAGAGTACATTTTTCTGTCTCCGTTTTGTTTGCCGTACCGGAAGAACAAACAGCGCAGAATTTGAGTTAGCGTAGCTAGCCTAGACTACGATGCCCGGTATACAACTCCTACAAAATCTTCCCCACTATGCAATGTATCCAATCGAAGGCAATCCGCATACTTGCAGGAGCTCTCTGGCATGAACAAATGAACATGCCTTTTCTCTATACGTACAGCTTAACATTTTAACTTTAAACAAACTTATTTTGTATGCTCTTGCCAAATTTATGCACAAACATTATCTAAAATGTCTTCTTCCCTCCTTCAACAACTATTTTACTCACAGTTTCCCACATCATAACTGCTACGCACAATTAATTTTTAAGGGTGCTAAATTTTGGAACGATATTCCAGTCACTCTTAAAAAACTTAGTCACAAACAAGTCCTCATTCAATACAGAGATCTATTGCTAAATTCAAGTTTATGAATGTTATTTTATTGTTAGATACATTACAATTATCTTCCTTATCTTTATAGTTTCAAATGGTGATGTAGCTCCTTTTGTGTGTCCTTTGGTATTATCTCGACTTATAACATAAAAAATATGCTGTTAAATATTTCTTTCGTCAGTATTTCAAATTTCCGCGCTTTCTATACGTATTTTATCACTATTATAATTATTATTTTTTTTCACAATAAAATTTTTCTTTTACTGACTATGGTACTTCGTTCACATTGAGACTAATAAGATGGGCGCTTGACTCGAAGATCTAACCGGTCCTTTCGCGACTTTCCTTTACTTATTTACTAGCTAATATATGCATGCTCACAATTTAATTCAATTTTCTAAATTTATTTTCCTTTGTGTAATGTGTTATTTACGGCCAAAAATTTGTTTTTGCAGTTCTCCTTATATATTTTCTATTTATTATTATTGTGTGTTGGTAAATACACTGTTTTTTGGTGGTCGCATAAAACGAAGCTGTTTGATTTGATTTGGCCGAACCCCTGCTACAGCTTTACCGAACCCCTGCTACAGCTTCACCGAACCCCTGGGGTTCGGCCGCAGTTTAAGAGCCACAGTTATAGATTTTATAATTCTCAAACTGTGGTACGGGTACCACCGGGGGTACGTAAGAGCTTTTCACGTGATGCGCAATTAACTTCTGCCTACTTAAATTACTGTAAATTTGAGAAAACTTTCGAACAAGTTTTGAAACTTTCAGATTGAGTAATTTGCAATGTGGCCTTTTAGTTGCCTCAAATTTGAGATTTGGCACGTTTATGACAAAGCACTTATCTTGTTCAAGTTGGTTGTGTGTAGTAATGAACTGATGGCAGCTGCTGCAATGTAGTACAGTGTTGCCAACTTAGCGGAAAAATCCGTTAGATTTGGCGGGCAGCGGATTTGCACAAGAGTGTTGGTGGATTTTGGGCAAAATGCGGATATCGAAAAAAATTTTACAATTAAATATCAACGGATCCGCTTCAAATTTTGCAATAGCGAGCAGCGCGTAGCAGTGATTTCAATCACCTTGAACTATTGTGATTTTTAAAAAACAAAAGTAGTCCGATAACTCAATTTAGTTTAACTTAAGTATTGGAAACATGTCTAATCGAAAGTACCGTCTAGCTCAGTGCTTTTCAACCTGGGGTCAGCGGACCCCCAACTGCTCCGCGAATGATTTTAAGAAGGCCGCAAGGGCTAAAGGGTCCGTAAGGGGTCCGCAGTATTGGTGTTTCACTGCCCAACACCAACAAAAATTCAAGAACATTTTGATGTGTTTTGCGGATAATCTGGGGCGCTGAACACAAATCTGAGCTTAATTTTTTTGTATCAGACTCGGATTCTTTGAAAAATTGATTTGTAAAATTTTAGATTTTGCATGGATGTTGCATATATATTGTCGTGTGCGTACTCACTTTGATGTGTTTGTGCCTTCCACTGACATAGCAGTTGGTGCTTTTGTTTACTCTTGAGACAAATTTTGCTTTTTCACAGAACTGCTTGGTTTTAGCTTGCAAAATATATACTAGCTACGTTCTAAAGTTTATCACTCTTTCTTAAGTGTAAATGTAAAAACGACCCCAACTTATTTTGTTATATCTGTGGAGAGATGACAACAAACAAATACAAATGAAAAATTACTGATCGCATCAAGAAACTATACCTTGCGTATACTTTGGATGTGGAGTAGGTGATCAAGATAAAAACTGGCTTCTCATGTTTGCTACCTGGACTGCTTTAATAGACTCAATAAGTGGTTTGCAGGTGAAAAGCCCGCATTGTCATTTGCCATACCAATGGTGTGGCGAGAGCAAAAGACCATGCAACAGATTGCTATTTTTGCCTCACGAATACTCAGGGATTTCGTTGCAAAATCAGGAAAAAGATACTATACCCAAGTTTGCTATCTGCAATACGTCTAGTAGCACATTCTGATGAGTTACCTATACCTAAACTACCAGTCACGCTTCCTGAGCCACTGGAAAAATCTTCAGAAAGTACCTATGACAGTGATTTTCAAGATGAACCCAGCACTAATTGATTACCCAGCAAGAGTTAAATGACCTTGTGCGTGACCTATCTCAAACTAAAAGCAAGGGTGAACTACTTGGATCTCAGTTGCAACAGTGGAAGTTGCTAGCTCCTGGTTTAAAAGTCACCTTATATCGTCGACGATCGAAACTACTTTCCAATTAATTCTCAGAAGATGGAAGGCTTTGCTACTGCAATGATATACCTGAATTGATTTCCGTGTTAGTTGGAAGCTATGACTGGAGACTTTTTAATGACTCATCCAAGAAAAGCATCAAAGCCGTGCTATTGCATTTCGGAAATGTCTTGCCGTCTGTTCCAATTGCTTTCTCAACAACTATGAAGAAAACATACCACAAATTCATGTTGGAAAAAATCTATTACTCTGAGCATAAGTGGCTTGTATGCACAGACTTGAAAGTTATAGCAATCCTCACTGGACTTCATCAGTTGGGTTACACCAAATATTGCTGCTTTGTGTGCTTATGGGACTCAAGAGTAAGAAGTGAACATTACATCAAAAATCCCTGGTCTGCGAGACTGGTATTAAAGCCCGGTCAGCATATTATTGCAAACATGGCTCTGGTTCCACGAGAAAAAATTATACTTCCACCACTACACGTAAAACTAGGCCTTTTTAAACAGTTTGTGAAAGCATTCAACAAAGAGTTACCAGTGTTTCAGTACTTACTGGAAAAATTTCCAAATCTTTCTGAAGCGAAAATCACGGAAGGCGTATTGGTTATCCGCTAATACGAAAGCTCATTTTGAACAACGAATTTGATGAAATTGTGCGTAGAAGTGAATTGAAGGCCTGGATAAGCTTCAAAAAAGTTTGCAAAACCTTTTTGGGTTGTCATTGTTTGGAAAATTTTAAAGAAGTTGGGCCTATAGCTGAAATGCTGAACACTTACAAAACTCTTGGATGCAAGATGTCCCTTAAAGTTCATTTCTCGGAGTCTCATTTAGATTTCTCTCACAAACACCTGAGAGATGTTTCTGATGAACATGGAGAACCATTTCACCAGGACATATCTGTCATGGAAAACCGTTATAAAGGAAAATGGTCAGTAAGCAATGATAAGCACGATAAAACTTTCTGTACTAAAGCGATAACAATAATAGATAACTTCAAAAAATCTTGGGCGATACCGATAATCGATAAATCCCAATTTCTTAAAGCGATATCGGTGATCGATAAATTATCGCCGATAAATTTTTCCGATAAATGTTGAGGTAAATTTTCAATGTGTGTGACAAAGTTATTTTTTTGTTAATCGAATTGCAAAAATGTTATTCTAGATTTTTCAAGAAAAGAGAGCTGTTCACATACTCTGCCGCGGCATTAAACAAAACAAAGAGAAATTTTTTTTAAATTGCAACAAGACTTAATGGACACGTGCGCGTATTTTTTCCATAGCGTCAACTTACTAACTCAGAAGTTTAAACACTGCGTGCATAAGGAATCGTTTATCGCGGTAATTTAGGGGTGTAACAATATAACTGCTTAATATTATGTTTTGTTTTAAATGCTTTGTCTACTGTAGAAGGTTCTAGACCGATGCGTTGGTTTCCGAAGTTTTATTCGTGGGATTGTTTTGTAAGGTTGCATTATGAAGTCATAATTTTCTACCAACGTAATTTCACTCGAGTCAAGAATTTGTGCTTGTGACGTCACAATCGTGTTTAGTGTGGTTTGGTGTGAATTTTTGCATGTCATATGATTTCTCTTCGACGTCACAATCGTGTTTACTATGGTTTGGTGTGAACAGTGGTATAAAGTAACGAAGTAGTTTTACTTAAGTAGATTGCTTAAGTACTATTGCTTGATGACTAGTACTTACCGAAGTGATTTAAATTTCTACTACTTCTACTTTTACTTACGTAGTTCAATCAGAAAGTAACACTACTTAAGTGGCTTTAAAAATGATGAGTAGTTAATATTAAGCAATGTATCACGCAAATGATGAATAATCATGCTTGATAATAAAATTGGCAACATTTATTAATAACATTGGCAACATTAGTATTAGATATATTGTTATATTTTAAATATATATGTTTTACAATAACAGGCCGGTTAGCTCAGTTGCTAAGCGCACGCTATCGCAGCAGGAGGTCTGGGATTCGACTCCCAGGTCGGTCAAATCAGCACAGTGTCGCCAGCGGCTCGCCACCGCTGCGATGTTTCTTCGGAGCTGTGTTGCCCAGGCGCTGAGCCGCGGAGATAAGCCCCGCCACTCGTTGCACGCTTCGGCGTACTACCGCGAGTATAAGGAAGATTTGATTTCAAGTTTTACAATTTCGTGATATTAAGTGGTCTTTTGTTGTTTGCGTTTGGCGTAGACAATGAGGTTGCATTTTGCAGATTATGACACACTTCATTTTTTTATTTTTGTTAAATAAATGTGCTAATTAATGTAAATACACTTATGCATCGGCAAAGTATATGTCAAGTTTGGAAATGAGCAAATTATCTTTAGTCAAAACTCAGCTCTATGGCCTTGGTTTTGCAAACGCTACTTTTTACTTAAGTAGCTTCAAATTGCCGGTACTTCTTACTTTTACTTGGTTACTTTTTACATCCCCTACTTTCTACTCTACTTCAAGTAGTTTCCGCCATCAGTAACAATACTTTTACTTAACTAGATTTTTGGACTACTTTTTACACCACTGAGTGTGAATTTTTGCATGTCATGTGATTTCTCTTGTTTCTTTTTGAAAATGTTATAGAACGTTCTCGAAACTGAATTTAGAGTATACGTAGGCGTGAATTTTCGAGCGTAGTTGTTCGAGTGTAGATTTAGTGAGCGTAGAGTAAACAATACTGTTGTATGCTGAAGGGTATAGCCCTTGTTGCATGGTGTTACTGAAGTGAGCAGTGTTGCTTGTGTTTATTGAAAAGTAGTACACGTACCGTGGCTAAGTGAGTTAAGTTGGGTCGATTATTATATTCGTTTGGTGCAGAAGGTCTTGGTTTTTTTGTGAGGTCAGATCTAAGAACGAATTAATTCGTACGGTTTGTCATACTATTCTTATCAATCGTCCTGTCAGCGAAGTAATACCATTTTCCCGGTCCTACTAAACACCGCAAGGAACTACAAGGTACTGAAAACAGTGCAAAAAACTACAAGGAACTACAAGGTACTTTTAAATTCACAAAACGCTTGAAAACACTACAAGGAACTACAAGGTACTTTTAAACCAACCACAAGGTAATTGAAAACATCGCTAAGAGCTGCAAGGTGCTTTTAAATCAACTACAAAGTACTTGAAAACACAACAGGGTTGGGGTCAGGGGGTTGGAGTTGGGGGGGGTGGAGTTGGGGGGGTGGAGTCGGGGGGGTTGGAGTTGGAGGAGTTGGGGTCGGAGGGGTTGGAGTTGGGGGGGTGGAATCGGGGGAGTTGGGGTCGGGGGGGGGGTGGAGTTGGGGGATGGAGTCAGAGGGGATTGGGGTAGGAAGGATTGGGGTCGGGGGGGTTGGGGTCGGGGGTTGGAAACGAGATGGTTGGGGTCGGAGGGTTGTAGTTGGTTTGAAATTACCTTGAAAGTCTTGTAGTTGATTTACAAGTACCTTGTAGTTTCTTGTGCTGTTTTCAACTACCTTGTAGTTGGTTTAAAAGCACCTTATAGTTCCTTGTGCTCTTTTCAACTACCTAGTAGTTGGTTTAAAAGCTCCTTGTAGTTCCTTGTAGTTGGTTTAAAAGTACCTTGTAGTTCCTTGGAGTGTTTTCAAGTACTTTGTAGTTGGTTTGAAAGTACCTTGTAGTTCCTTGTAGTGTTTTCAACTACCTTGTAGTAGCTATAAAACTGCCTTGTAGTTCATAGTGGTGTTTTCAAGCATTTTGTAGGTTTAAAAGTACCGGTACCTTGTAGTTCCTTGTAGTGTTTTTAACCACTTTGTAGTTGGTTTAAAAGTACATTTTAGTTCCTTGCAGTGTTTTCAGTTACTTTGTACTTGGTTTAAGAGTACCTTATAGTTCCTTGTGCTGTTTTCAACTACCGTATCTTGTAGTAGCTATAAAAGTACCTTGTAGTGTTTTCAACTACCTAGTAGTTGATTGAAAAGTGCCTCGTAGTTCCTTGTAGTACCTTGTAGTTTCTTGCGGTGCTTAGTAGGACCCATTTTCCTATTTCGCGACAATACTAAATGAGATTCTTTGCAAGTTCAAGCGAGACTCCTATCAGATGATTTGAGACACCTTTTTTCCTTTGTGCTTTTTAATTCTCGCTGCTTAGCATGCCTAAGAATGCTGATCTGATGGGCAAAAATGGAGTTCATTTTCGGAATAAGCGCCCCGAAATTGGCAAAGAGCACCTATTATTATTCTTGAATTTTTTTATAACTCAAAATTTGTGGGACAGTATTACTGTAATTTAAAAAATAATAATTTTGTGAACAATATAAAGATGGACTTAATTTTTAGCTCCTCACCGATATTTTCAGAGGAAAACAGGACATCTGAAGACGTGAAGACCTTTTTTTTTGCTCTACACTTGATTTTGGGCGAAAAATTGGACGTCTGCTGACCTGATGACCTTTTTTTGCTCTTCGCTTGATTTCGGACGGAAAATTGAAATCGTGTTTATTTGCGTGGGGTCCGCAACATTAAATTGCGTAACTTAAGGGTCCGCGACTTGAAAAAGGTTGAAAACCACTGGGCTAGCTTACATAAAGTACGGGTACATAACCATTGAACGCAGTGGAGAAGCTTTCATACAGCTACATGCTCATTTTTCTTATCTACTGATTTGTGGTTTACAGTTTGAGATATTCTAGTCAGATGTAACTTAGGTGGTACGCGAACATTGTACAAAAGCTCAAAAATGATACGAGAGAAAAAAGTTTGAGAATCACTGTAACAGAATCACACAGAGCAGTAGCAGTAGGCCTACAATTTTATTAGTGCGGATAAATGAATCAGCTTAGCTTCTTTTATTTCCTGCCTTTTATCGAAGGTCTCTTATCGCTATTGATATAACGGATCAAAATATCTGTCAAGTTTTGAACCGTATAACTTGTGGTTTGTCAAAGCTTAGCTTTGTGGCTTTGTTTTTTCCAAACGTTACTTTTTATTCAGGTCACTCCAACTCGACGTTAGTTTTTACTTGATTAGTTTTAGCACTCACTACTTTTTGCTCTACTTCAAGTAGGCCTAGTTCTGGCCCTCAGTAATGATACCTTCCTTAAAATAGATACGTCGACAACGTTTTACAGCTCTGCATATCACTAACCACTATTACAGTATATTCGCCTTGCTGCGTCTTAGTAACTTTATATCGAACTAGCTAGGCCTCTATGTTATACAATGGATTGACGCTTCAGCAAACCAACTTTGTATCGAACTAGGTATAGGCCAATGCCATACAACAGATTGACGCTACAGCCAAAATGGTTACTCGAACTTTTTTCAACGCTTTGCTTTTCGTGGCTACATACACGTGTCAGCAAAACAACTTTCGTTTTTTTTATCTTTTCAAAATTTGGCTTTAATGATCTTCTTTCACTTTGCATTATTTAAGTAAAACCTTCTGTATTAGCAAATTTGAATATCCCCATTTATAGCGCAACTTGATACTATACACTACAGTAGTTAATAATCGATATTTTAATATTGTAAAGTGTAAAATGGAGGTTGCAAATTTTCTTTACCAAAATACAAAAGTTGCGACTTAAAAAAGTTTAAAAAATTGTTAAGTCCAAACAGGTTACATTGCTTTTAAGGTGAGCTAATTATAAAGTCGGAGTTGTGGCGTAGCGGCTCGGACGGGGACGGATATACCTACAAGCTTTGCATGTTGTATAGGGGCCTTGACATGATCACTGAAGACCTACCTCTTTTACTAGAGATCGATTACTACAACGGCAAACGAAAACGAAATACTGTAGTAGACTAAAAGGCGTCTCATTATCAAAATCCGGCGCTGGGTTCCAAACGTCGTTTTTACGAAGGCCATGACCACAATTCGCAAGATTGACGGTTGATTCGCAGCATTTAAGCCTTGCTGTGTTCTTGGATTAATCAAAAATAAATAACTGAGGTTATTTTCAACACTAACTGAGCAAGTCTGCGAAGGGACTTGCGTTCTTCGAGTCAGCAGCCACCGAGTACAATATAATAAAAATGTGATCGGCTCCAGCCAGTAATCTAACCAGTCACGTAGGCTGTAACCTGACCGCAGTACCGCTAGGTCATGTTAAAGATAACTGTTTGGTGTTTCTTGATCACACTGGTCAACACGATTTTTCTTGCATGAAAATTTTGAACGGATTTGGGGTAATTTGAGGTCCCTGAATCCGAATCTGGCGTTAGTTTTTGCCTATCACATCACGTTTTTGGGATATGAAAGCAACCAGCGTTGGGAATCGATACCTAAAAAAGTAAAGAAATAATCGATATTCGATAGTTCACCAAAAAGTAAAGAAATAATCGACTTCGATGGTAGTTTAGAAAAGTAAAGAATGGAGAATATTGTAATTGATATTCGATATTACACTGAGCATTTAGCGGTGAACTCCAAGCATTTCTGTGATGTCTTCAGATTCATGCGGTAACTTACCGACAAACGACGAACATAGTATACGACATTATATTGATGCGAGGTAACTTTGCTATTAAATTTTTTTTTGTTTTTTTTTTTTTGGCAAAAAACATTAATCAGCAAAAACATGGTAATGACGCATCCACGATTATTTTAAAGTGAGATAAAGTAACGTGGACAAAAAGAATTGAATATGGAATATCGAATTGCGCCGAAAAAAAAGTAAAGGCAAGGCATATTCGATACTCATTCAAAAAAGTAAACGCTTCAGTGCATTCGATGAACAAAAAGTAAAGAATAGCCTATCGCAATCGAATATCGATTACAATAGATTTTTCCCAACCCTGAAAGCAACATGAAAAACACATTTTTTCGAAAACCTTAAACAATTTACGCTGCGTTCATGCTTCCATAAATGGGATGATGATTGCAATGGGAGGAACCTACCTCATTAAGAGTGCCCTTATTAAATTCTTACTGAGCTCGTATTCGTTTTGAGGATTTTTGATCAAAGTATACAAACATTAAGCCAAGAAAAAATACTTGGAAAAAACGCAATCTGACACATTAAGCTTATCGCAATGGAAGACACGAAAAGGTGATTTTTTTTTCGTCTTGTGTATTTTCATAAAATAGAATTCGTCATTTTCAAGCTAGAACACTTAAACAACATTCGAAACGGAGATGTACAAGAGCCGGATCCGGAGTCAAGCCGATTTTTCCGGAGCCGGATTGTACTTGGAGTTAAATCGTCAAAACTGGAGCAGGAGCCGGAATGACCATTTTTAAGCCGCTATTGTAATGTAAACTAAACATTGACTGAAGTTATGCTCGCTATGAGGCGTCGGTTTGCGCACTGTCCCTAAACACCAGTAATATAAGGACTGTGGGATCGCGCCGACGCGAGTTAAAACTTTCGATGAAATAAGAACATTTTTTCAACAGAGTGCACTCACACATGGTGGTCTATTCAAGCAGTCAAGTTTATTTACCAGAAACTAGAAAGTTTACCTAAAGCAGGCTGGAAACAGTAGAGGGATGATGCAGATTTTTGTACAACTTATTAGAATTTTTTTTTTTTTTTTATTTCAAGCCACTTAATTGCAGCTTAGGATTGTTGTGGTAGTGAAGTACATACATCATGGAGATGACCTAATTGAGCATCGAACCCGCGAAGCCAGCTTCGGAGCCCAATGCACCAACCACTCGGCCAATTCCATGTGCCAACTTATTAGAATTGCTGTGACAGTTGCTGCATAACCTGCATTTTGATTTTTTTCATTTACACATAAAACCTTTATGCAACTTAGGTGTATCATATATTCTTTTGCAATACCTGAACACAGTAGTCCACAGTTGCTTGACACAAAATTGATTTTTTACATTCAAACGCTAAATTTCCTTTTATTTTTCATGGCTTAAAATTGCTTCGCAGTCTCCTTTAATTAGGCTACTGCTGAATTTTCAGTTCAATATAATTTGAAAATAACCTCAGTTATTTACTTATTGTGGTGTTACTGTATTTTGAATTTGTCTGCTTTGCATTTCTTTAAAGTTTCTATGCTGCACAGCCAGGTGCTGCAACTAAGGTGAATTGTGTTTTACCGCGATGCTGCATTTTTACTTATTGCGGTACCTTTAATTCATTCAATTTGTTACAGGAAATTTGCATTTAGAAATATTAGAGCTATCTATACTGGTCATGAATTTCTATTCTGGAGAGCATGAAATTACTGTAAAATAGGCCTAAAGTTTGAATAATATTGTGATTGAAAAGTTTGTAAAATATATACTCCGAGTAGCAGGAGTGAAAACAGGAGTTGGAGTTTTGATTTTTGGTGCAAACAGGAGCAGGATTAAAGTCGGAGTCTCAAAAAAGAGACTCCGGACACCTCTGATTCGAAACGATTACACAATATTATAAACGATTTGCAGTGTGGTATAGATCCTATGAAAACCTTCGCGCAAAGAAGCAATCACGTTAAGACTTTATGAGCTTTCGTTTTTTTGCTAATCTCTTATGAACTGCATGCACCTCTTAATAAACTCCAGCAGTTTTCTGCCATCATGTTGCAGTTCCATCAACCTTGGTAACGTTCCTCTGTCTCTTTGATGCTGTCCTGATGAAAACGCTTACCCTGTTCCTCGTTTAGGTCATCAAGGTTATTGAGAAACTCGCTTAGGCCGCTATGCTAGTATAGTGCAATTCAATGCTCATTCTACTGCGTAGTTCTTGAAGACTGAGAAGAAGCTTTTCCACTATCTCTCTATAATTGTCAGCTTTGTTATTACCAAGGAAGTTATGAATCACATCAGCAAATGCATTCCAAGCTTGAGCCTCAACGGTGGTCATTGCAATCACAAAGTGGTGGTACTTTAACAACGTTTTGATCTGAGGCCCATCAAATACCCCTGATTTTTTATTTTCATAGCTTAGGCCAGGAAAGGTCGAGCGTATGTAGTCAAAACAGTCTCCGGAACGACCAAGTGCTTTAACAAACTGCTTCATTAGTCCAAGTATCATATGCAATGGTGATAGTATAATGTTTTTCCGATAAATTAGAGGGTTTTTATATTTTTTGTACAGATTTTATAGTATGTCTGGAAGGTCATTGTTTTCTTACCCCATGCACTTCGTATGCTCCACTATCCCACAAGCATAAAAATATTTGGGATATTTGATGTGACCTCCTTGTTGTCCTGATAGAAATTCACCATTTTCAAATCCACACAGATTGGCCACTGGTGATCGCAGTATTTCAGTCTTTCAAGCACAACCTTGATATTTGAGTAGTTCTTTAGAACAACAGAGTGCCCCGTGGGGCTGGATCCATACTTGTTCCCAGAGTGGAGTAACACACACTTTGGACTTCTTTTCGAGCTATCGATGTAAAGTCTCCAATCGCTTGAATGATATGCTGGCAAGCCCACAGAAAGACGAAGCCCTGCAACATCTGTGCAGTAAACACGCTTCAAGCTTACCATCAGAGTGGAAATCATAGGCGTAACTAGAGTTGGCTGAGACCCTGGGCATTGCCCATTTGCTCAATGGCGAAGCACCAGCAATGTACTATGGCAAAATATGAAATATTGCATGGAGATTACATGCGTTTTTGATAGTCAGCAACAAAATAATGTGATCAATTTAATTGCAACGATTGACACCTTTTAACGCCCGAGCTTCGTAAAAAAGTGAAACAAAGAAGCTCTGCAAACATTAACTCTACTGACCACATTGAGTGGCTGAGTGTAACTTCATTTAGGTGGGCTTAAAAAAAGGATTGATGACCCAAAGCGTTCGCTATCAGATGCAATAAAAATCAGAGCCAGAAATATATCAATCTGAGAAACACGATGTGGTGGCTCACAGTCAAGAATTTCTGACTTACTGTGGCATATGTCATAGGCCTAAAGAATGATTATAATGGTGCGATGCGTGGCCCATATCTGAGTCGGGGTAATAAAGATCACCGCACTCCGAAAAATTGTGCGTACCCTTAGCAAAATTTGAAGTCTTAATCTGACATTGTACTGGAACCTAGTTTGTTTTTTTTTTTTTTTTTTTTTTCGGTCATTTGTCAGAAAAGTGCAATTATTTTAGTTTCACAATTCCTCTTTTCTTTTGGTGATGTTAATAAATAATTAAATAACTGAGGTTATTTTTAAATTATATTGAACTCAAAATTCAACAGTAATTGAGGAAGATTGCGAAATGAGCTTGCGCTCTTCGAGTCAGCAGCCACCCGTTAAATATGTCAAATGCGATCGGCTCCAGCCTCGAATCGAACCCGTCACGTAGGATCTGTCACCTGCGCGCGGTACCGCTAGGCCATGTCGCTGACAATCTATTATACAGGTAATGACATAAAGTGTTTTTAATAAGTTGCTCAGTTCCCAACATAGGGGTCTAACTAATTATTTCTTTGTACCATTTATTTCGAAAATGTGCTATTAATGTTTCGAGAAAGGGTTGATGTTTCGAGAATGTACTACTGCCCTCTTTCGCCTCCTTTTCGCTTTTTGCCCCTGGTGTTTTTCTTTCGCCCACAAAGAGGCGATGTCGCCCACTTTGAGAAACACTGATTTAGACTAGAAGTATTCGCTTGGTCCCAAACAATAGTCTCTTAAAGTGAGTTCCAAAGAATCTGAAAAGCCAAGAAAATACCGAAACTTCACAAATATTTCCAAATTTTATGTATTTAATGGCAAAGTTATTCACGTAGGTTGATACTGAAGTTCATCAAAACGAAGAAATTGTGTGCAAATTAACGCAAATAGCTTTAACTACAGGTATACCTTAACTTGAAGGCATCACGAACACCTAGAAAAAGACACTGGGCATTTTGAAAAAGACCCTGGGCATTTGCCTCCCAAAAAAAGCCTAGTTACGCCACTGGTAGAAATACTTCTTTAATTTCACCTCTTTGTTGCGATAAATTAAAACGCTTGCTCCGGTATTGAGAAGATTTTCTCCAGTAGTCTGGAAGCCAGCTGTTCAGCAGACTGCTTAGTAAGATATTAACATTTTTATTTCTACTATAACTGTCGAGTGTCGAGAAACTCCACTTGTCTGCACTGGCTGTGCTGTTCACCCTTCTTATGTAGCTCTTGTGAAAGAGATGAGTACTCTCCTCGGAAACGTCAAACAGTTATACATACTATACATATATGTGTAGGTTTTTATACCGAAAAGATGTCTAGGTTTTCAAAACAAAAGTATCAGTCTGGCTTGTTTTACGAGTATGGCACTGCAACAGATATTACTGCTCTTTGTTAATCTTTCGCTAACGAGCTTAAAAAGTATGCACTGGAACAGTGATGGAGTATTCGAGTACTGTACTCGTACAGCTTTTCTGAATACTCGTACTCGAAACTTTTAATCTCAAAAAGTACTCGTACTTGAACGTAAAAGAGCTCGGACTCGGTCTAAAAATCAGTCGAGTACTGGAGTACTTCGATTTTTTCTTCGAGATGTTGGTTGTAACTTCATTATATTTAACCCTTAGAGTGCCACGATCCACGATCGTGGCTTCATTTAAATAAACGTTGTGGCGATCTTTAGGGTAGGCCTATTCCCCCAGACATTTGATGGCTTGTTCCGGTTTCTGTTTTTTCACCAAATTAAGTAATTTAAATGAAAGTGACCCAAGACGTTCAAAGGTTTGCTGATGAAAGAGAGTACAGAAGAAAAGAATTTGAAATTATTAGCGATGATAAAGATGAATTAGGGGAGTTTGTATAGCGAATATTTAGGCAAAGAGGCATAATTTTGCGCCCTCATCGCTCTAGACTATCTGCCAAGATGGTGGAAACTTTGCTGTTTTTGAAGTGTAATGAGCATGCTGTTTCAGTTGTCGATTTTATGTAAATAAATTTTCGTGCATATTATTATGAATCAATCATCAGCCTATAAACTCTGAGACAAAATTAAGTGACAAAAAATTAAATAAACAACTTCAAGAAAAGTGGTGCCAATTTATGCAGCAAATGCCTGCAACTGATTTTAAAGCGTAAAGTTTAACTGCGAAAAATGTACTCGGTACTCGAACTCGAGCTTGTAATACTCGTACTTGAGGTCAACCACCAGCACTCGTACTCGAACATTCTCAAGACAAGTACTCGATATTCATACTCGAAGGTTGAGTACTCGACTCCATCACTGCACTGGAAACAAATTTTGCGCAACATTATGAAGCGTCAACTAGTGAGTGGATGAACAACTTTTGTGTATTTAACAATATGGAACATGCAGATTGCAAAAAAACGTGATATGATACCGTAAATCCGAGTTTAGATTCGGATTCAGCATCCCCAAATTACCCCGAATCAGTTTCCAAAGTTCATGCAAGAAAAAAATCTTTTTCAAAACTTTTGTTGACCAGTGCTATAAATTATACCTGCGTGGTGGGTTCCAACAAGCATCAAAATAAAGAAATCGGAAGCAAAACTTAAAAAACAGAGGCAACTCCTAAATCAGGTCTGGATTCATCCTATGCAGAGCAAGACACTCGGTACAGAACAGAACATATTTATTTTAGTCGCTCGTTGACCAACACGATACGTAAATGATAAAATACACACGATACAAAGGAAAAAAAATGCACGAAATGCGAACGGAACTCGCGGTCATCGAGTCAAGCAACCACCCAGTGTCAATTAGAGCAATTTTAAAGAATTTAATCATCGCATCTGGTTGAATGTCCAAATTAAAGCGAGCGACCACGTTCCCGATCAGAAACAAGTTGGCATACCAATAGCAGAAAAAAACGCCTCAGCCTAGTATCCCGATCTTAATACAACGAATTAATATAATATTTATTGATCGTACTTGAATAAGAGGAAAATTTTAAAACGAGATTTGAACTACTGAAATTTGAATAACTTGATGTCATTCGGAATGGAATTCCATATTTTAACTCCTTGATACTTTGTGCTTCTCTGCAGTCTATTTGTGAGATAGCTGGGAGTATATAGACTGTATTTATCAACTGACTGTCTAGTAGCTCTTTGGGAAACCTCATCGACTTTTGTAAAGAAGTCAATGAAGGGTATTGGTGCTAGGTTATAGAAGCAAGAGTAAACAAGTTTAGCGGTTTCATAAGTATATAAATCATAAATTTGTAGCACTTCAAGTTTCTTGTATATATAGGATTGGCTTCGTCGCGATAGTGACTACCGGATATGATTCGCATTGCCTTATTTTGCAGGGTTTTTAATTTGGTAAGGTAACTGGGATAAGTTCAACCCCAAACCACAATACCATAAGTAAATAGAGGATGTATGAGAGCATGGTATAGTTGCAGCAGGGTTTTGAGAGGAAAATTATATCTAACTTTACTAAGGATGCACACGGAGAGAGCTATTTTGTTTTCAAGTGTAAGAATGTGCTCTTTAAAGTTCAATTTGTTGTCAATGAAAACACCCAAATATTTTGTACTACTAACAATATTAATAGGATTATCATTACTCGAAAGAAGAAAGGGTGAAAAGTTGAAAATGATAATTAGTTTTGGCGGAATAAAGAGTACGCAAGTTTTAGACAAGTTAATTGTAAATTTATTGGCAGAGCACCAGATGCTTAGTCGGTTCAATTCATCAGTAATTGTATTTCTCGGGGTTTGTGAGTTATCATCAGTAACTAGCTAACAGGTATCATCTGCAAATAAGATAGGTTTACTTCGCAATGCGTTGTTAAGGTCATTGATATAAATAAGAAAAAACAAGGGACCTAAAGTAGAACCCTGGGATACACCGTACTCTATATTCATCAGTTTAGATCGCGTTTGGTTAAGGGCGACGAATTGCTTTCTACATTCAAGATAAGAAACTAACAATTTTTACGCTACTCCACGAATGCTGCAATTATGTAATTTTTTTAGAAGAGTGGTATGAGAAACGGTGTTGAAGGTTTTTTTAAGGTCTATCAAGACGAGTCTCGAGTACTGATTACGATTAATAGAGTCATATAAGGAAGTAACAACATCGAGCATAGCATGTGCCGTCGAAATTTTGCTTTGGAAACCGAATTGGTTGTGGTAAAGTATATGATGTTTTTGAAAGAGATGAATTAATCGCCTGTAGATAAGTTTTTCTAACTTATAATTTTGGAGAAGCATGTCATGATAGATATGGGACGGTAATTGTTAGTTTCGTCTTTTGCGCCGTTTTTATGAATTGGGGCAATTCTGGCAAGTGGTACTTTAAAAGTAACGACAATAACGGTAGGCCTACCAATATTTTGCAAAAAACGTAATGTCGGTACCGATAACACTACTTTAAAAAAAAAATAACAACGCTAACAATACTCGGTACCAATTTTCGATACTCTTCAAGCAAACAAACTTTCTTGTTTTTTCAACAACATTATGCCTAAGATAGCCCGTTACGTAGAATCATGGGCGTCGTGCAACCAAAAACTTTGGAGAGGCCCGAAACATCTTGAACAGATACTGACCAAAACCTTAGTAAAAATCGTATTCAGCAATGATTAACATCACAAAAAATATGAAGTTAGGAAAAGACGCCACAATACGTCGTGATAACCCGAATTTTGAATAAGAAATCAAAACTTCATTTGATAACCCCGACCGCTTCTTAATTGGGAACATATTATGCGCAATGCACATTTCAATGGCAACGACTTTAAAAATTTCATAAATTTTACTGCGCGCGTTAGGTTGTGGTAAAACTAAGAAATAAATAAGTTTTAGATCAAGATTGATCAAACCTTCATCGTATAGCGCTCTGTTTCATTGTTTTTGCTTCAGTGACTGGTGGTCTAGGGTTAAAATCACACGCTATCTAATTCTGGCCGCGCTGTAAACTAACTAAATAAAGAATTGTATACTAAATAACACTGCTTGAAACCTAACCCTATAGGCGAACGCCATATACCACCAAATATTATCTATAGGCTACTAGCAAATGTGACGCGGGCCCCACAAAATGATGCCTCGGGCCACATGACTGGATAATGATTTGCGACTGCACCCCTTAACTCCCCGACTCGGCTCAGGCCCTTCAACAACAAACTCTGGCTATGTGTAACAGCTGCAACTGTATCTAGTAGCAATAAAAGATTGTCTCAAATTTTGTCCCCCTCCCACTCATTTATGATGGCAGGACACGCCCCTGCGTGAGTTGCTACTTTGGTTAATCTGGCTAACTAGTTTAGTTTTGTCAAATAGTGAGCTGAGTCACAGTCTCTGCAATGGTGGCTGAGTAAGTGTTCTTCTGCACATGAAAGAACATTTTCTTTGATTTTCCAAATCCTCTTTTGCTTCATTACTCTTATGTAAAATGTCAGCAAAAAGCATTTATTTCATTCCGATGACTTTTATTAGAATTGGCTGAGCAATGAAAAAGTCATCTTTTCTGGTTTGGTGATTGATGGCCACTAAATGCAAAGCAACGCTTAATACCTTCAAATACCTTCATACCCACAATGAATCGAAAAAATCAACACAAGGTTTAGGCTTATACAAAAATGCAACAATAAGCTACCTACAGTACAAAGAAATTGCAACCCCCCGTCACAAATGTGCACGATTCCCCACTGATACTCCCCGTATTACGCCTGAAGCGTGTAACAAGTGGCGGGGTCCATCTCCGCTGCCTAGCGCCTGGGCAACTCAGCTTCGAAGAAACATCGTAGCGGTGGCGACGAGTTGGCGACATTGTGTTCGATTAGACCGATCCGTGAATCGAACCAAAGATCTCCGTTTCGGTAGCGGTGTTTTTATCATTTCACCGAGTATAATGAAGATTTCCGATCTTGAAATATTTTGGAAAACATACTCTGTCAGACCAAACAGAAGCAGCGCCACCAAAAATACACTGTGTAAGAACTTTCTTTCACCAAACAAAAAGTTTCTTTACGTCAACCGCTTGGCTTATAAACAGCACTGAGTGATTGTGACAAAATCCTCGGGAAGGGTTCGATTCACGGCTGGGGCCGATTTCATTACATGTATATTTCGAATAGCTCGTGACTCAAAGATTGCAAGCTCACTTTGCCAACACTGTTCAATTGTTAGTTATCCAGTTAACCAGCATAACCACCATGCAAATGACGCAAACGAAAAAACGACGTCTAAACGAAGCTATTGATGTTTTTTAAGTACCAGTATCAATAAAAAAAACAAAAAAAAGCAAAAACATGGTAACTCTAAAATTTTGTCAAAGAGGTGCTAACAAACTTCGCAAACTCTCCCAAAACATCGACCAGTCTCGTTCGTCATCCGGAAATTGAAGCCGCGACCACGGTTCTTCTTTTCGCTGTCTGCGTAACAAAGTTCTCACTTTTAGATCATTCTCAAACGTCACGATCACTGCGCGATCATTTCCTGTTTGATAGTGAAACGTTTCAAGAACAGACAGCACGTATTTGCCCTGATTCGATTGTCCATAGTTTTTGCTCAACACCACGATTACTTTTCGACTTGCTCGGATTTTGAATAGAAGTTGCTGCACAGGCGCGAATCCACACTGGTCGTCTCGTTCCACAATTTCAACTCGAAGATCAGAGGACTCTGGGTTCAGATTGGGCACCAACTGCTCATCAATCCAATCACCGATTTCCTCGTCGTTGGTATCGTAGATGACGAAACCATGAAACGCAAAGCTCGACGAAGTAATTGCATCGACGTTTCCATTGGAAGACCTCACTCGTCGAGTCGCAAACTTTGCTATCCAAAGCATACCTTTCCTGCTGTTAACAAACAAACCAACAAGAGTAAACAGTAAACAGAAAGTTGTGAAGCTTGCTGTGTAAATGATGTTACTTATGCTTGAGCAAAAGTTGTTGGTTGAATATTGAAGCAAGGACTGTTGCAGCAAGGATCCGTCCTCCTGTTTTGCTGTTGTGCATTTCACACAACCTCCGAAGTTGCCTACAGAGTAAGAACATCGAGGAAGAATACCTGGTCGATCACTCAAGTTATAAGCTCGCTGCGAAAGCCATCGACCAAAGTTTTCGCTCAAATCGCAAGAACATTCGATGGAGTTATAACGAAGATCGATGAAATCGAGTTGCGACAGGAATGCTTCAGGAAAAATTTCTGGGGTTATTTCGTAGATGTAATTGTTTTGTAATTCCAGACTTCTCAAATTGGGCAAGCTGTTTTCTCCGTCTTCAGCACTTACACGAGAAATGAGATTGTGAGAGAGATCAAGATGTTGCAATTTGTCAGTTACGTTGAACAAACTTTTTGAAACAACTTTGATGAAATTATTGGATAGAAGCAGAATTTCGATGAGAGGAACACTTTCCAGCATTTGGGACGATATTATCTCAATTCCATTTGCACTTAAGTCGAGATACGTCAGCATAGGTGTTGGCAAGCTGAATGTAGAAAAACTAATCTCGCAGTTGCTTAGTTTCAATGAAGTCGCATTACGAAAAGTTCGTAAACCTTGTTCCAAATATAACTTAGAAAATACTTGATTGTTTGATAAATCTGCTTCATTAACAGCGTCGGCCTTTAGTGAGTCCGATTTGAGATACAGAAATTGAAACAAGTTGTTATTCATGAGGCTCATTTGGACGTACAATGAAGTTGGTCTGAAGTATCGCAAATAAAGTACTGCGCTGTCCATAGTCATGACGTATGTACTGGAAAGATAGACCGCTTCGAGATTTTCAAGATCATAAAATGTTCGTTCATGGATAAATTGAAGAGGATTGTGTTGAAGATCAATTGATTCTAAGCAAGGCATGTTCTTGAAAAGATTGTCGGGAGTACTTGATAAAAGATTGTATGATAAATTCAAGTGAGTAGCTCGGGGATGAATCAAGTCGGAGTTTTTTAATTTGGTGAGAAGATTGTAAGACAAAACAAGCTTAATTTTCTCCATGCAACGAAAGGAATCCGAATGTTTTAACTTGGATGATTGTTTCGGTGTAATTGATGATACATTACTGATTTTATTTGATGATAAATCAATTAGGGTTAAATGAGAAAGCTTAGTAAGAACAGATAAGTCGACTTCAGTAACGAAACCACCGCTCATTACAAATTCGGACAAATATGGCAAGTTTTGGATTGCATTTAAGGACTCGTTGTTGATCAAGTAAAACGAGCAGGCTTGGGAAAAAATAGGTTGATCGCCCATTCGTTGTGGTTTTCCATAATCCAAATGCTCCAAGTTAGTCATGTTTTGAAAAGAAGGGCCTAAATTGTGGGGTGTGAATGTCATGTTGGTTTTGGAAGAAAGAACTCGGCAATGGTTGTATCCCATATACAAATGTGTTATATTGCTCTGGGGAACTAAAACAGGATCCAAGGTATATTGAAACAAACAATTTCCTGATAAATCAAGATAGCTCAGTTTGTCGTTGTATTGAAATATGTCGTTGGGTAAAAACTCAATCAAATTACATGATAAGTCCAAATGTTCCAAGTTCGAAAGTTTATCAAAAGTACCGTTTTCTACAATGACATGAGCATGCTCGTTGCCAGGATTAAGCAAATGCATAATTAAACTTTCAACTGCAGAAAGAGAATCAAAATTATTCGCAGCCAGTCTTGCGATGTGAGTTTGTTCAATGTTTACATAAACAATATCATCCAAACGCAATTGAGAGATCATCGTCATGGAAAGAACGTTGTCAGAAAGCTCCAAAATGTTCAATGATGTGTTTTCAAACGCGCCCTTTTCAATGCTAAATATTGTACTTGAGCAGTTGCCGAAAAAGCACATATTTCTAGCAACAAACACGGTCAAGTTTTTTAAATAGTTAACGTCCTTTTTCATAATTTGTTTCAAACCAGTTCGTGTAATGTCCAGGTACTCCAACGAAGGTGGCAAATCAGATGGCATGTAATCAAACGCATTACCTCCAATGTCCAAAAGCTTCAAGTTGATCAAAGAACTGAAAGCGTTCCTGTCATATGCGCCAATTTTCGTGCAGTAGAAATGAGGAACTGATGATTTACCGACACAATTTGAATACAACCATAAAGCTTGAAGATCTTGAAACCGTTTCATGTCTTTGTTTAACACTTGATTAATCACATTGGAACTGAGGTCTAAGATTTGAACGTTATGAGGAATCGCGTGTGGAATGGTAGTTAAACCTCGTCTACGACAGTCTACAAAAGTAAGGGGATCAACAAACCAGGATGGGGTAATGTGATACTTAACCATCATATCTTTTACCTCACCGCTACCAAGTAAAGAATTCACAGTGACATTGTATTGGATCGGATCACACGGATTTGTCGGAGTTACTCCTTCAACTGATGCAAACTTTTTGCAAAACAGCACGAAAAAAACTTGCCCAATTGCAACGATACACGTTTTTAACCACATTTCACTCGAATAACTGAATGACAAATACTTCTCTAAAAATCTGTGTATGTACATAATGTCAAATATTTTTGTCCTTACTAACTTTCTTTCTTTCTATCACCCCTACCATTTAGTTCAGCTTGTCGTAGCTAACTCAGGTTTGGTTCATCTGCAGTTTGCCCCATGCCACTAATGTTAACACGATAGGTTGACGCGTTAAAATTGCAGTGTGGTGCTCAAACTTCTTCGACTTATGCAACTTTTTGCTCATATTAGTCTTTTTACAGGCTATTCATGCGCGCTTCAGAAAAGCAAGCAAATCTGTTGGCGTGTAATACGAAATAACGGAACTAAAAGGCGTAGGAAATTAGAAAAATGAAACTTATGTGTTACGAGGAAAGAGTATAAATGCTATTAATCGGGTTTGGTTTAGGCAAGTGTTTGTATTAATATGTTAGGCAGCGGCGTAGCTACGCATTGAATCTTATGGATAAATCCAGGGGCGGCAAGTTGCTGGGGACGGCAAATTGTAATAACATTTTAAGCGCACAAAGTCAGCCACATCAATTTATTCTCGGGCTTAAACGAACTAAGTCAAAGCTGATCTAAGTGAAACCAAAAAATTGCACAATTGATTATTGACAAGCTACGCCTCTATCTAATTAGTCAGCAACTTTTTAGAATTTGACTCGCTATGTGCTTGGTCTCTGTCACGGCATAATCGGTTAGTGCAATTCAGTGGTTTAACATTAAAAAATGACGCTACAGCGCTGGACGTGCTGTAGTGGTTAAAGCAAACATCGCTTATGTTAATCAACACCTTACTTATTTATGAGTCTTATACTTTATCTCACTGTTGCTCAGTTGCTGTTTCAATCGCAAGCTGCGATAGAAGTTCTTTAACCTCAACAAAATCTCACTTGAGATCGACGATGGGAGAAAACAGGCTGTCTGCGCTAGCAATACAGTCCATTGAAAGTGATTTAGTCAAGTCATTATCTTTTGGCGATATAATTTCTGAGTTTGCTTTAATGAAAGCTCGACGTATATAATTTTGAACTTTCGATAAGAATTAAACAAACACTACTTTAATTCTTTTGTTGTGTGGAACTTTAATCAGCTCTCAAGGGCGGCATTTCGTGCAAAAATCTAAGAGTGGCATATTGCGTTGCTTTGCCACTGATGTTAGGTTGCAGACTCTTCTTTTTTGAGGTATTTTGACTACTAACACAATCTCTGTAGCCACCGTTTTCTTTAGGCGTTTTGAGAAACCGAAATGGTCTCTCAAAATTGTCCAGCGGTCTTCTCTCAAAATCGCCTTCTACGACAGTGTAGAAAGCTGTGTTTTGCATTATGAACTCAATTGGCGCCTTGGCGGTCTTTCAAAACTGCTTAATGATTTTTCTAGTTAAACCTTAACCGTATTTTAACTAGGATTTTCAGGCATGTTTACAGCCTATGGAGGGGGGGTTCGAACAAGCTCAGATTTTCAAAGCTAATTATTTCTCGAAAACTATAAACACGAGAGCCACCATTGTTTTTTAAGGTTGTCTTGCATTTTAAGGCTGTCTTCTTCACAGTGGTAGTAAAAATAAATTTCATAAAATTAGTTTTTATAAGCTTAATTAAGATTTTGCAGGTTTGCCAAAGGTGCCTGATTTTGATGATATTTTACTTCGCCTGTCCATCATGTTACGCTTATTGCGATTATATGGTGCGATATTGCTTTCTCTTAGGGCTGCCAAAAACCGACGCAAAATGCACGCTCAAATGAAATCTTGTCCGTATTTTTTCGAGCTATTTTGGCCATTCTGAAATAGCATCTTTGTCTTTGTGATCGAAATGCTAGGCTAATTCAGAAGATCCTATAAAGCAAACGCAAGGGACAGATCTATGCTTGTGGGAAAATCGTCTTTGTTAGCGAATTTTTTTGTTAGTTTGATATGCTACTTGATTAAAAAACGATTTACAGTATCAATTTATCAGTAACAATAAAGGCATATTATTTAAGTAATGCCCGGCTTGTATCTATATTGCATTCATCTTTTTATGGTGAATGAGTTGAAATTCTATTTCAAATAAGAAATATAATTTAAAAAGATTACACACGCAGCTATGCAAATTATGGGCCAAAACACAACCGATATATGTGTTGAGATGACCAGATGGTTAGCCTTCATCATCACGTGAAAACTAACCGGCTTGAGCACTGCAGTATAGCTTCGATTTTTGAATTGGCCAAGTGTAAACTTAGTGCTGTCTTTGGAATCACGAAAGACTCAATACTTTGTCTACTTTAGGTCTCGCTCGAGAAAGATACGGTGTCCTGCCAGAAGTTAGTATCAGAAATTAAACGAAAATCCTGTTTTATAATAAAAAAATCGACATGCGGACAGCTATGCTTATAATTGCACACAAGCATGCGCGGATTTATGGGGGGGCAGGGGGCCCGAGCTCGAAATTTTCAAAAACCCCCGAAATTTTCAAAAATTTTTATAAGGTTTTACTTGTTCGCAAATGTCATAATTGGTATCAAAATCTGAAGTAAACAGCTCAGATGGCCGAGTGGTATAGAGCGTCTGTCTCTTGAGCTGTAGACTCAGGTTTGATTCCGAGTTGGGTCAAACCAAAGACTTTAACATTGGTATTCACAGCTGCCCTGCTTGACGCTCAGCATTGACGCTTGACGCCCAGCTAGACGCTTAGCGGGATTCCCCCATCTTCGTGTGGTAGACAGATGGCTGGCAACTCCTAAGCGAACTCGTATAGCGCTTTGATCGCTTTCTCGTGATAGGAGGATAAATATGCAACCAACTAACTAACTAAGTATGATTCAGGAAGGTCGTAGGAATAGCAGCGTTTTCTGTAATCAAAGTCCTTTCTTATTAACGGCTAGGCTGCTATTGTTACTGGTTAGGTCTGCATCGTAATCCATACGAAAGCCGGAAATAAATTCATGATGAAAAGGTTACTTGGACTGCTCCTTCGGTGAATCAGTGTAAGCTATATTGCTTTAGAACAATATTGCGGAAATGCATAATACAGACAAAGGGTTCGCTTATTTTAGTTGTGAAGTATTGAATTAACCGGCCGTTAGCTCAGTTGCTAAGCAAAAAAGACTATCGGTGCGGTAGGTCTGGGGTTCGATTCCTGGGCCGGTCAAATCGGCACTGTGTCGCCAAAGGCTCACACCACCGCTGCCACGTTTCTTCGGAGCTGTGTAGCCTAGCCGCTCAGTCGCGAAGATGGGCCCGCCACTCGTTACACACTTCGGCGCATAAACGCGAGTATGATGAAGATTTGATTTTGATTTTTTTTTAGGTATTGCAGTAGCCTACCGATATGCTATTGAGCTTTGAAAATCTAGGAACTGTAGTTCAGCTCAATAGCCTACTTGCCAGAGCCGTAGCAGCCGCCCCCCAAACCCCCCAATTGGGGGGGGCCCACACTGCCAAAAGGGGCCCCAAATTGTCTTGAAGGACCCGAAGTTGCATCAATTCAAAAACAAAGTTTTGCTTGGCGAATCGCGTTGAATGGGATTTTTTGCGCTCAGATTCTATATATTTCAGTTTTAAAATTTTTCGCTATCGTTTACTTTCAAATAGCGTCATAAACTGCATAATGATGTCATAAACAATACACTGTGTGTAAGAGTGCGCGTAGGACTTGAAAAAGGAGGCCGGTGCAGAAGTTGGATGCAATCATTTTTTAAAGCTTAAATTCAAATTCATTCCTCTTGAAAAAATTAAATTCAAATTCATTAACACCTTGTGAGCAGATTTAAAATTTTATCTATTTATTTTTTATTTAGTCGCAATTTTATTCTCCTATCATGAAAAAGCGACGGGGCGCTATACGAGCTCGCTTAGGAGTTGCCGACCATCGGTCTACCACACCTAGATGGGGTAATCCCGTTTAGTGCCTTTCCCAACTGCACAACAAGCGAACTTGCCGCTTGTTTCGCGCTATCCATTATGCTGAACGTCAACCAAAAAAGCTGTGAATACCAATTTTCAAGTCATTGGTTTGACCGGACCCGGAATTGAATCCCGGAGTCCACCAATCTAGAAGCAGATGCTCTATCCACTCAGCCATCCGATCGGTAAATTAAATTCAATCCTACCCTATTTCTGTGTCAGCAACCATAATCTGACATCGAATACAAAAGTCCATTGAAAAAGGATTTGCTAGTTTGAAAACGTGTGCTTTTGAAATAGCGCAGGAATTGGACATTGGTCCGGTCTTCCTCAATCAAAAAGTAAAAAAAAAAGAGAATGAAAATAGAAAAAGAGAATGTTTAGTTACGATGCAAATCTATATCGTACAGCTTCTGAGGAAGAGATTCAAAGCAAACTTTTTAAAACAACTGGTGGACCAGGCTATTATGTCGATACTAGAAAGTTTTAAGCTGACATGTGATGTCGCTTCTGTCTTTGCATTGCTGTTTACACCCAGCAGCTTCGTGCATGAACAGCCATTGTCAGCAATATGATCTGGCAATACCGCACGCAGGTTCAGATTCTTTGCGACGGGTTCGATTCACGGCTGGAGTCTATTGCATTTGATATTTATATCAGATGGTTGCTGATTAGAACGACACAAGCTCGTTTGGCAGTCTCCCTTCAACACCGTTGAACTTTTAATTCAATAGTAATACCTGTAAGTGCTCGCTTGCCTTGCTTCTCGAGTTTACAAAATGCGTTGTTACTGTTACCAGTGCTGAACAAAGCTTCAGAAAACTGAAATTTATTAAAACGTTTATTACATCTAATATGGCAAACAGCAGACTATCTTTTTTCTTTCCATTTGTTGGCATTTTTATCCACCTATCACAGAAAGCAATGGGGCGCTACACGAGCTCCCTTAGGAGTTGCCGGCCATCTGTCTACCTACCGCACTTAGATGGGGGAATCTCGTTAAGTGTTTTTCCCAACGGCACAAGCAAACTTGACGGCTTTCTTAACACTATTTCTTTAATGCTGAATGTCTAGTTGGAAAGCTGTGAATACCAATTTTTAAGTCATTGGTTTGACTCGACTAGTGATCAAACCCTCAGTCTATTCACTTCTTCAGGCTCAGAAGCACACGCTCTATCCACTCGGCCATCCGATTGGTTCTTCGCTGGCCATGTTGTCAATCGAAAGTTAATGCGCCCGATCTCCAGATTATGATGCTGTCAAAAGAACATCTGTGTACGAAAAAGTGCGCTCTAGCTAGACCGGAGGTTTTCAACCTATTGGCCATGGCCCAACAGTGGGCCACAGAGCTTGACTAGAGAGCGACATCAGCGTTCCCTAATCATGCCATCACGTTGACTTTGTACCTTTTAGCAAAAGTTATTGGGCCACCATCATATTTTATCATTTTAGTGGGCCATGAGCAGAAAAAGGTAGAAAAACCCTGAGCTAAACGATTTTAATGGAAAATGAATTGGGTGTAACAAACTTGTCTTAAAATTACACCTTTTATTTTTACACAGTGATAACGCGTTATATGTTTTAATTTTACCACAGTATTCGCATTGTGGTGAGAAACTGAGTTGTTACCCCTGGAAAAACCTAAAACAATTCATATCGAAAGCTAAGTATTGGGGACTTGAAAGGGTTTTTGGGGGGGGCCCAAAGTTGAGCTGCTACGGCACTGCTACTTGCAATAGACTACGATATTATAAGCCGAGTGTTAAGAGCCGGTGAGGCTTATTTCTGCCAATTAGGGTCCAATCTTATTATCTGTAACTAGCATGCGTTGACCAGTAGAGAGCAGTACCTGTTTCTTCGGGCAGAAATTAGTCCAAGAAAACAAACTAATGGAAATTGAACTGTTGCCATGAACTACACTTGCTGTCAACAGCCAACACCCACCCCCTTGGCGATTGCATAAAAAAGAAACCTTAATTTTTTGAAACGAACCGACTATTCTTCGTGCGGAGCTTGTTGCAATTGCTATCATGTTGTTTTCTGTTCTGGCCAACTTTCTAATTTAATCTCGAGAACCTATCATTGCGACGCGATGCAACAATACCGTTTGTCCAACTTTTCTGATGTGTTTTGCTTGAACTGCATTTTTGTCATTGATGATACCGTGAAGCACTTAATAAGTAGGAGTTTCGTTAAATGCGGTGTACCTTAAATCCTTAAGCGCGGCAGTAAAGCTAACTATGGCTGCACACAAAAATTTTTTTAAAAAAATTGAATCAAATCTTCGTTAGGGTATACTCATTTCATTACACATGCTGTAGTACCGAATAGTAACGAGTGGTGGGGCCCGACCCCGCGGCTTAGCGCCTGGGTAACGCAGCTCCAAAGAAACGTCGAAGCGGTGGCGAGCCGTTGGCTACTGTGTGTCGGATTAGACCGGCCTGGGAACTGAACCCTAAACCTTCCACATCGATAGCGACATCTTTAAAAACTACGCTACATCCGGTCGGTTTGTTAAAAAATTATTAGAGTACAGGGTGGCCACAAAGTCACGCACCAATGTTAATATTTATTTTTTATTAATACAATTACGGGAAATGGTTGCTTCCAGTAACAAAAGGGCTCAATGACCAAGGTCAGAGCATATATATTTATTTAAAAACCCAAAGTAAAAACCTCTACAGACTGTTTCACCCCAGCGGATCATCAGGAGGTATCTAAATTAGGGTTTAAAGTTAGCCTGGTAGTGAGTAACTGATGGTAATATTGATAAACTACGCTTACTACACTAAAAACCTGACGTGAACCATAGAAGGAGGGTAGTCTCCGCTGCGAACAGCTCAGTGCTCAAGCGAGCTAGTCACAAGCTAGTCTAGAAACATTCGAAGAAAATAAAAAGCGTGGCCGGAATACGGTGCTATAGTAGAAAGGCGGATAGGGGGATGTGAAAATTTATATGCGTTGATCTACTTTGCGACCACCCTCCCCCCTTTTTTTATCACCTATAACACTCGTCACAGTATTTTAACATCCCCCTATCCGCCTTTCTACTATAGCACCGTATTCCGGCCACGCTTTTTATTTTCTTCGAATGTTTCTAGACTAGCTTGTGACTAGCTCGCTTGAGCACTGAGCTGTTCGCAGCGGAGACTACCCTCCTTCTATGGTTCACGTCAGGTTTTTAGTGTAGTAAGCGTAGTTTATCAATATTACTATCAGTTATTCACTATACCGGGCTAACTTTAAACCCTAATTTAGATACCTCCTGATGATCCGCTGAGATGAAACAGAGGTTTTTACTTTTTTATTAATATTCAGTTTTTTAATTTTATAATTTTTTATTTCAGATCAGACATGCCATATCGAACTTATCGAGCATTTGTAATCCTTGTAAAGAACTTTGAATTTGAATAAATGTTACTACTATAACCCTTTTAATTAACATTGGTGCGTGACTTTGTGGCCACCCTGCATAAAAAACTAAATTGACACTGCCGTTAGTGCTCAAAATAAAATAAAAATATTGCCAAGGAAAACCATACCAACAAAAGGTTTGAAGAGGCCCCAGGGGCGGAATGGGGGGGGAGGCAAAATTGTTTTTACGTACTGGTGCCGCAACTGCCTCAGGAGCTGGAGTGCTCCGTTTTTCAATCATCTTGGTTGTTTCCTTAGTTATGGCATTACATACAGTAGCTTAATCATGGTTAACTGCAATTGCGTAATAACTTAGATGAGAAACATCACAATCCGAGGCAATACCTCTGAATTACCGTATCGACGCTGTGATTTGGGTGAAATATGCGTAGACAATATCGATAGTGTTTTTGACCTTTATCGCATGATGAAGGGATTCCTCTCGCGCGCATATCATTTCAGCTTAAAAATATTTCGGTAGGGAGAGCAGTGTTTTTTCGTGCTCCACTCTCTTCACTTTTTAAGTCAGTTATGGGAGAAACTGCCCCCTTCATAATGAGTCCATATTAAATGCTTATATCAAGGATTATATGCGTTGTGTATATCAAAGCTGGTACTCGAAAAAAAAAATTGGAAGGAAGCAATTAACTATTTAACCCCCTTGACTACACCCTGTCTGAGACGTTGCGAAAACTGGCCTTCTTTAGTCAGTTAACCTTCCCATGGCCCAGAAATGAAGAAAACTAAAATTTTTTCAGTACGGTAAATTTTTAACCACGGCTTGACAGCTTGTGTTTCTGTGAAACCTTTGGTCTTTTTAAATGAAGCGCAAGGAATCAAACAAAAGCGTAAATGAATCATCTTGGTTGTTTCCTTAGTTATGGCATTACATACAGTAGCTTAATCATGGTTAACTGCAATTGCGTAATAACTTAGATGAGAAACATCACAATCCGAGGCAATACCTCTGAATTACCGTAATTGTAGTTTCTTTACGTCATCATGATGTGACGTCACTGAAACTCCCTCCATTGAAATATTCTGCGTACGCTACTGCTTGATAGCGTACTTTAATCATAAACTTTTTCCTGCAGCCCCCTGAAAACGCCTTAACAAATCAAGTTTTCTGCCCCCTCCGACAAAAACTGTTTAATCCGCGCCTGCACATAAGCAAAAAAAAACACAAATTGCAAATCCATTTCAACGCTGGTGTAATAAAATGTGTGACAAACTCAGCCTACGCAGTAAAGTAATGTAATCGCACTATCTTGCATAATGCGCAAATGGCAAAATTGGAGCTGCATTTCTAAACTGAATTTTTTGTCAAGAGTGCCTTAAGTGCAAAAATTTTCAAATGAAATAATCTATAGGCTACCCATATCAATTATGTATAATTATTTATGTCAACCCACAAAAACATTTCGGCATATAAACGCTCAAAGTCAAACACGTCATCTTTGTTTTCAATCAGTACTCAAACACGTCAAACAAAGACTTGTGAGATGGTTTGAACACACTGGTTTTGCACAGGATTGGCACTAACTTTTGGACAGATTCAAGCCTTTTTTACGATTTTTTGGCCAGGCCCGGAAGCTTTTGTGCAGCAAAGGCCGCATCGTTTTCTTACAGAAGATTTTGGCGGATGTTTAGAGAGTTGTGACGTGCTTGTTCTGTTGCTAAACTTGTATCCCAGCGTTAGCTCCATTTTACGAATCACCGGTAATTGGAAGCCTGTTAACTGCCTTTGTTTAATTTGAGGCAAAATTAATTCCAAAGTAAGATTCAACACAAAGTCGAATGTTTTTTGCTTTCGCGGATGATGGCCTTTATTTAGAGCAACGATAGTGGAGGCATTCACCCGACAAGTGTCCAAAACGTAAGCGAAAGCTGCCACGGTCCAACGTCGAGACTTAGTGTGACAAGAGTAAGTGCCTATGGGTTGATCAATAATATCAGTGCCACATTTTGTGTAATCATAAAGTTTGTAAATCGAAAATTTCCTCTTGGGATTTTTGCTCACGCCCAAAACTGGTTGCACAGTAGAAAGCAATCGCACGTTGCGCAAACCTGTACTTTTAGTCTTGACCACATAAAAATACAAAACAAGCCTGCCCTTTTCGTTTTCCCCAAATTTTCGTGGGAAAATGGCTCTCGTTCGGTAGTTTGCTTTATTGCTTCAGAAAGCCCTCTTCTGTTTGATTGCAGCTGGGCTGCGAACTCGAACTTATCCTCGAAAGAACTAGATCATTTTTTCGAACTCGAACTTGAACTCGAAAAAATATTTTTTCTGAACTCGAACTTGAACTCGAATAAAACTGTTCGAGTTCATTAGAAAGATATTTAAATTGTTGAAAAGAAATAAAAGATCACTACGAAATATAGTTTGTAGTGATACTAAACAGCTGAGGTATAGTCTTGAACTTATAATGTCCTCGCGAAATATTTTTTTAATTGCATGAGCCTCTGCGGTAAAAAAGTTGACTCGACTTTAGATATTCATCTGCCTGAACTCGAACTCGTAAATAATTAAATTAGAAAACTCGAACTTGAACTCGAATAAAATTCAATCGAGTTCGCAGCCCTGGATTGAAGTGTGCTCACGAATGTTATGCTTTGATCAAACAGCCTTGAGGCCAATGGGACACTGGTATAGAGTCGATCAAAAGTAATATTGCGTCCATGAAGGTCCAAAAATTGATCCAGTTTTTGAATAAGATATTATGCACTTTTCTCGTTCCCAGCAACGCAATATAGCGTGGGGTCAGCTATCGGCTTGTCACAGTAGGACAAAATGTTCAAGCAGGGCAAAATGTTCAAGTAAGTTAGCTCACCAAAAAAATCAATCAAGGTATTCTGAAGATTCAAAAATAATACGCAACTCAAGTATGAGTTTTTGTGCTTCTCTTAGACTAGAGACAATTATGACTGGAACACGCGAATAATTCCTAATCACTCGTAACTTACCCTTATGCTTCCAGAATCCCGTATACCAGGGGTCAGCAACCTTTTGAGCGCAGCGTGCCATTTTTTGATAGTGTCAAAGTAGAAACTTTTTCGCGTGCCATACGGTTTTGTTTCCTTACTTAATGTAGATTTTGCCGTTTTGTTCTATTTTCCTCTGAAAATATTAGTGAAGAGCAAAAAGCAAAGTGCCACTTTTGGCACGCGTGACAGGAGTTGCCGACCCCTGTTGTATACCAATAATTACAACTTTTAACTGAATAATATTTTGCCTATATCATTATGCATACAACATTCCAATCATATTGATACCCGAAAGTTTTTATCAATATTGGAAAATTTAGAAACCGAAAAAAGCAGAAGAATATTTTGGTGAAAAAATCCTTCAGAGTCAAAAAATAAGAACAAACTCAGTGTAGCCAATTAGCGGAAAATCCGCTAGATTTGGCGGATTTTGCTTCTAATTGGCGGAAAATTTTTGCATTTGGCGGACGGCGGATTTTTTAGCGGATTTCTATGCAAGTGTTGGAAGATTTTTTCAAAATCGCGGATTTTTAAAAACATAACTTAAAAAAACATAACTGAGGTTATTTTCAAATTATATTGAACTGAAAATTCAACGGTAATTGATGGAGACTGCGAAGTGAGCTTGCGCTCTTCGAGTCAGCAGCCACCCGTTAAATATGTCAATTGCGATCGGCTCCAGCCGCGAATCGAACCCGTCACGTAGGATGTGTCACCTGCGCGCGGTACCGCTAGGCCATGTCGCTGACCGCTAGGCCATGAAAACGATTTTACAATGAAATATCAATCAAAGTCCGTGAGTCTGTGGTACGGACTTTGATGTAAAAGTGCTCGATCCGCTTCAAAGCTGCTTTAAAGTTTCAAAATTCCGCTTCAAAGTTGCTACTTGCAAGTGTGCAAGTGGCTAGCAAAGGGCTGTGGCATTGGAAGTTGGAACTGCACGTTGTCCATTCTAGCGGACACCAGTGCCGCATCGGTGCTCTGTTTGCTTTGCCGGATTAGCAAGTAGCTTTTAACTTTTTTTGTAGCAGTAGTGTTGTAGCAGATAGTAGTAGTCAGTTAGCAGCAGCTACCTCATCACATTTTTACATCAAAGACTTACCGGTATTAACCAGTTAACTTAATCTGCTTCCACGCATAACTGAATCAATGAATGTTTTAGAAATATGCTTTGGTTTTATTTTTAGGGCTACAAGGTACTGCACAGTGCAACTAGTGAGAAATATGCTGCTTATGATTTCATAGGCTTTTTATGTTACCAGTAGATACCGGGTAGTAGGTTACCGCTAATACGGGTAAGATTTCATTTAATAATAAAGTTGTGACTGATTGTTGTAGCTTCTAGTGTTTGTTGCAGGGTTCCCACACAATTTTGAATTTCGTTTTCCCGACTTTTTCAAGATTTAATCTTCGACGAATACAATAAAAGTACAGGTTGCAGCTACTTGCTCCCATATTCAATTACCTTACCAATACTTTCACCAAACTAACAACTGCAGTACCAATGGTTTTAACAAATTAACAAAAAGCATAGAACACAAAGTCGGTTTGCAAAGAATAAGATGCATAATTTTAGTATAAGCCTGCTAAAATACGTTGATGATCACATAGTTTAAACCTAATGACTTTTGATATACAGTTATATGCAGAAAATACATGGAGTTTATAGAAATGCAGAAATAAGGCTGCATAAACGTACAATTTTTTCCAAGCAAGTTTAGTTTAAAAAATAGCTGTGACACTTACGAAGTTGTCCAAAACTTGTTTAAAATGTGAGGAGTACCCGATCACCTAAATGTAGCTTAGACTGTAAATATTTTCAACGTTTCTTAAAAAACTTTTCAAATATTAACCTACCTTTATGACTTTTGTAGTCTCGCCAGAAAAAATAACCTACTAGTCATTTCTTTCATTAAACGAATCATCTATCTATTACTACTTGACACAACGTGTCATAATAATATGCTGTACCCTTCAGATTCGACGCAATGTGTCTTCTACCGGTACTACAAAAAGTTGTGATAAAAACAGCAGGTTAAAAGCAGCCAATCTTAGTTGATGCGGAATTTACACTATCAAACATAAAAGAGAGAAATATTTTGGCACATTTTCTACCAAAAATGGTCTTCCTAGATAACAAACACAGAAAGTGCACAGGTCAAACTATTAACTTTAAAACCTGTAGCTTCTTTGTAAAAAAAAGAGGTAAATGCCTTATCCAACGGTACAAGATCGATGATAACAAGTCTTAACATTGCAGGACAAACAAAATAATTACAAATCCAATGTCACAAAGCCATTGCGAGTTTTGCATTACGCTGCCTCTTCCATGAAGCACCGTGCACGTATACAGTCTCAAGCTGGCGATAACTGTAGTTTTGAAACTCTACACTATTGAAACACATTAGTGAAGAGTCAGGCAAACATCATTGCGTTATATAGCCCAATTGGTGTAGAACTTCAGTTATAAAATACATGAAGGCAAGCCCAAACGGCAAAACAACCTAACGACCATAAATCAAAATCATATGAAGAAACTGTTATTGAAAAAACAAGCTAAGCACTATGCAATGTTATCTTTCCGTTAATTACCCCACATGTTGGCGACAGGAGCGTATTTAGGAGGAAGCATTGTGCCACTGCCATGCCCCACCCCCCTTTGGACTCTGCTTTTAGTAAAAACGAACAAAAGTAATGGCGCCAAGTGACTGAAATATGCCACACTCTTTGAATGGTTTCTGTAGCTTATTGCCATGGGCGGATCCAGGGAGGTAGAATGAGGGGTGTGCATCCTCCCACCAGCCATTTTCAAAAATTTTTTTGAGGAATACAATTTTTCCATAATTTCGAACCTCTTTGATAGCAATAAGTTTAAGGCCTACGGCTTAAGCACCCATAATCGAAAATGTGCGAACAAAAAGCATCATATTTGGTGAAGCACTCAAAATTAGGGTCAAAAATTTTAAACAAAATTTGCTAGAAAATTATTCAAAAAACACTAAAATAGCCATTACAGCACGTAAAATTTTCAAAAATTTTCCGCTGGAGCATGTCCCCGGACCCCCCTAGAGCTTTTCTTGTTTCTCAATCAGCTTCAAATCTGTTCTTCCAAAATAAAATACGCTTGAAAAAATGTGGAAATTATGGTCACCTCCGTTCAGAATTTCTCGCTGCGCCACTGGTTGGCGATGCAAACGACCATCTCCTTCACGCTCCACAAATATATAATCAAACAGAAAAGTGAGTATTGCAACTAATGTTAATATTGCAAAACCTGAGTGGCCAAAGAAACCACAAAACCAGCATTCTACAAACAATGGCTGGCTGCTATTATTCAGAAGGTTTTCGGACATTTGGGTCCCGGACAAGACGAATGGGCACCAGGACAAATGGGTCCCGGACAATTGGATCAGGGTTAGGTCAGGGAAATAATCGCCCGACCCCCATTTGTCCGGGACCCATTTGTCCTAGAATCATTCAGAATATCGACTCTCAATCAGTGGCGTACGCAGGATTTTTCAATGGGGTGTTTCAGTGACGTCACATCGTGATGGCGCAAGCTTCAGTGACGTCACAGCTATTATAATGCCATAACGAAGAAAACAATTCAGATATTTCATTCACACTTTTGCTTGATTCTTTACGCTTCATTTAGGAGCGAAAAGGTTTCACCAAAACTCAAGCTGTCAAGTCGTGGTTAAAATTTACCAACAAATTTTATATAACCGGGTAAATGGTAGGCCTTGAAGACTTACTAAATAAACGCTGTAAAAACCAATTCTACGACTAGTTTCGCGGTTTGACCGCTCATAAGGTAGACTCAGGTTTTGAACCCAGGACCTTGTGATTGAGAGCGTTACCTCTCCAACCTTTGCATTGAAAACGCTGTAAGCTGTAACAAAAAATTGCATTGAAAACGCTGTAAGCTCGGTGGCCGAGTGGTTGGAGAGGTAACGCTCTCAATCACAAGGTCCTGGGTTCAAAACCTGAGTCTACCTGATGAGCGGTCAAACCGCGAAACTAGTCGTAGAATTGGTTTTTACAGCGTTTATTTAGTAAGTCTTCAAGGCCTACCATTTACCCGGTTATATTTCATATATATAGACTTACATCGGCTCCTCTTCATTCATTACAACAAATTTTAGTCGACTTCATTTTTGGGCCATAGGAAGATTAACTGACTAAAGCAAGCTAGCTTTCGCAATGTCACAAACAGGGTGTAGCCAGGGGGGTAAAACAGGTAATTGCTTCCAACCAAAAAAAACTTTTCAAGAACCAACATTGATATAAAAAACACATAAAAACCTTGGTAAAAACATTTAATGTGCTCTCATTATAAATGGGGCAGTTTTCTCAGTCTTGAAAACTGAAGACAGTGAAGCATGAGCAAAAACTGCCCTCCCTACCGAAACATTTTTATATTACAATAAATTACGTGCGAGAGGAATCTCTAATCATGTGATTAAGGTCAAAAACAGCGTCGATTATATCTAAGTGTTTTTCACCCAAATCACAGCGTCGATATCATGTGATACCCTCAAGCACATAATTGGGGTGTCTGGGAAACAGGCACTCCAGCTCCTGAGACAGTTACGGTGCGTAAAAACGATTTTGCTTTAAAAACAAGAAAGGTTTCACTTTTTCTGCAATTGTCAACGTCAAGCGCAGCGCACAAGCAAAGTTTGACTATTAGTAGGCCTATTATTGCATCACAATGAAAGTTTTGCAAGATTTTATATTTAAGGAAGTTGGATAGCATAGAAAAACATGAGAGCAATTTCGGCAATCTCTGTATGAAAAAAGGTGGTTCGTTCCAAAAAGAAAAGTTTTCATTTCTTTTAGGATCTTCCATGGGGGGGTTCGAGCCTCGAACCCCCCCCTTCCCGTGCGTACGCCACTGCTCTCAATGACGTGTCGAAATCAAACACTGAAGGGGAAAAACGTACAAACAATCATTATCAAAATGCGGAATCAAGTCTGGAAAGATGTTTTCGTTTTCCATACCAACATACCAAACACTTTTCTTTTTTCAAACTTTTTCAGCCTGGAAAACGAAATATTATTTTTTCATACTTTTCCATACTTTCAAGACTAACGTGGGAACCCTGTTGTTACCAGTACCACTACATAATTATGGTACCGGTAATCGCAAGATGCCATAATTTTATCAACTACTTTGTGTTATAATCAAAGCTGTGAGAATTGTATTGGCTCTCATTGCGAGTAGTGTTCTATGTTGCTGCATTTTTAAAAATTGCTCGTTCACTGCTTTGGTTGCTGTTCTTTCATTTCTTTGCTTTCATTTCTTTTGACATTCTTTTGTTTCGACAGGTATGTAGGTGTAACTCTGACTATTAGTTTATGTTTTTAACGTTTGAAATCTCTTTTGATTATTCTTGCTGATATGCTATAGGTCAGGGGTTGCTTACCGGGAATAAATTTACCCCCTGGGAGTAAATTTTGCTCACCGAAGGGGTAAATTTACTAAGTTATAAGCTGAAGCAAACTTCAATTTTATGTATTAAAAAAGTGATAGTGATGCACTGGGGGTAAACTATACTTTTTTTCATTCGGCAAGGGATAAACGAGATAAAAAAAGTTAAGAACTCCTGCTCTAGGTCTTGATTGAATGAAAGAATTCATGACCATCAAATGAAATTTGGTGACACAGCAAATTTGAACTTTTGCGGTTTTTCGGCGGATTTCCACCATGCATTCAGCAGATTTTAGCGTATTTTCAAGAATGATTTGGCGGATTTTTGCCTTACATGTTGGCAACACTGAACAAACTGTGAAATAGTGTTGTCAAATAATCGAGTCGAGCACTAACCCAAAGTAGCCTGCTTAGACACGCATTTCTTTTTCGCAGGAACTTGAATGAACGTGAACTGTCTTGCTGATTTACATAAGTTAGCACAACGGCAAGTAAGCTACCTGTAACTGTAAGCACATTCATACTAATGCAATAATATCTTCAGTAATTACGACATCTAAACTCACTACAAAGCTGTCATTTTTGCTGAATGCTTGTTCTGTCAAAGATATCTTTACAGTGAAAAAATGAACGACAAACTGCGTAATGTAACATCAAAATTTGAAAATAAACGAAAACTGTGATACCTGCACAGTACGTAAAGGTAAAGGTACGGGACAGCGGGTGCAAGCACACATTGTTTAGGCCATTTTCAATTGTCGGCCCATTACAATTTTCAATCACAAATGATTGAACGCTGTTAAGGGACATAACATGACGAACAACACATACACAAAACCCTTCGCACTTCCGCTTGTGCCGAGCGCATGGCGCGAAAGCTGCGAATACTATTTTTAAAGTCTTTAGTATGACCCGACTGGGAGTACGTATCCGTATATTCACAACATCCTATTTACTGCTTATTTTCCCTTCTTCACGGCGAATTTACGATTTCCGTGAAAATTTTTATGAATGTAGCAAACTACCGACGGAATTGTAACCGCGTGCAGAAAAAAATATTGATATTTCCTGTAGCCTATAGTACATATTGTATTTTGAATTCTTTCCTTGGTTAGTCAAAAATTTGGTGTGAACTTTTATAACAAACTACAGATTAAACTGACACGTCGTGCAAAAAAAATATGGTGGTATTGTGAGATGTTTTTCTCGTTTTTATTCAGCGCTTTTTATTACTCTGCGTTAAAGCAATGGGTGGCAACGTTGCTATCTTTGTCTAAGTTAGATGCATGAAGCATTTCTTCAAAAACTGAAAATCCTAATTAGTTGAGAAAGTATGAGCGCAAGAATGTTTGCCGAAGTATACTGCATGTCGCTTGCACAACCTACAGTAGCCTACTTTGTCCCGTATTACTGAATGACTTTACTGCAAAAGTTTTTACCACTGGGTTGCAAAAATGTTTGCACGATGGAACTGGATGAGAAAAGCCTAAATAAACAGAACAAACGAAAAAATAAGAATTATGGGCATAAGAACAGCATTGCCTTGTTTTGTCTGAGAAGCAGACCATTATTTCAGTGTCGATTACCAAGATTATTATGGCATTGCCTCGCCAAGATTATGGCATAAAAATATTGCAATTTTTTCACTATTTCGTGGCAAAAGCAGTAACATTATTTTGCATGAGAAGCGAAATAACACTTCGAATAATATTTATCTAGCGCAATTGGCATTGAATAGCAGCTTTGCATTATTCTGATAATTTCGTAAAAAGAAACGCGGTAAATAGGTCAGTTATCGTCTCAGGCAAATCATTGACATAATGTTTGACATCATGTTTGCACGCTAAACATTAATTTCTTTGACGCAACGGATGATGTGGGAACTAGCGCGTACGAGACGCAATGAGTTTTTCGTTAACAACTCAGCATGAATCTAGGCCAGTGGTTCTCAAACTTGTCGGAAGTATCGAACCCAACAGGTGTCATGCAAGCATACATCGAACCCTTAATTATAACCAGGAGCGGATCCAGAAAATTTTAGAGGGGGGATGCAGTTTTGAATTAGGTTGAATGCTAAATGAGTGCAAAGACGTTAGACGTCTAAACCGGAAAAGGGCATTAGCTCTTTGAAAATGTTTCACGTCAGGGGCGTATTCAGAATATTCTTAAGGCGGTGGAGGGTGGCATAAAATTTTTACATTTTTTAAGCGTATTTTTTTCCAGAAAGTTAATTTGAAGCAAATTGAGGAACAAAAATATGGCTCTAGGGGGTCCGGGGGTATGCTTCCCCGGAAAGTTTTCAAAAATTTAGACACTGTAATTATTTTAGCGCTTTAGCGCTTTTTGAACAATTTTTATGGCAAATTCTGTTTAATTTTTTTGCCTCTAACTCTAAGTCCTTCACCAAATATGATACATTTTGTTCGCACATTTTTGATTTATGCGTGCTTAAGGCGTAAAGATGATTGTTATCAAATAGGTTTGAAATTATGGAAAAATTGTATTCATCAAAAACAGCGTTGAAAGACTATGGTGGGGGGATGCATCATTCCACGCAGAGATAGTCATTTACTACAACTGTATGCCTTTTTGCAAAAACTTATTCTGATCTTAGCCGAACCCCTGCTACAGCCTCACCGAACCCAGTTTAAGAACCACTGATCTAGGCCGTCAATTCGGAAAATTTGAAATGCCGCAAAAATTTGAGGTACCTGACATAAATGCTTATTTGTGGCTAAACCAAAAGAGGTAGAGGGTTATTTCGAAGACTTATACATAAAAAATTAAATTTTAGGAAAAGTCAAGAAACTTCGCTGTTCTACAGTCAACCGTTTTCTTGGTGTCTAACTTTCAAAACACCCTTAGTCAAATCGACGCCCCTCAGTTAAAATACGGTTAAAAAACACTGTAGCTACCACAGCTGACTGCCTTGGCGCTTGCATTTAACGAACAAACATCTGAGAGCGGTTTCTCTAATTATGGAATAGTATGGCATAGTATGGAATAGTAAGTAAGGCACTGTGGTATAGTATAGCAGAAATGGGTGATAGGACGTTTGGGGCACTAGAGTAAAGGGGCCCATATAAAGAGTCAAATTGAGGGCGAATGGCCCTCAGGGTTAAATGTGCCTCAGGCCTAATTTAGGGCAAAAGGAGTCAAAGGTCCTCAGGACAGGATGGTTGAAGCAGTAAATGAGCCCTAGGAATAAGATGTTAATTTAGAGCACTGGGGCATATCCTATGCATAACTGGGGCTCTAGGACCAATGGGCTTCAGGGCATTTGGGGCAATAGGGGATATGGGTCTCAGCATGTTTTGATCCCTGGCATAGCCGTAGGAGACAGGGGTGCATACTATTCCATACTATTCCATATTATGCCATACTATTCCATACTATGCCATACTATTCCATACTATTCCATACTATGCCATACTATTCCATACTATGCCATACTATTCCATACTATGCCATACTATTCCATACTATGCCATACTATTCCATACTATGCCATACTATTCCATAAATAGAGACACCCATCTGAGAGCGCCAGACAGGAAAACTTCTAGCATGAAAATGCCACATTATGATTGGTTTTGCGTGTCCCTGCTATGAAATCATTGTTGTAGAATCACGCAGGGCAACAGCACTGTAAGCAGTAGCCCACAATTACATTATTGCTGATAAAGCAGTTTGCTTCTGAGATTCTTTCCTTCCTGCCTTTTATCGAAGGTCTCTTGTCGTTATTGAAATACCGGAACTGAGCAAAGTATCTGTCAAGTTTTGAAAACAATAAATTGTGATAAAGCTTAGCTTTATGTCCTTGTTTTCGCAAACCTGCTTTTTACTGAAGTTATTCTTCAACTTGTGTGTACTTTTTACTTGATCAGTTTTGACTCTCACTACTTTCTGCTCTACCTCAAAAAGTTGTGGCCAGCAGTAACAATACTTTTACTTAGTTGATTTGTTAACAACTTTTTACAGCTCTGCAAATGACTAACGGCAATTATATTCTCTTTCTTACGTTCTACCAACTTTAAATCGAACTAGCTAGGCCTATACTCAGAAATGGGCATTTATCGAGATAATTTATCGGCGATAATTCATTACCGATTATCGCTATCGCTCAAAATGGTTTTAATTTATCGATTACCGATATCGCTCTTATGTTGGCGTTATGAAAAAAATACGCGTAAGTGTCCATAAAGTCTTGTTACAGTTTAAAAAAATCTCTCTTTGTTTTACTTAGTGCAACGACATAGTTCGTAAACTGCACTCTTTTCTTGAGAAAACTAGAAAAACATTTTTGCAATTCGACTGACAAAAAAAAATTTATCAAACACATTGAAAATTTACCGTAACATTTATCGGAAAAATTTATCAGCGATAACTTATCGATTGCCGATATCGATTTAAAAAATTGAGATTTATCGGTTAACGGTATCGCTAAGAACTTTTTTGAAGTTGTCGATTATTGTTATCGCTTTAGTACAGAAATGTTTATCGTGCCCATCACTGCCTATTCTACACAATATATTGACCGTTTGACGCTACAGCAAAATAGGTTAAGGCGAACTTTTTTCAACACTTTGCTTTTTTCGAATTATTTTGCGCGCGCTGACAATAAACTTTCGTTTTTTTATCTTTTAGAAATATGAGATGAATGATAACCGTGGACACTTCTTTCACTTTGCATTGCTTAGGTAAGACCTATAAGCAAATTCGGAAATCCCCATTTACAGCTGAACTCCGTACAATACAGTATAGTTGCTAATCGCTATTTGTATAGCTCAAGGGTGGGCAAACGCCCGCGTCCCGCGGGCATTTACAGAAAGATGAACCTTGTACCCTAGTAAAATTGCGTGGAATTGGCTGTAGGACTTTTGCGGACGTGATGACTTTTTTTTGCTCTTCACTTGATTTCAGGAGGAAAATAGGACATCGTCTGCGGTCGTAATGACCTTTTTTACTTTGCTTTTCCAAGCAGTGCGGCCCTCGGCTTCAAAATTTTTCCAATGCGGCCCTTCTGGCGAAAAGTTTGCCCGCCCCTGGTATAGCTTATCTACAGAGATAACATTTTTTCTTCGCCAAATTAAAAATTTTTAAAAGTCCTAATAAGTTGCTTCGCTTTCAGGATGAGCTAATCGACAAAGTCGGCGATGTGATGCAGTGGTTCGGACAGGACCGGACATACCTATAGGCTCTGCAAGATGTACTGTTGCCTAGGGGCCTTGACATGATCACTGTACACCTTTTTCTTTAGAGATCGATTCCTAACGGTAAAGAAAATGAAATAGTAGACTAAAGCATGGTAACTCAACTGGCGGACCGCGGCCCCAATCCGGACCTTTCGAATGCTGAAGCTGGACCCCAATAAAGTTTTAGCATATGTTTTAAGTGATAACGTAAAACTATATCATAAATAAAACAGAATATACCTTAAAAATACGCGAGGCTTTTGCTAGTCCTGTTGTAACCTTCTCGTGGGTGCGATCGAAGGGTTATGCGTTAATCAAGATATAACTACAACCGGCCGGTTAGCGTATTGATTAAAGATAACCAAGGCTGGTGAGAGGGGGGGCAGGGGGGTACAAAGCACCGGGGCCTGTCATGTTTTGAAGGGCTCGTCGAGGGACTCCGCTCTTATAAAATTTTTCCTTTGGGACACACGCGAAAAAATGCTGGAGAAATTACGTCTTTGCTATGTTAAGACCTACGTTCTGTGCGCGAAGTAGGGGAGGGGATGGGGGGTACATGTCTCCTCCAGTAAAAATAGTTGTCCCCCCAGCAAAGAAAGAAAATTTGTCGTGGGGGGAATGCCAAAACGTCCCCCCTTCCCAGTGATAAGTACCGTAAGAAGTTAAATGTTTTTTATACGTGTTGCTTGTGGGTACGGACTGCGGCGATACTTTCCAACATAATTGTAGCCATTATGGTTTCCTTCGCAAACTAATCAAGAACAACCTTTTCAGTGTGCCTATTTCAGAACAGAACAGTTTATTTTTTATAAACATTACAACACGTCAGCGGTTTTTTGTAAGCGTTAGTGAAAGCACTAAGAATATGTTACAGCAGCGGTTCCCCAACTTTTTTCATATTATATTTGAGATTGAGACTTGAGAGTATGAATTAAGAAAATGCTAGCCTATACCTTCTGGGGCTCCGCCCCGGACCCCGCTAGATCCAAGGGGATGGAAATGGTATGAAGGAATGTATTCACGTCTCCACCCTTTTGCAACTAAGTTTTTGATAAGTACAAATTTTCCATAATTTCGAACCTCTTCGATAATGATTGAAAATGTGCATGATTTTGTTCGCACATTTTCAATGACGCACAATTGAAAATGTGCGAACAAAATGCATAATATTTGGTGAAGTAGGCCTACTCAGAATTAGGGTCATAAATTTTAAATCAAGTTTGCCTAAAAATTTTTCAAAAAGCACTAAAATAGCCATTACAGCAAGTAATATTTCAAAGTTTTCCCGGGGGAGCATACCTCCGGACCCCCCTAAAGTTTTTCTGTTTTTCCATGCTTCAATAATTAGCTCTGCTGAAAAAATCTACGCTTAAAAAAATAGTGAAATTGTGCTCCCCCCCTTTTAAAATTCCTTGCTACGCCACTGCATCGCCCCATGAGCAATAAATACCATTTTTGCAACATGTTTTGTTATTTGGGTTAAGAATTCAAGCAAATGGTAGAAAAAAACATCCCCACCAGTAAAAATTTTCTACTTTGCTCACTGCCTACGTCTGAGCGATGTCAAGACCTTTTTATTTTTAGAGGATTAAATTTTGGTACCGAGGGGGGGCCCGCATCATATCTCTACTCCGGGGCCCGGATTTTCTCTCGACGGCCCTGAGGATATCGTTATCTTTGTGGCAGGTCGTGGGTGGACTACCGAGCTGTTTACATTGGACACAGTGTCGCCATCAAATCGCCACACCTGCGATGTTTCTACGAAGGTGAATCGCCCCGGCGCTAAGCCGCAGAAATTGGCACCACTACTCGTTACACGCTTTGGCGTAGTACCCCGAGTATAGAGAAGATTTGACTTAATCAAAACCATATTTTATTTACAGCGCATCAAAAATAGCGACTGCAGGCACTTTTCATTTGATGGTAGTATTTTAAAGAAATGATGAATCGCAATGGAAGGTAGTAAGTAAAAAATATAACAATAAATGCGATGGAGAGCGTCGGTGTTAACCGTGCTTCACGAAAGTGTGAGAATTTTAAACTTCAGTACCAGGTAAAAGGACACATGAGGAAAGCTAAGAAGATGGAGAATGAAGTTAATAAGAGAAAAAATGGAGAAAGTTAAAGCTAAGGAGGAAGATGAAGAGCTTCAAATTGTTAAAAAGAAAAAAGTGCAATGTTTCTTAATAAAGATCGGATTGAACCCAGGTCATCACGCCACATTCTGAAAAGCAACTAATTGTGTAAGCAAAAATACCATAAAAACAAAAAATCGTTTTTTTTTCCGAAACCAAATCTTATTATTCTTATGGTATTACGCCGAATCGGCAACCAGCGCGTGTGACTGGATCTATCTCTGCGACGCATAGCGCCTAGACAACACACTTTTGAACTCCGAAGAAACACCGCGTTGGCGACTCTTACCCAGTTTACAAGTCGAGTTCAAGTGGCTCCGAAAGCCCATGGGCTTTTTGCTTCACAATTGAATTTTTCATGTCATAATCACCTACTTCAACAAATTGACTAAATGATAACTGAGGTTATTTTCAAATTATATTGAACTGAAAATTCAACAACAATTGATGGAGATTGCAAAGTGAGCTTGCGCTCTTCGAGTCAGCAGCCACCCGTTACATTAGTCAAATGCGATCGGCTCCAGCCGCTAATCGAACCCGTCACGTAGGATGTGTCACCTGCGCGCGGTACCGCTAGGCCATGTCGCTGACATAATCAAAAAATGGCTATGATGCCGCAAGCCTGTCTGCCATTGGAACGATGGAACCACTCAAACTAGATATATGGACAGGGTAACTACGTCCGATTTGGTAGCCCGGAAATTGAACCCTAACTCAATCTCCCGCGCCAATGGCAAGTCTTTTGTCATTTAGCCAACCGGTTAGTATCTTTTTTTGCCGTAATTAAACCAGCAATGAATTTTTTTTTCTGGACCTTTGCAAATAATGAAGTTGTCTAATTGGACCGATCCTGATTATAGTTGAGTACCGAGTAGCCCTGGACTAAAGCGTCATGATCGAAATCCGGCGCTGGGTCGCAGCGTCGTTTTTACGACGGCCATGGTCATAATTGGCAAGGTTGATTCGCAGCAATCACAGTCTTGTTGCGTCCTTGGATTAACTGAATAAATATTTGAAGTTTTGAAACACTGATTCCCATTGTTATTGAAGTTATTTTTAAATTAAAATGAACTGAGAATTCAACACTAATATTGAGAGAGAGAGTTTATTTTTCTTTGGCGATTACGATACACAAATAAAAATTTACACAAAAAATATACAAAAAGCAAACCAGTGAGAGCAGTGGCGTAGCTAGGGCACCCTGCGCCCGGGGGCAAAAAGGAATTCTGCGCCCCAGCTTTCACTCAGAATTTTGCGCAAATTATAAAAATGACAGTGAATTTTGGCGTTTCATTCAAGTTGCTAATAAATCGCGGTTTGGAAAAGAACAACGAAGGAGAAAGATTAACAAAGCAAGAAACCAAGAAGAGTGGAGAGATCAGTGAGACCCACTCAGAATTTGGCAAAGGGAAGCCACAAGCGAGGGTCTGGGGGTGAAGCTTCCAGCCGCTGGAGGCTAAGGGGGTCTGGAGGCAGAGCCCCCAGCCTCCAACGGATTTTTACACGAAAACCACTCATTTTAGGGAAGTTTTTTTGTCGAAAAAGGACACACCGGTGTTTGAAATTTTAACCACACGTATCGGTATCTACAACAACGCCAGCGCCAAAGGTGGGGCCATGGCACCGTGGCCCTCCCTGCGTGCTCCTGTATGATCCATCCATTTCTTTTAATAAAAAAAAAATTGAAAAGTAGCCATGGGCGCCCCCGGGCGTGCGCCCGTGGGGCAGCTGCCCTCCCTTGTTACGCCACTGTTTACCGGTACTTGTTCACTGCAACATGAATGGAAAACAATACGCAGGATTGTTACGACATCAATGATGAATCGACTTATTTTGCTTGATGGGGGCTAAAGCAGGTCAGCGTAACTCCGGAGCAATTTTGCTTGAGACCGGTTTTTTACCCTTGTGAAATTTCTGCAAGTTCCATTTTGGCGCCTCTGCACCTTGGCGCCCGGGGACATATGTACCCCACTGCCCTCCCTAAGCTACGCCTCTGAGTGAGAGCCTGTGAAGGACCAGTTGTCCATGCCCGTGATGGATATGGCGCGGTCATCGTGTCTACAACCTCTCACTACATTTTTAACATACTTTGTAAACGAAGAAAAAACAAAACAATAAACAACCATAAATTGACGGCAGTTAACGAAAGCATAGTAGGCATAATGAAACTGAAGACTGCGAAGTGAGCTTGCGTTCTTCAATTCAGCAGCCACCCAGCATAATATAAATAAGTTATAAAGAATAATATATTAAATGTGATCGGCTCCAGCCGGTAATTTATGGATGACGGTAATTTATGGAGCCGGTAATTTATGGATGACGGTCTAAAAATCGACTCATCTAAAATTTCAATATTAGATATTCACCGTCTTCCCCAGCATCCCATAACAAAACATGGGAAAAAAGTCGCAAGGCCGATCATAATAAAAGTGGCTAGTTCACATGACAAGTATTCAATAATGTCAAATCTGGGCAATTTGAAAGCTTATAATGAATCGTAAAAATTGAAAGCAAACGAATCTACTGAGAGCTGTGACCTGCAAATAAGAAAAACCCCTGTTTTTATAACTGAACATTTGCCGAAGCAATTTTACAATCAGAAGAAGAGATTAATGCCTAAATTCAAAGAAGCACGTCAAGCCGGTCAGAAAACCAGTTGGAGCATAAGCGACGGTTCCTACTGTTTATTCATTGATGGAAAAAAACATACGTACTAATTCAACGGTTTTTATAGCTTTCGCACAACGAACTTAATAATGCCGAATATGATCTTGTTAACATCCTCTAAATAAAGAGGCTTAGATTATTAGTTATGTTTTACCAAATGACCGTATTTCGTTTGTTAAGTTTTCTAGCAATGAAGTGTATGAAAATGAACATTCGGTAAAGTATACATTAATTTTATATTTATTTAACTATCTTCGAATTGTGACTATTTGGAGCCTTCTATGTGGATATAAAAATATAAGTTTTTCAAACTCTTCTTAGCATTCATGGGTGATTGATCTTGTTATTGTATTATTATTATTTTTTACAGCTATAAGCATTGTTATTGATATTACTACTGTAACCTGACTAATTTTGCATTGTGTTAAACTGTTTCTTTCGTTACTATTATTTTTATTTAAGCGGCGAGCATTGTAACTGAACTTAACTTGTAATGACCCTGCCTTTACAGCCTACATTCACGGCGCCAGGCGTGGGCGAGGGGGAGCTGATGGATTTCCTCTGTCCGGGTTGGGCAGCCTACCCAACTTTTCATGACCAAGATGAGCTTGGCAATAATGTTTTTTACTCTTTAACCGGGAATATCAAAAACTGTAATTATCTTGACGTAAATAATTTAAATTTCACCGCTGGTAACAACACCTTGATACTCCTGCACGTCAACGTACGCTCCCTGCAAAAAAACTTTGATTCCTTATACGATTTCCTTCAGTCTTTGAAATTTCTTCCTCATGTAATTTGTCTATCGGAAACTCGTCTTAAAAACCAGCCTTCGACCAATCTTAATATCCCAAACTACGGTTTTGTTCACGTTGATTCTGATACCAGTGCCGGAGGGGTAGGGCTTTATATTCTCAATTCGGTCAATTATAAGATACGTGAAAATCAATATCAACTTGCTAATTCCGAATCTTTTTGGATTAATATAATTCTAAATAAAACCTCCTCTTGTATCTTGGGAGTTGTTTATCGACACCCTTCAGCAGCTCATGTGGACGCTTTTATTGATAATCTATCGACTTGCTTGACAGACTTGTCTAAGTCTAAATCAAACTATTATATTTTAGGTGACATAAACATAAACATCTCGAGTGCCACTAGGACACCCTCTTCAAAACATTATATCCAAACTATAATCAGCTGTGGAGCCCTCCCAATTATTTCTAAACCTACAAGAGTTACTGACTCAACAGCAACAATCATAGACCACATCATCACTAATGACAATAAAAATGACATATCCCCAGCAATTTTTGATACCTCTGAAATTAGTGACCACTATCCCATTCTCTGTGAGATTAGTTTACTTACAGATTTTAAGCCTAAAGTTACTACCAGTTATTATAGAGATAAAACAAACTTCGATTCAGAATCATTTAACATTGACCTTAATCAAATCCTCTACTCGTACTTTTCAAACTTAACTTCTCTAACCGACAACAATTTCAATAATGTTTTCAATAAGTTTATTAGTCTTATCTCGCAGTCCATTGATAAGCACGCTCCCCTAAAAAAGTTCTCAAGAAGACAACAAAAATTACAAAAGAAGCCTTGGATAACAAAAGGCATTTTAGTTTCCATCAAAAGAAAACGTAGCATGTTTATATCCCATTATGTAAACGGAAATAACTCCCAAAAAATTTTATTTAAAAAATATTGTAATAAATTGACTAAAATTAAATCCAAATCAAAAAGATCCTTCTTTGAAAGCGAGCTGGAGAAACACCGCGCAGATCCAAAAGGTACATGGGAGGTGCTTCGAAAACTACTCCCTATGCCTGGTAAAAGGCAAAAACAAAACCAGAGCTCTTTGGACAATGTTCTCACTGATGCAACGAATAAAGCAAATATATTTAACAACTTTTTTTGTTCAATTGGTGAAGAATTAGCAAGTAACATTCTAAGTCAAAAAAAACCCTCAACCTTTAGATTACCTAACGAATCGTATATCCCCTTCCATTTATCTACAAGCGCCTACTATTAACGAAATACTAAACGTCATTACCTCCCTTAATATAAACAAAGCCGTTGGTCATGATAATATTCCCGCTTTTTTTCTTAAAACTGCTGCACTTGTTATTGCTCCCTACCTATGTATACTAATCGACTATGCTTTCAACACAGGTATCTTTCCCGACAATTGCAAAATTGCCAAAGTCATCCCCATTCATAAAAATGGTGACAAAAACGATCCCAATAACTATAGACCAATATCCATCTTAACTTGCGTCTCAAAAATATTTGAACAAATGATCCATAAACGAATTTCTTCTTTCTTAACGGACAATAAAGTCTTAATCCCACATCAATTCGGTTTTCGAAAAAATACTTCTACAACACATGCTGTTCTCGATCTCGTAACCGCTACTTTCGATAACATTCATTCTAACGAATTTACAGCTATATTTTTTCTCGACTTAAAAAAAGCATTCGATACTGTCTGTCATAACATTCTTTTATCCAAATTATATCATTACGGAATTCGGGGCCCAGCTTTAAAATTATTAAGTTCCTTCTTAGAAAGAAAACAGTATGTATCCCTCAATGGTTCAACTTCAGTTTTGTGTGATAATGATTTTGGAGTACCTCAAGGCTCCGTACTTGGTCCTCTTCTCTTTTTACTGTACGTAAATGACATGCCTAATGCAGTCTGTAGTGTTCCAAGATTATTTGCTGATGATACCTGCTTACTACTTCATCACCCAGATTTGACTATTTTACATGATAATTTAAATCGCGAAATTTCTCTGTTACATAAATGGTGCAACTCGAATAAACTAACCATTAACCCCCTAAAAAGTCACCTCCTCCTAATCCCGCCAAAGCTCAATAAAAATAACCTCAATTTTTCAATTATGCTCAATAACACTAATGTATCTACCGAAAGTAATGTTAACTACTTAGGTATATCTCTCGATTCCCGATTAAATTTTCAATCCCATATAAATATTATGGAGCAAAAAATATCACGGGGAGTTGGCATTCTATATAAACTAAAACCCATTTTACCACAAAGTGCTTTACTAAAATTGTACTACTCTTTAATCCATCCTTACCTTATATATGGAATAATAGTTTGGGGATCAACATTTCCTACCTATCTACGTAAATTAAGTATTCTACAAAACAAAGCAGTTAAATTAATAGGAGATGGTAACTATTCCGAAAGAGCAACTCCATTCTACATTAAATTAAACATTTTAAAAATTCCTGAACTATTTAAATTAGAAGTTGCCAAATTAGTACACAAACATGTCCACAATAATTTACCTATTCCTCTTTCTAATCTTTTCAAAAAATCGCACGAATCATCCACTCGTTCAACTAGATTTTCTTCAAACCCTTTTAATCTATCGATTCCTCTTTATCGTTCAAGCAGGTTGCAGCGTTGCATCAGGTATCAGGGTGCTAAAGTATGGAATTCAATCCCTACGGAAATTAGAAAACTACCCAAAACATCTTTTAACTCTAACTTAAAGAAACATTTCATTGAATTGTATACAACTGATATTTTTGGTTAAAGCTGAGAAGATATTATACAAGCGAAGGGCCTCTTGGTCCTTTTTGGCTTGTATTTAATATTTATGATGTCGTCTGGGGTGGCTGCTTGACTAGATGACCGAGGAGGTCCTTTCGCAGTTTCCCTGTCGCCAACAACTACCGGTACGCTATATTGTATGCTTTTTTTTGTTACTTTCTTCGTTTTTTTGTTGTTTTGTGGTGATGAAATAAAATGAATGAATGAATGAATGGTAATCTAACCCAGTGGTTCTTAACCAAGGCATCGAACCGCTTGAAATATCGCTCCGGTTTAGGTTCAGGTTTCGCAAAATTTATTTTTAGCGGTTTACCTCCGGTTCAGGTTTTTCGTCAATTGATTTTGAAGGTTTAGTTCCGGTTAAAATTAAAAATACTTAAAATTATCGGCTTCAGGTTCGGTTCGCACAAGCAAAAATTCAAAGGTTCAAATTCGGTTTGGGTTTAAGAATATTGTAACCGTCATTTCGACTTTATGTTCTGGTACACAGCTACAGGCGCAGTTTTTAAAAACACTTATTACTTCTAGGCTGATTGTAGGCTACTTTTTAAGATGCTGCTGTAGCTCATAATCAAGGATATTCTCAGCGGCAGAAATAACCTCAGATTAACTTCAGAGTTATTAGACTTTTTTCCACCGTATATAAATCTGATTCTGGTCTAAATCACGCAATAGCCTACTGCATATTTTTGGTTAAAACATTTCCATCTGCGCATTTACTCGTGGATCAATCGATTTTACGAAGTTCTTACAAATTTTACACTAATTTCATGCTTTACCGTTGCCAGCTGCAGTGTTGCGTTCGCCTTCCAATAAGAACTTTCAACATTATGACGTCGGATTGCGAACACAAACGCGCCGAGATAGGTGAAATGAAACCATCAGAAATGGCACCTGTGGGTATTGTATTGACTTTAACCAGTACCAGTGTTGTTGCGTTCTTGAAAACGGTCGTTGAAGTGCAACAAAAATATATTGCGCAGTGAAAAGTATAATTAAATTTTTCATAATAATATTTGTGTACGCAGCCTATTATTTAATTTTTAGGAAATTTTAAAGACTCACTAAGTGCGCTGGTATTTGGCTATTTGCTTAAAATGCTTCTACGCGGGCGATTGCCTCACACCTTCAGACGGCAGTATCTGCTGCGGATTACTTACAGCTGTTTGGTTTAGTTTGTTATAGTAATATCTCCTAGCTACAAAAATAACACATCCCACAAAAGAGTAGCCTACACCCAATACACACACGGCTGGTTAGCTCAGTTGTAACATCGCTACCGGTGCGGGAGGTGTGAGGTTCGTGCCCTGGGCCAAATCGGACACAGTGTCGCCAATGACACACGCGTAAAAACTGTAGATAAAACATTAGAGTTTTTCAAAGATAAATGGTTTCACTGAAGGTAATTAATTACAGTTTTTTACGTGATTACGAGTAATTGATCATCTCTGCAAAGGACTCTGCTTTGTACCAAAAAACCAAAGGATTTGAGCTAACTCGCACTCTTTACAATGGCGAAGTTCCCAACACTGTGAAGCAGCTCTGACAAATCTGCTTGTTAAAAGCTGAGCGCTCGGGTCCCAAGCGAGAGTTTGCCAAATCATTGGTTTGACCAGACACAGAATCGAACCCCCTGGCCTATCGCTTCGAAGACTGACGCTCCCACCTTTGGCCATCTGATCAATATATAAACTTAATCATCTCAGTGAAAATAAACTTGATTTGTCGGACCTTTTAAATTGAAACTACCTTAAAGTAATGGCCAGTCGTTCTTCAACTGATATAGATTTCCTCCTAATTGTTTGTAGCTTGCAAGTGTGAAGGCCAACAGTGGTAACAAGCTCCTTAAATTGAGCTGGAAAGCTTCGAAAGTAGTCCCTGAAATACCAGACTCTTTCGAGCTGCAACTCCTTGGCTAACCGATATTCTTTTAAACTTAAACAATAATTAATTAAATGTTTATTCAAAGTGCAAGTGAAAGGTTTCATCAAATTCGTAACACGACGGTTGGCAGTAACTACACATTAATTTTTCTTGCCAATTTTTTTTTTCTTCGCTAAATGATTGGATGCACCAAGTGCTTTCCGCGACGATTCTTCTTTCTAAGGCGTAGGTGCATTTCGGCCAAAACAATTGGGTCTGCAGAAGCCTATTTTAAACAGAGAATTAAACAGAGTAAACTGGAACTACAACTGTATTTTATACACATAAAGCATTTTCAACATTTGTGTAACATTGCAACTATGCACTTTTTCACGTTCCTGTAGTTTAAACCCATAAATTCACAAATACTAAGAAGTTGTACTGTTACCATCAATATCAACACTGCTTGATTGCCAAGAGAACTAGTCTCAAGCCATAGTAACTGCAGTCTTGATGATAAGCTACATCCGTGAAACTACAAGATGATCTGAAGCTTGGTGCTGCAACTTCTATGTTGCCAAGAAAATACGAATCGCAAACAATTGAAACACAATTTACAATTTTTTACAAAAAGTAGTTCCTGCCCGAAATTAGCTAATTATAACTGACAACAATGTGAGGAATATTGGTTGTATACATTCAGGGCCGTATCTAGAAACATATTTGGGGGGGGGGGGTTAACATGAAAATTCATTACCGCTATAGAAAAATGTTAGCCATTAAATTAAGCACTGCTGGTTGTGGCGCTGGGCATAAAGTTGCGAATTCCACAGTGCAAAACCCCAAAATCAATGAAAATCACCCGAAGATCACAAGTGTTAAAAATGCGGAGATCCATGATCATCACAATAAAGGTCTGATTCACCATCGGCATACGTAGCATCAAGCCAGTTACTCAAAATTAAGAAAATATATAGTCTGGAGTTGGCAAAGTTTATGTATATGAGCAGTCAAAAGACACTACCGGAAGTTTTTCAAAATTATTTCCTTTCTTTAGAAAATGTGCGTGAACATTATACAAGGAGCAAATCAAATAATAACTATTTTTTACCCTATGTTCGTAGTAACAACGCAACGCAAAGTTGTCGCTTAAATTTAAAGGAGCTCAACTTTGGGCTTCAATTCCGTCAAATCTTAAGAAATATTCCTTTCTTATGTTTGTTAGAAAGTACAAAGAGTATCTAAGAATGCAGTATATATATACGTTACTAGAAAACTAATTTTGTTGGTGATTCAACGTGCATCCGTAGTGAGTGGCTCTCAGCTTATTCGCAATTTAGCAATATTACATACTAATGGTCATTTATTTTTTATTTTTTTTCAATTTTTACTTTTTTTATTTTTTTTCTCAATGTTATTGTATTATGACATGAACATGTATGTGTTATGTGCATTTCCAGTATTTGCTTCTACATTGGGATTACATAAGCCTATTGTATGAGTGAAATATATAGCATCAAAGCGTAGCAGACTTTTCGTTTGAAAAACCGTACGATAGAATGACAAGTGTTGATGTTTTGGTTGCCGACCATGTTGGCCAATGCATCTCCTGATGATGTGGGCTAGTGTGCTGTACCTTGTCGATCGATGCTTTTATGTCACAGTTGTGACTGAGTAAATATTGTGAATAGACAAGGATAACCTTTCTTTGCTCAAGCTTTTGCTTCGTTTGTATTATTGTAAATATTCTCTTTTCTCATCAACGTGAGGGTGCAACATACCAGGTGAGCGTTTTTGCTCTTTCGTTGCATGCTACAGCGCAGTTATTTAATCTTGTCAATCTGGTACTACTACTATTATTCTTCTGCATAAGAGCGCTGAAATAAAATTGAATTTGATTTAAAGTTGCTAAAATACGGAAAATGTTACAAAGACGGAAATCCTGAAGTTATTAAAATACGGAGAATGTTACAAACAGGAATGTGGAAGTGGAAGCGATCACATTTTAATGGAAGCGTAAGCCACATCATTCAAAAAAGTATGCTGTAAATAACTTATTAGATATTATATTTTATTCAATTTATTTGATATTATTTTACAATGCTAGATTCGCATTGATGCCAGATCTCATCATAGGCCATTACTCTTTCGTTTGACTTTCAGATAAGTACTACCGCTTTTTCTTTCAGCTTTCTCCAAGTTTTAAAATAAAGCAACTGATTTATCAATAGCGCTGAAGGCAATAGTTGACTCTTTTCCAATAATAATCATGTCACGAAATACTGTAGATGGAGTGCTGTCAGAAGCGTATTTAGGGGGAGAAAAAGCGTTGTGTCATCCCCCCACCCCCGCTTCTCTCCTTTTGACTCTGTCTTTTAGTAAAAAAGAACAATGGTGCCAAGTGAATGAAATATGCCAGACTTTTTTGATGGTTTTTGTAGCTTATGGCCAGGGACGGATTCAGGGGGCTGGGAAGAGGGATATGCCTACTCCCATCGGCCATTTTAGAAAATGCTTTTCATGTATGCAATTTTTCCATAATTTCGAACCTTTTCGGTAGCAATAAGCCTACCGCCATAAGCATGCATAATCGAAAATGTGCGAACAAAATGCATCATATTTGGTGAAGCACTCAGAATTAGGGTCAAAAAATTTAAACAAAATTTGGCTGAAAATTATTCAAAAAGCACTAAAATAGCCATTACAGCATGTACATTGTCAAAAATTTTCCGGAGGAGCGTGTCACCGAACCCCCCCTCCCCCAGGGCTTTTCTTGTTTCCAGGGAGTCGAACCGAACCTGAACCGGAGTTTTAAAAACCGGTTTTAAGCTATTTTTGTCGAACCTTAACCGAACCGTATTTTTCAAAATCGCAAAGAGCGAACCGGAACTGAACCGAATAATTTGAGTACTTTAGAACCTAACCGAACCCAAACCGATTGGAAAAAGCGGTTCGCTCCGTGACGTAACACGCGTCACTTTGAAGCTGGTTTGAATTCAAAATAATAGTCACTTATGTAAATAATCTATGCATGGTGAAAAAGTCTCTTACCATTAATTGGTTTTTAGGGATGTGCCTCAAGGAAAATTACTCGGACTCGCCGAGTAACGAGTATTCACATTTACTCGGCCGAGTATCTATTCTGCGACGTCAAAATATGAACTCAAAATCAGGTGAAGAGAAAAAAAAAGGTCATCACGTCCGTATTTCGACTCAAAATCGGGCGATTATAAACCGATTATAAACCGGTTTAAGCTTATAAACCGGTTTTGAAATATTTTTTGCTGGAGCGAACCCAAACCGAACCGTTTCAATTTATCTGAACCTTAACCGGAACTGAACCAAAATTTGAAATCGCTGTTGAACCTGAACCGAAAAAATCAAACGGTTCGACTCCCTGCTTGTTTCTCAATCAGCTTCAAATTAGTTCTGCTAAAAAGAAAATACGCTTGAAAACAATGTGGAAATTATGCTCCTCCCCTTCCTTTAAACATTCCTACCACGCCACTGACTGCTGTGTATTAACATTTTCGTGATGAAGGGAGTAAGTTTCGTAGCAAATTAAGTTGCAGTAAAAGACTCCCAGGATTGTGACGCAATATTGTGATTTAATCATTTCTTTTCACTTTTGTTTGCTTTTTGTAAATTACTATATTTAAAAAAACGCTTGCTAAAGTTTCACCAAGAGCTCTCAGCGTGTAGGAGAAAAAGCTACGGTTTACGCTATCGGCTACCAACGCACTGGTCGTATTTTACTTGCAAAATTTCGGTGAATTTTTTGGAAGCGGAAGCGATAGGTGTGGAAAAAGGAAGTGGAAGCTGTTTGCAAATATACCGCTTCCACATCCCTGGTTACAAAGACGGATGTCGGATATGTTAAAGTCACTAAAATACGGAAAATGTTACTACGACGGATATCTTAAAGTTACTAAAATACGGAGAATAATGTCACAAAGACGGAAATCCTAAAGTTACTAAAAAACGGAAAATGTTACAAAGACGGAAATCTTAAAGTTACTAAAACACGGAAAATATTACAAAGACGGAAATTACTAAAACACGAAAAATGTTGGAAAGACGGAAATCTTAAAGTTACCAAAATACGGAAAATGCTACAAAAACGAAAACTTAAAGTTACTGAAATACGGAAAATGTTACAAAGACGGAAATCTTAAAATTACTAAAATACGGAAAATGTTGCCAGCGGTGGTCTTAAACGAAGGGGGGACCTGTGCAACAATTATAGAAGGGCCCTTTTTGGATCCAAATTCCAAAACGCTGTAGTGTGTAGGCTAAAGCACATTATAATAGGCATTTAATAGGAAGTTACTCGAGAAGCGCCAATCAAGCAAGCTCATTTAATGCATGTAATGTAGAAACATCATTTACTGCCAGTAACTGGTAGGCTATAACAAGGCTTGGGTTCATTAAAAATCTCCCAAAACTTGAGAAAGATTAGAGACATGGAATAGTTTGCTTAATCTACTGTATATATGCAATATTGATAGCTTTAGTAAACCACGAACTAGTTGGCTATATTAACGGTAAATCAGTTTTGGTATACTCGCAATGATTAATCATAACATCAACCTATATGCAATATTGCTGCACCTGCTAGTGACAGCTTGCAATACTCTTAGCTGTGAGTGGTAATTCATAATGATAATAAACAAAATGTTCTTAGCAATAAATTGACCTGTAATCAAGCACATTGCTGATATGCAGACCTGCAAGGTTAAGCAACTGAGTGTGCGAAGTTCAGGCAAAAAGCTTCCAGTTAATTAGTTTTCTTTCTACTGAAATATCTGCGGAACTGCTACAATGGTCCTGAAACTGGACTGTGTCTGTAAGATTACTTCACATGTTTCAACCTTCTTTCCTCTTTCCTTTAATAACTGCTTTTCTTATTATACAGTAAGAATTGTTATTATTCTAATTTAAAAATGTCTTTTCTTCAATTTCTAGAAACAAAAAGTAATCTGTTAATATTTAAACAACACTTCAAGTCAAGATTGCTACGTACTGTGGTTTGTGAGATATCGCACCACTTCCAATTAACTTTTCATCATCTTTGTGCGCTAGATAAAAACAATTTTGTTCTCATATATTTTGGACTATCCGCATTATGTGAAAAATAAGAAAAGTTTACTCCCTAAAACCGAATACATACACTTCAAAAATATAATGAGCTACTGCTTACACAATTCGCAAAATGATGCTTCGTTCTGGTGAAGCAGTAAAAAGTCAGCTCTGATGGTTACTTCCATGATTTTCTTTTCTGAGCTTCTGAATACATCATAATCAGTGGTTTTGAATTAATGAAATTAATGTTTAATCACCACAACTTTGGTTTCCAAGTAAGTTTGATACACATGTAGTACAACGTGTAGCAAACCAAAATACACTTCAAAGTCTCGCGAGAATCTTGGAAAAGTTTTGGCATCTATTATGAGGTATACATACTGATTATTTCAGACAATCTTAATAAGAAAAAAACTTAATAATCTCAAACTGCACTATATTACTAGGGCCCAACAACCAAGAAAAGCTTAACATCAGTATGACCAGATATAAACAACATAGCCTACGTGATTTAAACTAAAATCAAGTCAAAATCAAATCTTCATTATACTCGCCGTATTACGCCGAAGCGTGTAACGAGTTGCGGGGCCCATCTCCGCGGCTTAGCGCCTGGGCAACACAGCTCCGAAGAAACGTCGCAACGGTGGCGAGTCGTTGGCGACACTGATTTAAACTATGCGACAATAATTATGCAGCATAGAGGCATTTTAGTTACAAACAGCAAAGGTTTCAAAAGTCCAGTTCTATAAGGGAGGAACCAAAATTAACCATGCTCTATAAAATGTCATGTTACCCTAATCGAGTGTCAAAGCTACTATCTCAAAATGCAGAGTGTAGTGCAATATGGCAAAAACCTTTGGTTGCAAATCACCAAAAAGTTTACCATAATAACTGCACTGTAAACCAGTAAGATACGCTCTGCTAACTTTCAGGAAGTATACATTACACTGACTAATCATCATTGCTAAAGATTCAGCCATTACACAGTGGGATATAACTCAGTTTTATTATGATCATAAGATACAGAAATTGAAAAGTTTCACTTTGAGGTGGTTCAGCTTTGATTAGAGATAAAAAAAAGAAATGGTTCAGACAATTAAATTGTTTGCTGTGTTTCAATGCAAAGAGTTTTATTAAAATGAAAATTTTTTTTAGGGGAGGTTAAATTTGGGATAACTAAAATCAATTTTAGTGGTTTGGTTCAAGTTAACATAAAGAGAAGTGTTTTTTGTAGTTTTCGCATTAATTCTTTTTGAGGGGGGCCTTGTTTTCAAAGGGAATTCTTTTTGAGGGAGGGCTTATTTTTAAAGGTGGCAAGGAGGTGGTTTCTATTCGGAAGAACTGAAACTAATTTGGTTCAAGTTTACGAAAAAAGTGTTTTTTTTTATATGGTTCTAAAACTAAACTAAAAACTAGAAATGATTTAAAATAAAAAAAATAATTAAAAAAAAAATTAAAAAAATAAAAAATAATTTAAATTAATAAAACGATTAAATAAAAAATTATGAAAAAAAACAAAAAAAAATAATTCAAATTAAATAAAAATAATTATATTTTAAATAACCAAAAATAAAAAAAACAAAAATAATTTAAAATAAAAGAACTGAAGTTAATTTTATTAACGTGGTTCAAGTTTAAATATAAAAAAAATTTTCGTAGTTAACATGATGATTCTTCTTGAGAGGGGGGGCTTCTCTTTTAGGGGGGCCTGTGCGACCGCACGGTTTGCACATTCCAAAGACCACCACTGATTGTTGCAAAGACGAAAATCTTAAAATTACTAAAAGACGAAAATTGTTGCAAAGACGGATATCTTAAAGTTACAGCTCAGATGGCCGAGTGGTATAGAGCGTCTGTCTCTTGAGCTGTAGACTCGGGTTTGATTCCGAGTCGGGTCAAACCAATGACTGTAAAATTGGTATTCACAGCTTCCCTGCTTGACGCTCAGCATTAAAGGGACAGTGTGGAGAACAAGCCGGCAAGTTTACTTGTTGTGCGTTGGGAAAAGCACTAAGCGGGATTCCCCCATCTTGTGTGGTAGACAGATGGCTGGCAACTCCTAAGCGAGCTCGTATAGCGCATTGATCGCTTTTTCGTGATAGGAGGATAAATATGCAACTAACTGTGCGTTGTGTTTTCGCCACATGTTGTTTTTTGTATTTTTTTTGCCACATTATGGCAATGAGGAGCGTGCAGACTTGACGACCGAGCAACCGGATGAGTTGCATTTCCACGGTGTTTCGCGCCTCCTCGTCACTTCACATTGTTTGTTTTCTTTTTCTGTATATCTTGTTAAAAATTGTGACAATAAAAAGACTACTACTACTAAAAGACCGAAAATGTTACAAAGACTGAAATCTTAAAGTTACTAAAACACCGAAATTGTTACAACGACGGAAATTTTAAAGTTTATTACATACGGAAAATGTTACTACGACGGATATCTTAAAGTTACTAAAACACGGAAAATGTTACAAAGACGGGAATCTTAAAGTTACTAAAATACGGAAATTGTTACACAGACGGAAATCTTAAAGTTACTAAAATACGGAAAATTTTACAAAAACGAGAATCTTACGTTACTAAAATACGAAAAATGTTACAAAGATGGAAATATTGCTGAAATGCGAAATATGTTGGAAATACGGAAATCTTACTAAAATACAGAAAATGTTGGAAAGACGGATTTCTTGCTAAAAGACGAAATTTTCTCTCTTTCAGCAAGTGTTTCGTCTTTCCAACATTTTCTGTCTTTTAGCAAGATTTCCATCTTTGTAACATTTTCCCTTTTTTAGCAAGAGGTTTTCCTACGTAACATTTCTGTTTCATAGCAATAATTTCCGCCTTTGTATTATTTTCCCTCTTTTAGGAATGTTTCCGCCTTTGTATTATTTTTCCTTTATAGCAAGATTTCCGTCTTTAACATTTTCAGTTTTTTAGCAAGATTGCCTCTGTTTTGTAGTATTTTCCGTCTTTTCCTGTTTTCGTGTATTTCAGCAAAATTTTCGCCCTTGCATTATTTTCCGTATTTTAACAGAGAAGTTTATAGTATAGATGATAGAGGGAATCATAAGCACCCTGACAAAGTTGGATTGACGATTTCGCATCGAAAGATCAAAATTTAATTATTGGCAAGAAACTGCAGCTTGATGCAAAATCAGTAAATTTTCCATCAAGATTTGAATGATTTTGCATCAAGCTGCAGTTTCTTGCCAGTAATTCAATTTCCGTGCTTTAGCAAAATTTCCGTCTTCTCAACACTTTTCTCTTTGAGCAAGATTTCCTTCGCTTTGTATCATTACACGTCTTTTCTTATTTCCGTATATTTCAGCAATAATTCCGGTTTTCTATCATTTCCGCCATTTTCTATTTTCGTATTTCAGCAAGATGCCCTTTTAACATTTCCGTCCTTCAGCGAGATTTTTTCTAATTTTTCCCGTCATTTCCGCCCCTCCTATTTCCGCAATTTATCAAGATTTCTGCCACTTCGCCTCTCCGTCTTTTCCGACATTTCCGCCTTTTAGTTTAGCACTTTTTCCACATTTTCCGTACTTTCCGTATTTTAGCAAGATTTCCGTGTTTTCCATTTTTTCCTATTTCCGTATTTTAGTGATGTCCTAGGATAGGTTAAGGTTGGCAGACAGAAAAAGCGTGGGGGCTTATTCTAGATGAGACCCGACGTTGTTACTTCAAACATGACCAAAAAAAAATATTGAAATGACCAAAGTTTTTGTAGACAGTTGATTGATTGATTTTTTCATCTTAATCCTCCTATCACGAGAAAGCGGCAGGGGTGCTATGCCTGATCGTAGGACGAATTCAGACTCGCTTCTTAAGGAGTTGTCTGTGTTTCCAACGACGCTCCACACCACTGCGCCACGCTGCCACTGCCAGTTGGGTCAATTGAGTGAAGTCAAATTTTGAAAAAAATAATCCAGGACTGTGGCTCAGGGCTAAGGTTACCGTATGCGACAGTAAAAATACATAACTACCGTACGGTACCGGTACTTTGTTTATTTCATTATCCCTTCATGCTGTTCCCGACTCCCCGAATGTACGAGAGCGTGATGCAGTACCGATAATAAAATAACCGCAAGTAACTAATGTTAGTGGCCATAAGAATAGTCGGGTCATGTCAAGCATCAGCCCCCATGGGTTGCCTGAAGATTTGCCACAGAATATTCGCCACACGGAAGATTTGTCACACGGAAGATTCGCCACGTGGAAGATTCGCCACAACATCGGTAAACTACAAAAACGTTGCCACGATTTTGCGCGATTGACAGCGGTGTAAAGATGGCATGTGCCGCTGAAAGACTCGCTAACGAGCCGTTAACCGGTCTTTTTATTGGGCTGCTAACGGCCCGGTTCAACCTTTTTTATTACTGGGTCGCTAACGAGCCGCTAACAATTTTTTCAAATTCCCTTTGAATTTTCATGATAAATGATTTGTGAATGAACATTGAATTGAACACCCAGCAACTAAACAACCAACACTGCGCTCTTGAACGACCGATGCAAACGTCTTCGTTCTTCAGGTGCAGGCCGCAGAGTGTAAAATTTTGTGTGAGGTACCGGTAAATTGCCAGTAGTTTTAACTTTCGATTATGCTCGAAAAGTACGCTATTAACAGATTAAGTAATTTTGGTGTATTCACTGCTAATGGAGGTTCTTGAGTGGTGTATTTGGTTTTTAGGGCTATCTAATGTTATGCAGTACGGTAGTCTACAGGTCGGGTTAGATCTAGTACCCCAGCTGCCCAGGTACGATTAGAGTTAGAATTGATTAAGATTAGGTTCGTTAAGATTAACCTAACATATAACCTGACCCTAAACAAATGGGTTGCCAGAGGATTCGCCACATGGAAGATTCGCCACGAAAGATTCGCCGCACAGCAGGTGGGGGGAGTAGGGGTCGTCCCCAGCTCCTCGACCCCAACCCTTCTGACCCCAGTTCCCCGACCCCAAATCCCTACGACCCCCCGATCCAACCCCCCTGACCTCAACCCCCCCAAACCCAACCCCCCGACCCCAAACCCCTGACCCCGACTCCAACCCCCCGACTTCAACTCCCCTTACCCCAACCCTCCCGACCCAACTTCTCCGACCCCAACCTATCATCTTTGTGTGGCGAATCTTCCACATCGGCACTGTTGCAAACGTTTGTCCGACGCGTACGCTCAAATTCTCGGTCACATTCGTATGTCTCACCCTTTGTGTGGCGAATCTTCCTTGTGGCAAATCCTCTGGCAACCAAACAAATGTAACTCTAACCGAACCTAACCCTTACTAAATTTAACCCTAACCAAACCTAATTCTAACCCTTACTGAACCTGGGCAGGTGGGGGCTGATACCTGTGATACTAGATGTTACCAACTTACCGTACTTCCTGCCCAGAAATGTTATCTGGCCCTCTGGGTCATTATTGGATGAGGTAGACTATAGCAGTGTTCCCTCAAGAGTGAGAAATTTGAGAAAAATACAAAGTTTTGGGCAGATTTACTGATTTTGAACTAGAAATTAACATTATAAAATGCAAAACTGAAAAACTTAAACAAAAAACTTGAATATTTTAATGCGAAACTGTTGCTTGTATCTTGGAAAAGCAAATTTAATGCAAAAAAGTAGTAATAGGGGTCCTCAAAGTAGTGAAATCTATGGGCAAAAATTTCAATGAATTTATTATTTAGGCAAATTCGCATTAGCCAAACGAAGTGTCTATTTCACCGAAAATTCCGGTTACCGAAGTTTGAAAAATCGTAGTTGCGCAACCGTTTTCGGTTCCTGCAGTGCAACTCTCACAGTAGGGGAACCGTAAGGGTATGTTTCCGGTTCGGCAAACCACGATTTTCGAACTTCGGTAACCGAAATTTCCGGTGAAATAGCCGCTTCCTCAGTCAAAATCCTAGAGGGAACACTGGACTATGGCATTGGGGTCTAGCTGGTATAGTTAGTAGTAACGATATAGCGGTAGGTAGGCCTACCGGTTATTGTTTTTTAAGCAAGTTGAGTGTGAAGAAAATGTAGAATTGAGTCTATGGCGAAATCAGTTGTCAATAAATCTCTCAGCCTTGCCAGCTTGCTGCTTGTTAGAGTTGCAGTCTGGTGAATATTGCTTGCAGGAAGTTTCTGGGAAATCAGATACTGTTCTTGCAATAAGATGCCGGTAGCCTAGTCCAGTGGTCACAGAGTCAGGTAGTGCGTTCTGTGTTCAAGTGCAAAAGTTTTAATGAAAACAGATGGCAGTACATATCAGTCTGTCAGTGCTCTCCTTCAAATGCAAGTTTTTTTCACTCACTGCTTGTTGTTAAAGCCTAATCATGAAGAATTATACCACTGAAACAGCCTATTTACAATACTAATAGATACCAGTACGGTACCGGTATGCTTTTCATGTCAGAATCTAGGGTAGTGTGAGAAGCACTCATAGGCTTTTAATTATATACTGGTACACTGAAATTAATGTTCATTACAATGATTACCGATTTACCCTGTACCGGTAGGACTGTCTAATTTGTAATTGTGCTTGAATTTTCTGTGAGTTAAGGTAATTTACAGAAAACAAGTGATACCACTTTAACTGTTTACAAAACAGTATTGGTATTTAAATGGTACCTATGCCTGTATGCTATATGATATGTTGGTAAGTGCGGTACTGAGTGGGGTGCTAAAAATCTTAAGTTTTCCTTTTTACGCTTGGGTTGAATAAGATAAAAAGTTCATAAACAGTGTTCCCTCTAGAGTGAAAATTTCGAGAAAAATGCGAAGTTTTGGGGCAAATTTTATATACTAATTTTGAACCAGAAATTAATATTATAAAATGCAAAACTGAAAAACTTAAACAAAAAATTTGAATATTTTAATGCAAGACTGTAGCTTGTATTTTGGAAAAGCAAATTTAAAGCAAAAAGTTTGTAAAAAGGCTCCTCAAAGTAGTGAAATCTTTGGGCAAAGATTTCAATGAATTTATCATTTGGGCAAATTCGCACTAGTCAAAATCCTAGTGGGAACACTGTTCATAAAAAGAAGGCAGTGTCTATTTTGCCGTTTACGGCATTATAGTGTTTAGGTCTATTTTGCCGCAGCTACATAACCCAATGTCACACAAACACTACGTCTTATTCTATTCTACTGTCTTCACGACCTCGAATGTTATCCCCAGGTTAAACAAATCCGAATCGAAATCCACCAAAGCAAAACAAATCAAAGCCGCGACGAGAATTGAACCCAAAACTAGTGCAGCGCTTTCCATAATATGCTGCGCTCTATCCACTGAGCTATCGACAGTCAAGAAGTCATGGCAATCTAGCACAAACAGGCAGTTGGGGTCGGAGGGGTTGGTGTTGGGGGGGTGGAGTCGGGGGATTGGGGTCGGGGGAGGGTGGAGTTGGGGGGTCGGAATCGGGGGGGTGGAGTCAGGGGGGTTGGGGGATTGAGGTCGGAGGGGGTGGAGTCGGGGGGATTGGGGTTAGGGGGTTGGGGTTGGAGTCGGGTGGTTGGGGTCGGGGGGTTGGGGGGTGGAGTCAGGGGGTTGGAGTCGAGGGGTTGGAGTCGGGGGCGTTGAAGTTGGGGTCAGAGACGTTGGAGTTGGGGGGTTGGGGTCAGGGGGTTGTAGTTGGTTTGAAATTACCTTAAAAGTCTTGTAGTTGATTTACAAATACCTTGTAGGTTCTAGTGCTGTTTTTAACTACCTTGAAGTTGGTTTAAAAGCACCTTGTAGTTCCTTGTGCTGTTTTCAACTACCTTGTAGTTGGTTTAAAAGTACCTTGTAGTGGGTTTAAAAGTACCTTGTAGTTCCTTGGAGTGTTTTCAAGTACTTTGTAGTTGGTTTAAAAGAACCTTGTAGTTCCTTGTAGTGTTTTCAACTACCTTGTAGTAGCTATAAAAGTACCTTGTAGTTCTTTGTAGTGTTTTCAACCACCTTGTAGTAGCTATAAAAGCACCTTGTAGTTCCTTATAGTGTTTTCAACTACCTTGTAGTAGCTATAAAAGTACCTTTTAGTTCCTTGTATTGTTTTCAAGCGTTTTGCAGGTTTGTAAGTACCTTGTAGTGTTTTCAACCACCTTGTAGTTGGTTTAAAAGTACCTTGTAGTTTCTTGTGCTGTTTTCAACCACCTTGTAGTTGGTTTAAAAGTACCTTGTAGTTCCTTGTAGTGTTTTCAACTACCTTGCAGTAGCTATAAAAGTACCTTGTAGTTCCTTGTAGTGTTTTCAAGCGTTTTGCAGGTTTAAAAGTATCTTGTAGTTCCTTGTAGTGTTTCCAACCACCTTGTAGTTGGTTTAAAAGCACCTTGTAGTTCCTTGTAGTGTTTTCAACTACCTTGTAGTAGCTATAAAAGCACCTTGTAGTTCCTTGTAGTGTTTTCAAGCGTTTTGCAGGTTTGAAAGTACCTTGTAGTTCCTTGTAGTGTTTTCAACCACCTTGTAGTTCCTTATAGGGTTTTCAACCACCTTGTAGTAGCTATAAAAGTACCTTGTAGTTCCTTGTAGTGTTTTCAGCTACTTTTACTTGGTTTAAAAGTACCTTGTAGTTTTACTTGGTTTAAAAGTACCTTGTAGTTTCTTGTGCTGTTTTCAACTACCTTGTAGTAGCTATAAAAGTACCTTGTAGTGTTTTCAGCTACTTTGTACTTGGTTTAAAAGCACCTTGTGGTGTTTTCAAGCATTTTGAAGGTTTAAAAGTACCTTGTAGTTTCTTGCGGTGTTTAGTAGGACCTTTTTGTAGGTTTAATAGGACCCTTTTGTAGGTTTAAAAGTACCTTGTAGTTCCTTGTAGTGTTTTCAACCACCTTGTAGTTGGTTTAAAAGTACCTTGTAGTTCCTTGCAGTGTTTTCAGCAACTTCGTACTTGGTTTAAAAGTACCTTGTAGTTCCTTGTGCTGTTTTCAACTACCCTGTAGTAGCTATAAAAGTACCTTGTAGTTCCTTGTAGTGTTTTCAACTATCTTGTAGTTGGTTTAAAAGTACCTTGTAGTTCCTTGTAGTGTTTTCAGCTGCTTTGCACTTGGTTTAAAGGTACCTTGTAGTTTTTGTAGTGTTTTCAAGCATTTTGAAGGTTTAAAAGTACCTTGTAATTCTTTGCGGTGTTTAGTAGGACCCCCTACAAAATGCTTGAAAACACTACAAGGAACTACAAGGTACTTTATAGGGTTGCCAGTAACTTCGCCACATGGTAACTTCGCCACAGTAACTTCGCCACATGGTAACTTTGCCACACTTTCATACATCGAAAATTTACATTGCCTACACCGAAACAAGACTTTAAATTCTCGGTTGTTGTAAAAAATTTTATCGGGCTTTTCGAGTTAAATTCATTAAGGTAACATCGTCACATGGTAACTTCGCCACATAATCGAAACTGTAGGGTAAGATGTGGAGAGAGGTGTGGGAAAGTGCATGGGGTGAATAAGGAAGTGTGTTGGGGTGTAGGAGGAGGTCAGGGGAGTTGTGGGAAGAGATGTGTGGGGGGAGATGTAGGGAAATGTGTTGGGGTGTGGGGGGAGGTAAGGAAAGATGTGTGGGGAGAGAAGTGTGGGGAGGGTGTGGGAGAGTGTATGGGGTGAGTGGGAAAGTGTGTTGGCGTGTGGGGAGGGGGATGGGGGAGAAGTAGGGAAATGTGTTGAGGTGTGGGGCCCCAACACATTTTTAATTCCCCACATCTCCCCACCTTCACCTTTCCCTACATCTCCCCTTACTTCCCCCACACCCCATCACACGTTCCTACACCTCTCATACCTCTTACCACATCTCCCCTTCCTCCCCCCACACCCCAACACATTTTCCTACTATCCCCTCATTTCCCTTCACCTTCTCAAAGTGTGGCAAAGTTACCATGTGACGAAGTTTCTGTGGCGAAGTTACCATGTGGCGAAGTTACTGGCAACCCTTTATATCTACAAGGTGGTTGAAAACACTACAAAGAACCACAAGGTATTTTTACACCAACTACAAAGTACTTGAAAACACTACAAGGAACTACAAGGTACTTTTAAACCAACTACAAGGTACTACAAGGTGCTTTTAAATTAACCACAAGGTAGTTGAAAACAGCACAAGAAACTACAAGGTACTTGTAAATCAACTACAAGACTTTTAAGGTAATTTCAAACCAATTGCAACCCCCCGACCCCCCCAACCGCAACCCCCCAACCCCAATCCCCCCGGTTCCAACCCCAATCCCCCGACCCCAACCCCCCCTGACTTCAATCCCCCAACTCCAACGCTCCCGACCCTAACACCCCCGGACTTCAACCCCAATCCCCCCAACTCCAACCCTCTCGACCCCAATCCCCCGCCCCAACCCCCCTGACTCCACCCCCCCAACTTCAAACTCCCCTAACTCCAACCCCCCCGACTCCACCCCCCCAACTCCAAACCCCCCGACCCCAACCCTGTAGTGTTTTCAAGTACTTTGTAGTTGGTTTAAAAGCACCTTGCAGCTCTTGGCGGTGTTTTCAATTACCTTGTGGTTGGTTTAAAAGTACCTTGTAGTGTTTTCAAGCGTTTTGTGGATTTAAAAGTACCCTGTAGTGTTTTCAGTTACTTTGTACTTCGTTTAAAAGTATCTTGTAGTTCCTTGCAGTACCTTGTAGTTCTTCGCACTGTTTTCAGTACCTTGTAGTTCCTTGCGGTGTTTAGTAGGACCGATTCTCGGTCACATTTGTTGTGTGGCGAATCTTCCATGTGGCGAATCCTCTGGCAACCTTTCGGGCCATGGGCAGTCTTGGTTGCAAAAAAGTGCAAAAAAGAGATTACAGGGGTGCAAATCTATGTTGAGCATTGAGGGGATGATTTAGCAAAATTGACCATTTTTGGATATTGGGGGATGATTGAATTAGCAAAACTGATCATCTTTCGATATTGGGGGGATGAAATTGGCTCGTATGGGAAATTTTCCACTTCCATGAAATATATTGGGGGGGCTGCTGCCAGATTTTTGGAAGGAATTCATTCCCCCTGGATTTGCACCCTTGTTGATTGAATTTGCGAAAAACATTGGCAAGTTACGTGACAAATCTTATCCTACGCACCAGAAAACTTTGTCTATTTTCGTGCCTATCGTAGCTCACTGACTCTGTGGCTGATCTTCTATGTGTGAATGGTCTATACGTGACAAATCTGCAAATGTTGATAATTTTTCTATGGCGAATCTTCCACTTCCATATCAAAAGTTTTTGCTAACGTTTGTCCGACACTCACGCGCAAAATTTTTCTGTAATATTTGTGTAATTCACCCATGGTGTGGCGAATCTTCCTCGTAGCGAATGCTCTGGCAACCCCCCCATGCTTTTTCTGTCTGTTAACCTAACCGTAACCTTGACCTACAGTACCATATAACCTGACCCTAACCAAATCTAACCCCTAACTAAACCCAACTCTATCTAAATTTAACCCTAACCAACTGCCAAACTTAATCCTAACCAAACCTTACTGAACCTGAGGGCTGATAGCCTGATATAACACTAGACATTACCCAAATAACCTAGCCACTTGGTTAATTTTATAGAGTAGCTACCAGCAGTATAGTCTTCACTCAGTTTCATTGCTGCCAGAAACTGCGATGTGAAGAGAATCTGTGACTCAAAAAAAACTTCTTTAAACCTACCAATATTTAAACAACTCAGCAGAACAAGAACCAGTACTGGTAATACAGTACCGTAATAGTAGGCTAAGGTAGTCAGTAGTTTCAGTTTAGTGCTGAATAGTCCTGAAAAATACACTGTACAGAGTACATTAGAAACGGTGTTACTAAATAGTACATGTCCGCGATGTCAACGATGTCCGCGATGTCAACGATGTCCGCGATGTCCGCGATGTCTGCGATGTCCGCGATGTCTGCGATGTCAACGATGTCCGCGATGTCAACGATGTCCGCGATGTCAACGATGTCCGCGATGTCAACGATGTCCGCGATGTCAACGATGTCCGCGATGTCCCAAATTGCGATGTCCGCGATGTCCCAAATAGCGATGTCCAATCTGGTAGAGAACGCAGAGCTCACTAATTTACAGGTAGGCTATTTATTTAGAGCACTGAAGCACTGCAGTGAATGTAAAGCACAGCAAGAAAAAAGAATTTACGGTGGTTTACATTAAGGTTGACCCTAGTTAAGATTCAGAGAGGTTGGATTAGGCCAGTACCCAGGTATCAGAGTATATAGTGCATAGGCCTGGACGATTTGGCTGAATGGACTGAAGTCAATATACAGATTACATTCAAGTAAAAGGGAAGTTATCAAGTAATATTAAATGACAAAAATTGAATGCAATCTTCTTTTTACAAAGTTCAATATTGACAAATCTTAAACTCAGTTACTGAATTAAGCGACCTTTATCATAAATAATGCTGAGTATGTATATGACAAATCCAAAATATTATTTAAATGTTTAAAGGTTTCTTAGTTAGATTGTCAGTATTGAAGACCAGGAAGTAATGGCACTTATCTCTTTGTATTTTTGTAAACAGTATCTAAAAAAAAGAAAATTGCGTTTAATTCTCGTTTAGTATTACACAGGTACTGGGTACATTAGGCTATATCAATTTTATCTTTTTAAAATTTTATCAAACTCTTCATCGAGCTGTGTCTGAGGCTTTTTTTTTTAATTTTACCCACTAAAGGTTTATTGCAGATAATTTTGATTAGTGTAAAACTCAAAGTGGTAAGTGATACATATCATTACCGGTACATTTTTCAGATGTCCTGGATGTGGTTTTCTAAGAATCAGAATTTGATCATTGTATTGCAATAGCCCAGCTGTACTGTAACTGTTAATGTTTTTTTAGCTTTGATTGGATATGTGTTGATATCATCAAAATAGCAAAGTACTTGTGGTACCGGTATGTTTTTTTTTCATTTTATGTTTACATGTATGCCACATTAATTACCCTGCAATAGTTTGCTGTTTTGTGACAGTGTGATCGCCCTATAACAGTATAATGCAGTATCAGATTGCAGAAGCATGTAAAACAGTTGTAAAACATTTATTATCACAGGATCACATCCTTAAACTCAAATACGTTACATTGGGGATTTATTTGTAAGCTTTTTCCTTAATCGCTGTACCAGTGTACTGGTACCCCATTTTATGACAAAATAATCTCTATAAAGAAGTTTAGCAAGCAAACAAACGAATACCTGAATACCGGTTCTTGCTTGTGTATTACAACCCCTTACTTGCCAAAGTAGGTATTGTTGTGGTTAGAAAATGGTTTGTTGTTACACATAGTTGAAGTTGCAAATTATAATAGCTAATAAGTTCAGTTGTAGGCAATTGACAGATTAAGCAATTTTAATGTATCAAATTGTGGTTGCAATCCTTGAAAGAATTATGTTTTGGTTGCAGGTTAAAACTTAAAAAGTGTAATAGCAAGATTACAATGTGAAAATTTAAAGCGTGTTTCCACAGTTGCAAATTCAGAAATTAGTGACAATTTGCCCTCGTTGGCACTGGCAACTACTGACTTCTTTGGCTGGTAACGCAGTATATAATTACAAGTTGTAGAAAGAAGTGAATGCATCAAAACAAGCTAAAACAACACAATGTGCTTATGAAGCAATATCAAACACAAAAAACATTGTTGTAAAAAGATAATATATGTTCTTTTTAGTCTTATGCTTCACAAAAATTAGGAACGAAGTAATAAAACAGTTAACACTTAACATATTCAGACATTGGACTGGTGAATGCAAAAAGGCAGCTTGGATACAGTTTAGCTTTAGGTCATAGCAACATCATTAATCAGTATATATACTTTTTTGCACAATTTGAAACATTAGCACAACAAATGCTGTGATATATAGCAACTACTGACTGACTTTGTTGGCTGGAAATTGACAATTATTAGTTTTAGAAAGAAGTGAATATATCAAAGCAAGCTAAAACAATACAATGCGATTATGAAGCAATATCGAGCACAAAAAACATTGTTGTAAAAAGATAATATATACACGTTCTTTTTAGTCTTATGCTTCACAAAAATTAGGAACGAAAAAAAAAAAAAGCTTTAATAAGGTTTTGCATTAGGTCATAACAACATCATTAATCAGTATGCTAGTCCAGCAACTCTCAACTGGAAGCAATTAGGATATGAGCCATCGGTTTTCCAGTGCAATATTGTTTAACAATAATTAGGAAGCACTTAAAATCCATCAGACTGATGTAGCCATTGCAAATGATGCGCTGAAAGAAAATGGTATTGTGGAGGAGAGGACCATTGGTTTTTAGAGTCTCTAGAAGGGGGCCAAAAACTAACCTTAATTAGTTGACAACTACTGGCGTATGTGCTTGAAAAAATTATTATGTAGTAAACAGTGAGTATTTCTGTACAAAATACACATTGCATAATAAAAATCACATGAAAGTTTTTCTAGTAGCACACAACACATACTGTGCAAATCCATTTGGTTTTGATAGCTAATATCATCCCACATACCAATAGGCTATATTAAACGAAAATTGAAGGGTAGCATTATTTTTTCATTGAAGGTGTTAAAAAGTACGTCAAATTCAAAACTGGCGTTTAAGATCTTAAATGAGCGATCACACTAGCTGAGACGCTGATACCTACAAGCCATTGTACAGGTTTATCTCGTTATGACATCACATCGGCAAAGTCATTTGAGTCGTGATAATATCCTAATAAGGTAAGCATGCACAATGTATCAAAGGTCTCAGCGTCTCAGTCAGTGTGATTCAGTTTTCACCAACATTCTTATGGACAATAACAATGAATACAAAACTTCCAATTTTGAATACGAATACAACCAGGATGAAATGTGATTCACAATTCAATATGGCAACAAGAATGTATACTTGATACAATAGCAGGAGCAACGAAGTGTTAAGTGGTGCTAGATTGCTTATATGTAATCAAAAGAGCAGCTGAGAAAGAAATTTAGGATCCCAGGTTAGGGTGAAAATACTGTTCAACTTGTTTTTTGTGCTGTGTTTTCATTACAAATTTTTATTCAAGAAATTGATGTTTTTAACCTGCATTAGAGGGTGCTCTGTTTGCTGCAAATCGACGTCTTTGTCCAATTTTTTTTCCAGCAGATTTAGCAGGTCTTCGAGTAATCAAATTGGAGTTGGTACTAATGCTTTGATAGTTGGTCAATCTTGATGTGACTGGCTTGAATGTCATGAAGTTTTCGATGTGTTTTGCCTGCTCAGAACCGGTTTTTGCTTTAAATTCGTCGAAACTGCTGACAAACTGTTTGTAGGCAGGACTTAGTTCATATGGACCAATAGATGCTACAGCTTTGTTCACATCAACGTACATAGACGTTACCAATTCAAAAATAATCGTGATAAGATCTGGCAGTTTTTTTAATTTCCACTCTGTTTTGCATTTCAGAACATGATTCATGGACTCGCTATTGTTATTGGTCCATTCCGTACCGACCAAGGAAGAAACTTTCCAAACCTTATCTTTTAACAATGGAAAGAATCGACTATTCAAATAACTTGCTAATCCTGAAAATTCAATATCGCATTCCTTTACAATTTTTCGGCACAAAAGGTCAAAAGAAACTTCGTCAGTGGCATCAAGAACGGAAAAAATTTTTTCGCTGAGTAATTTTCTAGCTTTTTTTTCCAGGCCAACTTTGTTGATTAGATACTGTTTCAAATTTGTCTTTAAATGAGAAGTGCACAGTGCGTGCTTGCTGGAAGGGAAAGCCGATAAAGCTGCTTTGTGGAGAGCTTGTTCGTCGTCGGTTCCGAAAATCAATTTTTTGTGATCACCCAATACTGCACGCAAATGAATGAAAAAAAAGGAAAAAGTTTCATAATTAGAATTACAATGCAACAAAATTGGGCCTAAAAAAAGAGGGTGCTCACCAGTGCTGGATTTGACCACACTGAGGTTTTTGAATACCATAACTGTAGCATATACCTTTCCCAAGTTAAAAGTTTTATCGATTCCCAAAACGGTAGATCCGGAACAACAGAATCTTTTGATATCTAATATTTGTTGTGCAACATACAAAATTATTGAAGTGGGACAATTTTTACCATGGTTTACTCTCTGAACGAATTCGTGCGTTTGTGCCATATTAATAACTTGTAATATTTCGTCTCCATAAGTTTTGCCATATGTAAGTCTCTGCTTGGTGTGTAAGTCATTGAGTTTTTTTTTGGCTTGGTTGCCTTTGGCGTTGTATATTAATCTAAGATCACGTGGCTTGTCAAGTAAATTATTGTTATCGGTTTGCAGTGCATCATATAATTTTCTTCCTGTTGCAAATAAAACTTTGTCTTTGACAGATTCCATGGTCTTTTCGCTTGTGCGGATGTAAACATTTCTATTGTGTTTCGAATTACCATGAGGGGAGTGATGAGGGAACTTTCCAGTATATTCAACAAATGCACGTTTTTCAAATTCACTGGAAAAAGATTTTATCCAGGTAATTTTTCTCCGGTACTGAGTGTCGACTTTCAATTTTGAATAATATTTGCTCACAACTACAATCTTCTTTGCATCTGGTTGAGGATCAAGAGGTAAGTAACATTTTTCACGTGTTTTTCTTTTGCAGTACAAACCATCAATAAGATGAATTTCTTTATAAACTTCTTTGTCTGTTTCAAGGTATACAGTTGATGACGTTGTGTTGCATGTCCACGCACCACAATCATCGTAAAAGCGTTTGCAAATTTTTTGTTTACCCCTTTCGTAATTGTTGCTGTTATCAACTACATAGTATACATTTTCTTTCTTTCCTTTGGGTATTGTGTCTAGAATGCTTTTGCCACTTTTAAGCAAAAGAACAATCACCTGATTGGTGGTTAGAAATTCGCCAAACGGCAAAGAGTTTTGTTTTAAATCATGTTTCATGTAAGTCTCGTCATCATATGGTTCGCTTGTCATAGAGTCATTCGGAGGGTATTCATCATTTTGGGGGTTGATGCTTGATTTTTTTGGTTTTATAAAGTTTAACAATTCATCTTGTTTTATGTCAATGTCATCAACAAAATCACTGCTTCTTGAAAGAGATGTTTTCGATTTCTTTGCTTCTTTTAACAACTTATCTAGTTGGATTTCAATGTCATCAACAAAATCACTGCTACTTGAAAAAGATGTTAAAGCGGTTGCGATTTCTTTCGATTCTTGCGCAAGTGACGGAATCTTTGTAGGCCGGTTTAGTTTAGGAATTTTATCATCTATATAGGAAAAAATTGCGTTTTCGGGTTTGTTTGCTTCCACTACTGTCTGGTAATGAAGTTTTGCTTTTTTTATGCTCGTGGTAAATTCAATTACATCACTTTCATCCAAATCTGATGTTAGAATAGCTTCATCTGCAAACACGTTTTCCTGAAAGGATCGTTTACTAGCAATGAGTTCTGATTCTCGTTTTGGTTTTCTTTTTCTCAATGGTAATTTTTTATCGTTCTCCATTTTCATTTTTTCGGGGAAAATGTTTTCTATTTCGTCTTCTTCCATGTGCATTTGAGCGTAGTTGGGTTCTTTTTTCTTGATGTTACTAATGTCCGTTCTTTTGTATTTCTCAGGAGTGGAAGTGACCTTATTGTGGTAGGATGTCGTGGGGAAGCTGAAACTACATTGGTCCCCATCATCTATAATGACTTGTTGGTTGTTTCCCCTGATTGGTGATAAAGTGCTCTTAAAGTAGCCTGCAGTACTCTCTGAGTAGTCCGACTCTGAAATGGTGTAGCAGATGTCGTCTTGGTTTCGATTATCAACTGATTCATTATTCACAAGAGGTACGAAGTGATTGGGGGTCCAACATTTTTGGGAGGTAGGACCCATCCTCGTCCACATAATGTAAATAGGGTCGTCATTGGAGAAACTTCTCGCCGATATTGAGCAGCTTAAAATTTCTTTTGTCATATCGTCTGGGCCATTGCACGCTGGATAAACTGATATGATTCTTCTTTCAATCACCTGGGATAGTGCAAGGATTGTCCAGGCAGATGAAAACCCTCCGTTTTTGAAACAATCCCTGCAGCTGTCCCAGTAGTCGGGACTAACCAATTCAAAACCCCGTGCCAGTGAATGGTTGATATAGATGGACTGGTTGTTCACTATCTCAATACCGCATAGTACTTTAAGTGTTGTTGCCAGGCTTTCATCTCCGCAGAGAGCAATGGAAGTGGCGTTGAAGAGGCAGCTACCATCACCAGTAGTTTCGACTGCAGCTTTGTGTGTTATATTTGAACATTTCTTTAATATAGAATCGGAATACTGGTGAGTTCTTAATCGTTTACTGATCTGTTTTCGTGGTTCGCTCGTTTTAAAATTTCCAATTAATTTCTTCTCTCTAATGGCAATTTGTTTCAACACCTTCTCTTCCATGTTTGCAGCCTGTAACAACATTAATTTCTGTTATTATCGGTATTAGGAACGCATATCACAAATTTTATGAATAACGTATATCCCTTTTTCACCTCTAATCCTTCAATTTCTCTGATTTTGTTCACAACAGTCGCATTTTGGTGTTGTTTTGTTTGGAAATAACCGAAAACTTCTTTTCATATTTGATTACATAACTGAAAGTTCATTTTTTGGAAAATTCGAACCGTTTTCATAATGCGCCTACTTGGTGTACAATTATGCTCACGTGGGCTACTCCTACATAGAATATGAGCCTATATAAAAATTATAACCCGAAATGCCAGCAGCTTTTAAATTTAATCAGAAAATTTGTGTTGACATTTTAAAGTTTATTCCACCGCTATGATCTTAAATGTTTTTTTGCAGTTCCTCCCTAGTGATAAGAACTGACTGCACGACAATCACTGCCATAAAGCGATAAGCGTTTTACTGTTAAAACGTAAAACGTTTCCATTAAGCAGGTAAAATTTGTCCTATAGTCTAAATAAGTGCACTACAATATTTGCCCAATTCTTCAAGAACGAAGACGAATTTAAAGAAATTGTATGATAAGCTTCCTCTCGTTGTGACAAGTGTAAGCTCGATGACACTCAAGCAGGTTCCCCGCTGTGTGAAGAACAAGCCGGCAAGTTTACTTGTTGTGCCGTTGAGAAAAGCACTTAGCGGGATTCCCCCACATTGGCGTGTTAGACAGATGGCCGGCAACTCCTAAGCGAGCTCGTTATAGCGCTTTGATCGCTTTCTCGTGATGGGCAAGATAAATAATTTGATATGCAACTCTTGTTCTGTATGCAACGGTAAATTGTTCATAATACAAATTTTACAGCATTTGGTATAGACTAATTAAAAGCCAATGGCTTAACGGAATGGATTTCTAATTATACGTTCGTAATTGCTTTTCAATGCGCGTTTCTCAATGAATAACTGTAGTGTGATAATTTGAAAACAAGCATCACAGCACGAGCTGCTAGTGCTCAGCATTGGCGGCAATTACAGATGTTACAGTTTCAGCATTACAGCTCTTGCATTTACCAAAGCAATTCGATTACAAGCTCATTTATTTTTGAACTAATATCTTATTTACACGCAGGGTTACCATCTGCCTACACCAAGTAATAAACACGCTGCTTTGCGATGAAATTATGATGACGTAAATAGACATGCGATGACGTGATGACAAAGTGCGATGACAATTTTGTTTTAGAAGAATCTTATTTCTGTCACTTGGTATGAATCTCGGCTAGCGATTAACACATTGAAAAAACTTTAAAATAACGGTTCTCAAATTAACAGAAATTGAGTATTTTTATACGCGTAATATGTATACAAATTGACTGATGTCTGTATCTTAATACAGAGCTCAATAATTAAAATAACCAGAGCATACATTGCTAAAATTGCAAAAGCACTACACGGTGTTTAATGCCGCCACCACGTACGACAATCATCAGCTGCGAGCTTATTCAAATAGAATTCTATTTGTGATATCTATTTATTGATCAAAAAGCCAAAACAAAGTATGCAAATCCTAGATTTATTAACCCATTTTCTAAAAAAACTAATACGGCAATTGAAAATAAGTACATTTTTGCCCATAAGTGCATTTATGTTTTGCAAGACATTGTTCTTGAATATAAGCCCAAATCTTAGAAATAAGCACGATATGGCAACCTTGTTTATATCATGTTTAACGATACTTATAATTACATCAGTATGAAATAAGCTTGATAGCATCGACTAGATTTCTTTGTAGTACTGCCAACGTTTAGCAAAGGTGAAACGATGGGAGTCCGCAGAGGGGCAAGAAGAGCCACGTGCTTTCCCTTTAATTTCGCGTAAAAAGTGCACAACTATATTAATTTTAACGGATGGTTCCTGTGTTCACAAATCTTCACGCTTGTGTTAAGAGTTTCCCACCACGATAGAATAAAATGATACTAACTTAACAAACTTTAGTCGGGCGTTATCTCCGAAGATATGCCGGAAAGCTCTAAAGTGCGAATTTATTTTTTGAAGAATTCGAACCGTTTTCATAATGCGCCTACTTGGTGTACAATTATGCTCACGTGGGCTACTCCTATATAGAATATTAGCCTATATAAAAATGCATTGTCTTCAAACAGTCGAAATTGGGGCGAAAAAATATTACTCAAACATTGCCTTCAGAGTTGTTCGAAATGTATTAAAATCGCCACTAATAATTCAATTTTATCAAAATTTTTTCGATGAACCATACCCCCAAAATATCTTACTTTTAGGAGCGCTTTTTTTCGTTTTATATGTGATAAACTTTTGAAAGGTCTGAAAAGAACTGTGCTACAATGCTATGGCAAGCACACTTCGTTCAGCGCATTATTATAGAGAAGTATCAGAATAATTGCTCTCCTTCAGAATTATTGCGGACGCAATTTAGAGTTTTTTAATAACGACCGTGCATAGTTTTTGTTTTTACTATTAAAGATCTGCAGCTCTTTAACTAGACTATTTCCACAAAGGTGTTATAACCAAACGAATTGCAAATATTATCAGGCGATTGGTAGTTGCCTTTTACTTAACCATCTGGCATTGTTATCCGAAAAGATGTAAAAATTATTCGCCGTTAGATGGCTCGAAAAAATAGTATATTTCGTAGTTTTCACCCAAATAGAATTCGCTAAATTTGTGTTTACACTCAATTGAAGAGGAAGCTAGCGCCAACACATTTGAAAAAAATGTATTTTAATCAGTCCTAAAATTAAGCGCGCTCACGAATAATTTGAATTTTCATGCAGTACATCGCCACGCATCATCGCTCATAAATTATTATGCGCTTCAAGTATTCAAGCTCGTTTCATGTATGAAAATACAATTAAAACTGTTTTACCTGATTCAATCTTGAGGCACTTTTAAAGAAGTCGAATTCTTTGTCGCTGTTTTGGTAGCAAGCAGAACAAACGAACGAGATATCATTTAATAGTTTCCATTGATCCCACGTAGGTTGGGAGGCGGAGACACAATTTTGATGGTACCATGAATTACATGTTTCACATAGAATACAAGATGTATTGCATTCCAACTGACACATACCACATGGAAACATAGGCTTATCTTTTCTTTTTGTAGACATTTTATCGGAACGTTATCAATATATTTTCTAAAAGCCATAGTCCATTATTATGATTAGCATAGTTAATGAAATAATTTTTTTAATAATTGTAATAATTTTTTAAACAATGATCAATAATTAATTTTTTTTAATAATTAAAAATAATTTTTTCACAATTTATCACTGCAATAAATTGTTATGGAAACCTCGTTCTTCGCTATTTTTTCGCTGCTTGTTAGGAAAATAAATTTCCCGTGCTAAAAATTATTTTAAACATTTTATCGGAACGTTATCAAAATATTTTCTAAAAGCCATAGTCCATTATTATGATTAGCATAGTTTATGAAATAATTTCTTTACAATTTATCACTGCAATAAAGTGCTATGGAAACCTCATTCTTCGCTATTTTTTCGCTGCCTTTTGGGAAAATAAATTTCCCGTGCTAAAAATTACTGCCTTTCTACAATTACTGCCTTTCCTGTGAGAATATTTGGTTTAAACATCACATATTTTTATCTTATATCAATGACCAAAAACACCCGTCCAAGCTAGCTGGATTCAAGTCATTATCATTGTGAAATTAAACTTACCCACAGAATCACCTAGCTTTTTATATATCGAAGCTTTTTTATTAAAACATTTTTATTTCTTTCATGTTTCCCAAGAATGTGGAATCGGAAGTTGGAAGATGAAGTGGATTCGCCGACAAAGGTTTCCGACAGCCGGAAACTGGAACCGGATGCAGATAACTTTAGTAGAAGCGGCGGCATTCAAGCCAAAAAAAAATTCAGAGGGAACACCGCAATGTCTTGCAACTCCAAATATGGTAAAAATAAGTTTGGCCAATGGCCATGTGTAAGGGAAGTTCAGGAACCATTTTTAGATCTTTTTAGGTGTGTCTGCATCGATAAAGAAAACTTAAAAGTCGACTCCTAACTGGATCAACCGATAATTTACAACTTGGTCGACTATTCACAGTTTCCATATCGACGTTCAGCGTTCACCGCATAAGAGACAGTTTGAAGCCGAATAAAAAAGTCCACCGTCCAACAAATATCCTAGTCAATTCAACTGTAGTGGAAGTTACAATTACTTTTCTCCAACTCCTGCGCTGGCGTTACGCCAAACAATGTAAAATTGTATGATTTGACTAAGAAAAATGTGAATGTAGTGGCAGTTGTTGATGCCTCGCGGTAATCCAGCGTGTATTCTGCAAAATATTGGTTGTCAGCTAAAGTAGGGCATCTGCTTCTTTAGTCTTCCTGATTGCGTCCCAGTTTGTGATTTGGGGACATAAGATTCATGTTATCCCGCCTTCGCCAAAACTATAATTGGGCTTTAAGTAAAGAAAGGTTAGAATGAAACAGCTGAGCTTAATTGCATGTTATTTACCTATCTTGTTACAAGAAAGAGATCAAGCGCTAGTACGAACTAGCTTAGGAGTTTCCGGCTATCTGTACCATACTGACAGTGGCATAGCGAGAAGTTTCAAAGGGGAGGGGGCACGACCACATGCTCCAGCAGTTGCTTAATCTTCAACTGCCGTTCCTTCTGGACTTTGTGAAAATCCAATTAAGAGAGGCAAAAGGGGAGGAAGCATGGCATAAAACAATCCCCCGCTGAATACACTACTGGAAATCACGCTGAGGGAATCACGCTAAGTGATTGAAGTGAGGCTTACCCACGAAACCTGCAAGATAACTAGCTGCATTTAATATTTTGCTGGTTCTAGTTTTTGATGCTAAGCACATAACGGTATTTTCAGGATTGCAAGTTCGCACTTTCAATATCAGCGTGCTCTTATCTATACGTTCCTAACGGTCTATTTTATGGCGAACTGGAGGTCTGTGACTCCCAAAAGTCTCCCAATAGTCTATTGATAAGGTAAATTAGATTTTTCTGCGTTGTCATAGACTGATGTTTATTGTCTGGTCAAAGTGTTGATAGAGTTCTTCGATATGTAATACTTAGTTGACCCTTTAAGGGCCAACGGAACACATATGTGCCATGACGTAAATTCCAAATAGACTTCTACAAGGCGTATGTATGAAGCCAAAAGAAAAATGCAGGACCAATCCAATAGTGCACAAACTGCATATATATTATATATGCCATTCCATAACTCTATTTTGGTATACACCATTGGTCCATTTCAATGTTTTTAAAGATTTAATTTCGTGGAACATATCAACCATAAAAATAATGGTGTGGCAAAAATATCCACTTTCAATATTTAAGGTTCTCAGAAATCTGGACTTCGCGATTCATGAGGCATTTTCATTTAATTAGAGATGTAGGTAGGTCTAGTTTTGATGTGTATGCCATGCCACTATCTATGCCTTCATAAATTTTTACCGTTTTTTCATGCTTCATTAATTAGGAATAACTTAATTTCAGAATGATGGGGGTTTGACTAGTGTGACTATAATAGTATTTTTCATGTATCGATATAATGCGATTTATAGTTGTAGTATTGCAGCTAATTGAGTAAGATCTGTATGGCAGGACGCCTATCTGTTAGCTCGTATCGAGTTAGTATTCATGGTTTCGTGTTACTATAGTTGTTATAAAGGGTGTAAGCAGGGCCGGATTTAGACAATGAGAGGCCCTAGGCTATTTGATCAATGAGGCCCTAATGAGCAACGATCAGACTCATCTTTAAGCAGTGGCGTAGCGAGAAATTTTGAATGGGGGGGGGGGCATAATTTCCACATTTTTTTCAAGCGTATTTGTTTCGGCAGAACTAATTTGAAGCTGATTGAGACACAGAAAAGGCTCTAGGAGGTCCGGGGCCATGCTCCCCCGGAAAAATTTTGAAAATTTACATGCTGTAGTGCAGGGCTACTCAACTATAATCAGGATCGGTCCAGAAAGACAACTTCATTATTTGCAAAGGTCCAGAAACAAATTCATGGCTGATTTGATTAGGGCAAAAAAAATATACTAGTCGGTTGACTAAATAACTGAAGACTTGCTATCGGCGCGGGAGGTTTAGGGTTCAATTTCCGGGTTACCAAATCGGACGTAGTTACCCTGTCCACATGTCGAGTTTGAGTGGTTCTAATGACCGACACGCTTGCGGCATCATAACCATTTTTTGATTCTTAGTCAATTTGTTGAAGTGAGTGATTACGACATGAAAATTTCAATTGTGACGCAGACAGCCCGTGGGCTTTCGGAGCTGCTTGAACTGGACATGTGGACAGGGTAAGAGTCGCCAACGGCTTGCCACCGCTGCTATGTTTCTTTGGAGTTCAAAGGTGTGTTCAGGAGCGGATCCAGGGGGAGGTGTGGGGTATGCATTCCTTCCCACCAGCCATTTTTAACAATGTTTTGGATGAATAACATTTTTCCATAATTTCGAACCTCTTCACAGCAATACGTCTTAGTCGCCTTAAGCACGCATAATTGAAACTGTGCGAACAAAATGCATCATGTTATTTGGTGAAGCACTCAAAGTTAGGGACCAAAAACATGACAAAGTTTCCCAAAAATTCTTCAAAAAGCACTAAAATGGCCATTGCAAAATGAAATTTTCAAAGTTTTTCCTGCGGAGCATGCCCCCGGATCCCCTAGAGTCGTTTTTGGTACTTAAGTTGCTTAAAATTAACTCTGCCGGAAAAAAATACGCTTGAAAAAGTGACATAAATTGGTGCTCCTTCCCTCAAATACAATTTTGTATACGCCTCTGACATCAAACATTTTCAAAAGGCTTATTTACGCCCATTTGCGGGTCTAAACGTCTTTGCATTTACTTAACATTCAACCTAATTCAAAATTACATCCCCCCACCAAAACTTTCTGGATCCGCTCCTGGGTGTGTTGCTTAGACGCTACTTCGCAGAGATAGGCCCTGTCACGTGCGCTGGTTATCGCTTCGGCGTAATACCATGAACACCGGGGCTCTCCATCGCATTTATCGTTTTCTTTTTACTTGTTACCTTCCATTGCGATCCATTATTGTTTTAAAAATACTAAATGAAAAGTGCCTTCAGTCGCTATTTTTGGCGCGCTGTAAGATAAGAATTTAAATAAAATCAAATCTTCGCTATACTCGGGATATTACGCCGAAGCGTGTATCGAGTAGTGGGGCCAATTTCCGCGGCTTAGCGCCTAGGCAATGCAGCTCCGTAGAAACATCGCAGCTGTAGCGAGCTGATGGCGACAATGTGTCCAATGTAAATAGCCCGGGAATCCAACCCAAGACCTGCCACAAAGATAACGTTATCCTTAATCGATACACTAACCAGTCGATTTTAGTTAAAGTTATATCTTAATTAACGCATAACTCTTCGATCGCACCCACGAGAAGGTTACAACAGGACAAACAAAAACCTCGCCTATTTTTAAGGTTTATTCTGTTGTATTTATGATAAAGTTTTACGTTATCACTTGGAAAATATTTGATTGGCTAAAAACTTTATTGGGGTCCAGCTTCAGCATTTGGAAGGTCCAGATTTGGACCGCGGGCCGCCAGTTAATGCTTTAGTGATTATTTTAGTGCTTTTTGAATAATTTTCACGCAAATTTTTTTTAATTTTTTGACCCTATTCGTGAGAGCTTTGCCAAATATGATGCATTTTGTTCGCTCGTTTTCGATGTACGTGCTGAAGGCGTAAGGCTTTTTGCTATCAAAAAGGCTTGAAATGATGGAAAAAATTGTATACATCAAAACATTTTTGAAAATGGCTGGTGGGAGGATGCATACCCCTCATCCCAGTCCCCTGGCCATAAGCTGCAGAAACCATTAAAAGAGTATGGCATACTTTAGTCACGTGGCACCATTAATTTTGTTCTTTTTTACTAAAAGGCAAAGTCAAAAAGGGGGCTAAGGCACAATGCTCCCACCTAAATACGCTCTTGTCTCTACGTTTAGACCTATAAAGGTCTTGTCTCTACGTTTAGGCCTATAAAGGTCTTTGATGGTCGATTTCCAAAAAAAGATCTTGATAAAAAGAAGGTCTTCGTTGTTCGTGACGAGGCCCCTTATTTCTCCGAGGCCCTAGGCTTCAGCCTGCCTAGCCTATTGGTAAATCCGGCCCTGGGTGTAAGTAGCTTTTGTGAATATGCGATGCGTTCTTTTCTTTTTAACTATAAGTGCACCTTCGCTCAGAGGCTTATGAGTACCTGTTAAAAAGGCGAGTTTGATAGCAACAAGTACGAGCTCGCTCATGGGCGAGCAGAGCTCGTTTCAGAACTATGTTTTTTATATATCGAAGCTTTATACAAATTTTTATTTTTTTGATGTTAGTTTCTTTCCAAGAATGTGGAATCGGAAGTTGGAAGATGAAGTGGATTCGCCGACAAAGGTTTCCGACAGCCGGAAACTGGAACCGGATGCAGATAACTTTAGTAGAAGCGGCGGCATTCAAGCCAAAAAAAACTTCTGAGGGAACGCCGCAATGTCTTGCAACTCCAAATATGGTAAAAATAAGTTTGGCTTGTTACGTAATTCGTTGTTGGAGCTCAACGTTAAAAGTACGACGTTCCTTGGTATGTAGGTATACCACTATACCAGTGAAACTCCGGAGCCTCCTTGACAGTCGAACTTTATTGGTATTCAAATCACATGCATTTTGAATAACTTTTGATTTTATGCCACAGCAGTGCTTCATATGCTTGTTGCTTGTACGTAGCGTTGGTGCTACAGCAGCTGCAAGTCATGTGTAAGGGAAGTTCAGGAATCATTTTTAGATCTTTTTAGGTGTGTCTGCATCGAAAAAGAAAACTTAAAAGTTCGACTCCTAACTGGATCAACCGATAATTTACAACTTGGTCGACTATTCACAGTTTCCATATCGACGTTCAGCGTTCACCGCATAAGAGACAGTTTGAAGCCGAATAAAAAAGTCCACCGTCCAACAAAAAGCCTAGTCAATTCAAATCGAACAAAATCTTCGTCACCGAGACTTTGAGCAGAAATTGAACATAAATCATTATTATTCGGCTTTTTTGGTAGAAGCCTAAGCCAGTGGTTATTTTGTTGCTATGTTGGTTCGTTTTTATGTAGGCCAAGTTTATTTTTGATGTTATCAGTCATACAGCCATGCCATGTCAGAACCGACTGGCATGTCTAAGCATTAATCCGTTTTGCCTCGTGTATCGTTTTCCATAGTTGTTATTTTTGTGTTGATATGAGTTTTCCGGCGTACGGGAATAGAAGTCGAATTGTGCCACGATAAGACGTCTGAAATCAGGCGTTTACAAAAGGTAGTAAATATTTTCCCTACAGCCCTTAAAATCACGTTGTTGAATATTTTAGGGCTGCCGAATTACAACACGCTGTTATACCAAAAGGCTAAAAATCAACAACTAATAAGCTGAGGACAGTCAGCACACAGTTTAATCTGTCCTTTACCTTTCCTCGTATTAATGCGACTGCCCTTCAGACAGCACGAAGAGCGCCATTGTTCACCAGCATCTCTGGTCAATGATGGGACTACTTTTTTTTTTTTTTTTTTTGGGGGGGGGGTTGGCATATTTATCCTCCCATCACGAGAAAGCGATCAAAGCGCTATAACAAGCTCGTTTATAAGGTGCCAGCCATCTATCTACCACACTAAGATGGAGGAGTCCCGCTAAGTACCTTTAACCTTTCCCAACGGCACAACAAGTAAACTTGCCGACTTGTTCTTCACACTGTCCCTTTAATGCTGAGTGTCAAGCAGGGAAGCTGCGAATACCAATTTTAAAGTTATTGGTTTGACTCGAGTCTACAGCTCCAGAGGCGGGCATTCGGCCATCGACAATTCGACATACATTCTTCAACGCCAATTATCGTGTCTCACTTATCACCTCGACCATGCTTCTTTTCTTACCCACCTCATATCCACGTACTTTCGTTGTGTATTAAAAGACGGAAACATTTCGAAATGCACATTACCAATGACATAATATCAACAGAATAAGTAACACTTCATAAGTAATTCAAGAACATTTCTGCGTTTTTGATAAAAGCTAATTTATGTGTTAAACAGCATCGCAAAGCTAATTATAAGACCTCAATAGAAAAGAGCCCATTCTGATTGATACCATTTCACCAGCTCCTTCAATAAAAATATCTTTACAACAAAAGCAAGGCAACGAACATCATAACCATGGACACATACCCAACAATGATAACTATGTCATGTTCAACATAAACTTTAGAGACATCAATCCAGAATTTTTAATGGTTGCATAAACGCTAGTAATTCTACATCCTCTATAATTATCAAGACTAATCATGATTTTGATTAGGGTGAACAGTGAGATTATATTACCACAACAATAAAGTACGGTATGCTTTTTAATCACAATTTTTATCGAAGCTACTGTACTGGTACTAGTCGTAATGAACAGCTGGATTTACTTATTTGGCATGGCCATTTTGTTTTCTTGTTTACAGTTTAGCTCACATTGACTCACCCAACCGACAACTTTATCCCGTTTGATTATGCTGCCAACAAATCACTTGCGAAAAGTGAAAGAAAAAAACGTATATACAGTGTAATTAAAAAAGGTGATGGATTGAAAATCAATAACTTTGATGAAAGTAAAATAAAAGATAATAGCTTTGCCTTGAGCACGCAATGTAAAACATACAAATAAACCTATTCAGTTTATTATGATCATATCAATCAATCAGTTTATTTCAGGCTAAATTAGCCCATAGAAAGAATAAATAAAGCACAACAGCCAGAGATAAGGCAAAAAAACAAAAGAAAAAAAAACATACTCAAAACTGCATACAAAAAAAACAACAACATAAGCAGCAAGCCGGAAAAAAAGACGATGAAAAGCACAGTGACCAAAGCTACTGTGCACCAACAGGCAACAACAAGTCCTGGTAATGTACATAAAACCATATAGATATTGTTGCAGAACATTAGCAAAACGTTTTTATTTTTCCCCAAATCATCCTTGCAAATAATCTTTTCTGTGGGTTCAGACTTTTTTTCTTTAATTTCGTTGCTGACGAGAGGATCCTTTCCAAAACCATAAATCAATAGCTTTTAAAGTGATTTTGACGTCTGAGTTCCCATAACTTCAGCTTTCAAATTCTTGAAAAGATCGTTGTTGAACTACTTATCCGTCATCTACCAAACGTGTCCATACAGTATCCACAAGTTGTTACCGGTAATCACAATTAGCACCAACATTTACTTATGTTGTATAACATTTTCTAAACACCTAATATCTGTAGTCCACTGGGAGAAAGATGCTTGGACCCAGTTCACAGGTTCATTAATTTTTTCACTGTTTTCTCGATGTATGAATGGAAACATATAAACTTTTGTTGGTGTGATGAGCAAGTGAGTTTGCCTCACATATTAGTATGGCAGGCACTTGTTGATCAACACAAAATAATGCATTTTCAAGGGTATATAAGTCAAATTGTTCACCCCTAAAATTTTTATTTAAACATCAAGGACGACTTGAATGCTGAGTATACTTTCAGGGTGATTGGTGAATGCTCTTGCTGTTAATCATGCAATACAACCAACTTTCTATTATGCACAGTTATTCATACTTTTGTGCAAATTCGACCACATTCAGCGTAAAACCAGCATTACCAGATTGCCCCACACTGATATATACTTCATTTGTTTTCTTGCATGTGCAGGATCCATTCTAGTAGTTGTTTAAATATGTAAAAGCAATATTTAGCAACTCCTTATTTGAAAATACCTGCAACAACACAGTACCGGTAAATGTTAAAATATCGTAACCAATACCAGTAGTCTTAAGAAAGGCAGAGAGGAGGGTTGACTTACCGATTGACAATGAGTACTGGTACTTAAATATAATTCATTTTTAAGCTAAATGCTAAAATATTTTTTGAATACCGTTACAGTAGCACTGAGCAGTTTGTTGGAAATTTGATAACCTATCAACAAACTATAAAAAAACACATTTTAACGGTTTAATCATTCATGACTTTTCCTAATAGAACTATTGCGGAAATACCCAGTACAGTACCCATCCTACGTAAACTTTTTGTTGACATGGTAGGGTAGCCTCGCCCTCACACGGTAGCTTAGCTAAGGCAGTTCAACCCCAGATCCAGTTCTGAGTTTCAACTTCCCACCCAATAATTTCAGAGGTACTGATAGCCTATTCCACAATGTGAAGCAAAAACCGCCACTGACTGACTGATAGTATGTTCACATATCAGTATTATTCTTAGTCATTGCCCAACTGACATTGGATTTAGCGATTTAACAACAATAAATAGCCTTCTGTTTGCACTTTGATGCATTGCAAACTGAGAATTATCACCTGGTAATCACAAAGTACAGTATATAGCTTAGTACTCAGGCAGACTACTGCAGTCTCAGTCTTTATTTTCTTTTAAAAGTTCATCTTCTCCATCGTCTGCGACTGTGGTCAAACAAAAGCCCATGAAATCACTTGTCTAACAGTCTGAACATTCTGATTCTGAACAATTTCGCACATTTTAATTCTGAACAATTTCGCACATCGCGGACATCGCAACATCGGACATCGCGGACATCGTTGACATCGCGGACATCGTTGACATCGCGGACATCGTTGACATCGCGGACATCGTTGACATCGCGGACATCGTTGACATCGCGGACATCGCGGATATCGCGGACATCGTGGACATCGTTGACATCGCGGACATCGCAATTTGGGACATCGCGGACATCGTGGACATCGCGGACATCGTGGACATCGCAATTTGGGACATCGCGGACATCGTGGACATCGCGGACATCGTTGACATCGCGGACATCGTGGACATCGCGGACATCGTGGACATCGCGGACATCGCAATTTGGGACATCGCGGACATCGTTGACATCGCGGACATCGTGGACATCGCGGACATGTACTATTTAGTAACACCCATTCCGATGTTGTAAAAACCGGACCACTCGCACATTGACCAAACTAGCACTCGCACATTCCGATGTTGTAAAATCAAGACCACTCGCACATTGACCAAACTGGCACTCGCTCATTTCATTTCACTCGCACATTTCCATTCGCACATTACAACCGGACCACTCGCACATTGACCAAACTAACACTCGCACATTCCGATGTTGTAAAAATCGGACCACTAGCGCCTTGACCAAACTAGCACTCGCACATTTCGGTGTCGTAAAAATCGGACCACTCGCACATTGACCAAACTTGCACTCGATCGGACATTTGGGTGGTCCGGTTATAATATGCAAATGAACATGGAATGTGGGAGTCCTAGTTGGGTCAATGTGCGAGTGGTCCGGTTTTAGTAGTAGTAGTAGTAGTAGTAGTAGTAGTGTTTTATTCAACGACCATCAAAGTACATAGAAACAACGCATATCACGACATTCGGCCGAAAAAAAGGTAACAGCGACAAAACGC
>OZ023251.1:12220924-12279610 GCA_964006365.1 Trididemnum miniatum | reverse complement strand
GTTATGATACATGCATCAACAAAGTTTATATTTATATTTACTGGTGCATGAACAAAGTTTAAAGTTGATATTGGTACCAGTACTGGCTGACAATTTAAAAGCTCAGTGAAAGACAGTGCCTAAATCAGACTGTTATATTTCACAAGGTCAAACAGACAATTATATGAATTACTATTGAGCTTAGCAGCTTAGGCCTGCAGGCTGTTAGGTAAATTAAAAATGCTGTAAAACACAGTTTATATATTAGTGTGCATTAACAAAGTTTAGCGGGTGTCTATTTATATTTATTACCGTACATTTATATTTATTGGTGCATCAACAAAATGGGTCCTACTAAACACCGCAAGGAACTACACGGTACTTTCAAACCTACAAAATGCTTGAAAACACTACAAGGGACTTTTAAACCAACTACCGGTACATGGTAGTTGAAAACAGCACAAGGAATTACAAGGTACTTTTAAACCAACTACAAGATAGTTGAAAACACCGCAAAGGAAGTACAAGGTACTGGTATTACAAGGAACCAGTGTTTTTTTTACGGTTTGGCTTGAAAACACAGCTTTCGACGCAGTTGTAGAAGCAGCTTTTGAGAGACCATTTTGGTTCGGTGTTACTAAATAGTACATGTCCGCGATGTCAACGATGTCCGCGATGTCAACGATGTCCGCGATGTCCGCGATGTCTGCGATGTCCGCGATGTCTGCGATGTCAACGATGTCCGCGATGTCAACGATGTCCGCGATGTCAACGATGTCCGCGATGTCAACGATGTCCGCGATGTCAACGATGTCCGCGATGTCAACGATGTCCGCGATGTCCCAAATTGCGATGTCCGCGATGTCCCAAATTGCGATGTCCGCGATGTCCCAAATAGCGATGTCCAATCTGGTAGAGAACGCAGAGCTCACTAATTTACAGGTAGGCTATTTATTTAGAGCACTGAAGCACTGCAGTGAATGTAAAGCACAGCAAGAAAAAAGAATTTACGGTGGTTTACATTAAGGTTGACCCTAGTTAAGATTCAGAGAGGTTGGATTAGGCCAGTACCCAGGTATCAGAGTATATAGTGCATAGGCCTGGACGATTTGGCTGAATGGACTGAAGTCAATATACAGATTACATTCAAGTAAAAGGGAAGTTATCAAGTAATATTAAATGACAAAAATTGAATGCAATCTTCTTTTTACAAAGTTCAATATTGACAAATCTTAAACTCAGTTACTGAATTAAGCGACCTTTATCATAAATAATGCTGAGTATGTATATGACAAATCCAAAATATTATTTAAATGTTTAAAGGTTTCTTAGTTAGATTGTCAGTATTGAAGACCAGGAAGTAATGGCACTTATCTCTTTGTATTTTTGTAAACAGTATCTAAAAAAAAGAAAATTGCGTTTAATTCTCGTTTAGTATTACACAGGTACTGGGTACATTATATCAATTTTATCTTTTTAAAATTTTATCAAACTCTTCATCGAGCTGTGTCTGAGGCTTTTTTTTTTAATTTTACCCACTAAAGGTTTATTGCAGATAATTTTGATTAGTGTAAAACTCAAAGTGGTAAGTGATACATATCATTACCGGTACATTTTTCAGATGTCCTGGATGTGGTTTTCTAAGAATCAGAATTTGATCATTGTATTGCAATAGCCCAGCTGTACTGTAACTGTTAATGTTTTTTTAGCTTTGATTGGATATGTGTTGATATCATCAAAATAGCAAAGTACTTGTGGTACCGGTATGTTTTTTTTTCATTTTATGTTTACATGTATGCCACATTAATTACCCTGCAATAGTTTGCTGTTTTGTGACAGTGTGATCGCCCTATAACAGTATAATGCAGTATCAGATTGCAGAAGCATGTAAAACAGTTGTAAAACATTTATTATCACAGGATCACATCCTTAAACTCAAATACGTTACATTGGGGATTTATTTGTAAGCTTTTTCCTTAATCGCTGTACCAGTGTACCGGTACCCCATTTTATGACAAAATAATCTCTATAAAGAAGTTTAGCAAGCAAACAAACGAATACCTGAATACCGGTTCTTGCTTGTGTATTACAACCCCTTACTTGCCAAAGTAGGTATTGTTGTGGTTAGAAAATGGTTTGTTGTTACACATAGTTGAAGTTGCAAATTATAATAGCTAATAAGTTCAGTTGTAGGCAATTGACAGATTAAGCAATTTTAATGTATCAAATTGTGGTTGCAATCCTTGAAAGAATTATGTTTTGGTTGCAGGTTAAAACTTAAAAAGTGTAATAGCAAGATTACAATGTGAAAATTTAAAGCGTGTTTCCACAGTTGCAAATTCAGAAATTAGTGACAATTTGCCCTCGTTGGCACTGGCAACTACTGACTTCTTTGGCTGGTAACGCAGTATATAATTACAAGTTGTAGAAAGAAGTGAATGCATCAAAACAAGCTAAAACAACACAATGTGCTTATGAAGCAATATCAAACACAAAAAACATTGTTGTAAAAAGATAATATATGTTCTTTTTAGTCTTATGCTTCACAAAAATTAGGAACGAAGTAATAAAACAGTTAACACTTAACATATTCAGACATTGGACTGGTGAATGCAAAAAGGCAGCTTGGATACAGTTTAGCTTTAGGTCATAGCAACATCATTAATCAGTATATATACTTTTTTGCACAATTTGAAACATTAGCACAACAAATGCTGTGATATATAGCAACTACTGACTGACTTTGTTGGCTGGAAATTGACAATTATTAGTTTTAGAAAGAAGTGAATATATCAAAGCAAGCTAAAACAATACAATGCGATTATGAAGCAATATCGAGCACAAAAAACATTGTTGTAAAAAGATAATATATACACGTTCTTTTTAGTCTTATGCTTCACAAAAATTAGGAACGAAAAAAAAAAAAGCTTTAATAAGGTTTTGCATTAGGTCATAACAACATCATTAATCAGTATGCTAGTCCAGCAACTCTCAACTGGAAGCAATTAGGATATGAGCCATCGGTTTTCCAGTGCAATATTGTTTAACAATAATTAGGAAGCACTTAAAATCCATCAGACTGATGTAGCCATTGCAAATGATGCGCTGAAAGAAAATGGTATTGTGGAGGAGAGGACCATTGGTTTTTAGAGTCTCTAGAAGGGGGCCAAAAACTAACCTTAATTAGTTGACAACTACTGGCGTATGTGCTTGAAAAAATTATTATGTAGTAAACAGTGAGTATTTCTGTACAAAATACACATTGCATAATAAAAATCACATGAAAGTTTTTCTAGTAGCACACAACACATACTGTGCAAATCCATTTGGTTTTGATAGCTAATATCATCCCACATACCAATAGGCTATATTAAACGAAAATTGAAGGGTAGCATTATTTTTTCATTGAAGGTGTTAAAAAGTACGTCAAATTCAAAACTGGCGTTTAAGATCTTAAATGAGCGATCACACTAGCTGAGACGCTGATACCTACAAGCCATTGTACAGGTTTATCTCGTTATGACATCACATCGGCAAAGTCATTTGAGTCGTGATAATATCCTAATAAGGTAAGCATGCACAATGTATCAAAGGTCTCAGCGTCTCAGTCAGTGTGATTCAGTTTTCACCAACATTCTTATGGACAATAACAATGAATACAAAACTTCCAATTTTGAATACGAATACAACCAGGATGAAATGTGATTCACAATTCAATATGGTAACAAGAATGTATACTTGATACAATAGCAGGAGCAACGAAGTGTTAAGTGGTGCTAGATTGCTTATATGTAATCAAAAGAGCAGCTGAGAAAGAAATTTAGGATCCCAGGTTAGGGTGAAAATACTGTTCAACTTGTTTTTTGTGCTGTGTTTTCATTACAAATTTTTATTCAAGAAATTGATGTGTTTAACCTGCATTAGAGGGTGCTCTGTTTGCTGCAAATCGACGTCTTTGTCCAATTTTTTTTACAGCAGATTTAGCAGGTCTTCGAGTAATCAAATTGGAGTTGGTACTAATGCTTTGATAGTTGGTCAATCTTGATGTGACTGGCTTGAATGTCATGAAGTTTTCGATGTGTTTTGCCTGCTCAGAACCGGTTTTTGCTTTAAATTCGTCGAAACTGCTGACAAACTGTTTGTAGGCAGGACTTAGTTCATATGGACCAATAGATGCTACAGCTTTGTTCACATCAACGTACATAGACGTTACCAATTCAAAAATAATCGTGATAAGATCTGGCAGTTTTTTTAGTTTCCACTCTGTTTTGCATTTCAGAACATGATTCATGGACTCGCTATTGTTATTGGTCCATTCCGTACCGACCAAGGAAGAAACTTTCCAAACCTTATCTTTTAACAATGGAAAGAATCGACTATTCAAATAACTTGCTAATCCTGAAAATTCAATATCGCATTCCTTTACAATTTTTCGGCACAAAAGGTCAAAAGAAACTTCGTCAGTGGCATCAAGAACGGAAAAAATTTTTTCGCTGAGTAATTTTCTAGCTTTTTTTTCCAGGCCAACTTTGTTGATTAGATACTGTTTCAAATTTGTCTTTAAATGAGAAGTGCACAGTGCGTGCTTGCTGGAAGGGAAAGCCGATAAAGCTGCTTTGTGGAGAGCTTGTTCGTCGTCGGTTCCGAAAATCAATTTTTTGTGATCACCCAATACTGCACGCAAATGAATGAAAAAAAAGGAAAAAGTTTCATAATTAGAATTACAATGCAACAAAATTGGGCCTAAAAAAAGAGGGTGCTCACCAGTGCTGGATTTGACCACACTGAGGTTTTTGAATACCATAACTGTAGCATATACCTTTCCCAAGTTAAAAGTTTTATCGATTCCCAAAACGGTAGATCCGGAACAACAGAATCTTTTGATATCTAATATTTGTTGTGCAACATACAAAATTATTGAAGTGGGACAATTTTTACCATGGTTTACTCTCTGAACGAATTCGTGCGTTTGTGCCATATTAATAACTTGTAATATTTCGTCTCCATAAGTTTTGCCATATGTAAGTCTCTGCTTGGTGTGTAAGTCATTGAGTTTTTTTTTGGCTTGGTTGCCTTTGGCGTTGTATATTAATCTAAGATCACGTGGCTTGTCAAGTAAATTATTGTTATCGGTTTGCAGTGCATCATATAATTTTCTTCCTGTTGCAAATAAAACTTTGTCTTTGACAGATTCCATGGTCTTTTCGCTTGTGCGGATGTAAACATTTCTATTGTGTTTCGAATTACCATGAGGGGAGTGATGAGGGAACTTTCCAGTATATTCAACAAATGCACGTTTTTCAAATTCACTGGAAAAAGATTTTATCCAGGTAATTTTTCTCCGGTACTGAGTGTCGACTTTCAATTTTGAATAATATTTGCTCACAACTACAATCTTCTTTGCATCTGGTTGAGGATCAAGAGGTAAGTAACATTTTTCACGTGTTTTTCTTTTGCAGTACAAACCATCAATAAGATGAATTTCTTTATAAACTTCTTTGTCTGTTTCAAGGTATACAGTTGATGACGTTGTGTTGCATGTCCACGCACCACAATCATCGTAAAAGCGTTTGCAAATTTTTTGTTTACCCCTTTCGTAATTGTTGCTGTTATCAACTACATAGTATACATTTTCTTTCTTTCCTTTGGGTATTGTGTCTAGAATGCTTTTGCCACTTTTAAGCAAAAGAACAATCACCTGATTGGTGGTTAGAAATTCGCCAAACGGCAAAGAGTTTTGTTTTAAATCATGTTTCATGTAAGTCTCGTCATCATATGGTTCGCTTGTCATAGAGTCATTCGGAGGGTATTCATCATTTTGGGGGTTGATGCTTGATTTTTTTGGTTTTATAAAGTTTAACAATTCATCTTGTTTTATGTCAATGTCATCAACAAAATCACTGCTTCTTGAAAGAGATGTTTTCGATTTCTTTGCTTCTTTTAACAACTTATCTAGTTGGATTTCAATGTCATCAACAAAATCACTGCTACTTGAAAAAGATGTTAAAGCGGTTGCGATTTCTTTCGATTCTTGCGCAAGTGACGGAATCTTTGTAGGCCGGTTTAGTTTAGGAATTTTATCATCTATATAGGAAAAAATTGCGTTTTCGGGTTTGTTTGCTTCCACTACTGTCTGGTAATGAAGTTTTGCTTTTTTTATGCTCGTGGTAAATTCAATTACATCACTTTCATCCAAATCTGATGTTAGAATAGCTTCATCTGCAAACACGTTTTCCTGAAAGGATCGTTTACTAGCAATGAGTTCTGATTCTCGTTTTGGTTTTCTTTTTCTCAATGGTAATTTTTTATCGTTCTCCATTTTCATTTTTTCGGGGAAAATGTTTTCTATTTCGTCTTCTTCCATGTGCATTTGAGCGTAGTTGGGTTCTTTTTTCTTGATGTTACTAATGTCCGTTCTTTTGTATTTCTCAGGAGTGGAAGTGACCTTATTGTGGTAGGATGTCGTGGGGAAGCTGAAACTACATTGGTCCCCATCATCTATAATGACTTGTTGGTTGTTTCCCCTGATTGGTGATAAAGTGCTCTTAAAGTAGCCTGCAGTACTCTCTGAGTAGTCCGACTCTGAAATGGTGTAGCAGATGTCGTCTTGGTTTCGATTATCAACTGATTCATTATTCACAAGAGGTACGAAGTGATTGGGGGTCCAACATTTTTGGGAGGTAGGACCCATCCTCGTCCACATAATGTAAATAGGGTCGTCATTGGAGAAACTTCTCGCCGATATTGAGCAGCTTAAAATTTCTTTTGTCATATCGTCTGGGCCATTGCACGCTGGATAAACTGATATGATTCTTCTTTCAATCACCTGGGATAGTGCAAGGATTGTCCAGGCAGATGAAAACCCTCCGTTTTTGAAACAATCCCTGCAGCTGTCCCAGTAGTCGGGACTAACCAATTCAAAACCCCGTGCCAGTGAATGGTTGATATAGATGGACTGGTTGTTCACTATCTCAATACCGCATAGTACTTTAAGTGTTGTTGCCAGGCTTTCATCTCCGCAGAGAGCAATGGAAGTGGCGTTGAAGAGGCAGCTACCATCACCAGTAGTTTCGACTGCAGCTTTGTGTGTTATATTTGAACATTTCTTTAATATAGAATCGGAATACTGGTGAGTTCTTAATCGTTTACTGATCTGTTTTCGTGGTTCGCTCGTTTTAAAATTTCCAATTAATTTCTTCTCTCTAATGGCAATTTGTTTCAACACCTTCTCTTCCATGTTTGCAGCCTGTAACAACATTAATTTCTGTTATTATCGGTATTAGGAACGCATATCACAAATTTTATGAATAACGTATATCCCTTTTTCACCTCTAATCCTTCAATTTCTCTGATTTTGTTCACAACAGTCGCATTTTGGTGTTGTTTTGTTTGGAAATAACCGAAAACTTCTTTTCATATTTGATTACATAACTGAAAGTTCATTTTTTGGAAAATTCGAACCGTTTTCATAATGCGCCTACTTGGTGTACAATTATGCTCACGTGGGCTACTCCTACATAGAATATGAGCCTATATAAAAATTATAACCCGAAATGCCAGCAGCTTTTAAATTTAATCAGAAAATTTGTGTTGACATTTTAAAGTTTATTCCACCGCTATGATCTTAAATGTTTTTTTGCAGTTCCTCCCTAGTGATAAGAACTGACTGCACGACAATCACTGCCATAAAGCGATAAGCGTTTTACTGTTAAAACGTAAAACGTTTCCATTAAGCAGGTAAAATTTGTCCTATAGTCTAAATAAGTGCACTACAATATTTGCCCAATTCTTCAAGAACGAAGACGAATTTAAAGAAATTGTATGATAAGCTTCCTCTCGTTGTGACAAGTGTAAGCTCGATGACACTCAAGCAGGTTCCCCGCTGTGTGAAGAACAAGCCGGCAAGTTTACTTGTTGTGCCGTTGAGAAAAGCACTTAGCGGGATTCCCCCACATTGGCGTGTTAGACAGATGGCCGGCAACTCCTAAGCGAGCTCGTTATAGCGCTTTGATCGCTTTCTCGTGATGGGCAAGATAAATAATTTGATATGCAACTCTTGTTCTGTATGCAACGGTAAATTGTTCATAATACAAATTTTACAGCATTTGGTATAGACTAATTAAAAGCCAATGGCTTAACGGAATGGATTTCTAATTATACGTTCGTAATTGCTTTTCAATGCGCGTTTCTCAATGAATAACTGTAGTGTGATAATTTGAAAACAAGCATCACAGCACGAGCTGCTAGTGCTCAGCATTGGCGGCAATTACAGATGTTACAGTTTCAGCATTACAGCTCTTGCATTTACCAAAGCAATTCGATTACAAGCTCATTTATTTTTGAACTAATATCTTATTTACACGCAGGGTTACCATCTGCCTACACCAAGTAATAAACACGCTGCTTTGCGATGAAATTATGATGACGTAAATAGACATGCGATGACGTGATGACAAAGTGCGATGACAATTTTGTTTTAGAAGAATCTTATTTCTGTCACTTGGTATGAATCTCGGCTAGCGATTAACACATTGAAAAAACTTTAAAATAACGGTTCTCAAATTAACAGAAATTGAGTATTTTTATACGCGTAATATGTATACAAATTGACTGATGTCTGTATCTTAATACAGAGCTCAATAATTAAAATAACCAGAGCATACATTGCTAAAATTGCAAAAGCACTACACGGTGTTTAATGCCGCCACCACGTACGACAATCATCAGCTGCGAGCTTATTCAAATAGAATTCTATTTGTGATATCTATTTATTGATCAAAAAGCCAAAACAAAGTATGCAAATCCTAGATTTATTAACCCATTTTCTAAAAAAACTAATACGGCAATTGAAAATAAGTACATTTTTGCCCATAAGTGCATTTATGTTTTGCAAGACATTGTTCTTGAATATAAGCCCAAATCTTAGAAATAAGCACGATATGGCAACCTTGTTTATATCATGTTTAACGATACTTATAATTACATCAGTATGAAATAAGCTTGATAGCATCGACTAGATTTCTTTGTAGTACTGCCAACGTTTAGCAAAGGTGAAACGATGGGAGTCCGCAGAGGGGCAAGAAGAGCCACGTGCTTTCCCTTTAATTTCGCGTAAAAAGTGCACAACTATATTAATTTTAACGGATGGTTCCTGTGTTCACAAATCTTCACGCTTGTGTTAAGAGTTTCCCACCACGATAGAATAAAATGATACTAACTTAACAAACTTTAGTCGGGCGTTATCTCCGAAGATATGCCGGAAAGCTCTAAAGTGCGAATTTATTTTTTGAAGAATTCGAACCGTTTTCATAATGCGCCTACTTGGTGTACAATTATGCTCACGTGGGCTACTCCTATATAGAATATTAGCCTATATAAAAATGCATTGTCTTCAAACAGTCGAAATTGGGGCGAAAAAATATTACTCAAACATTGCCTTCAGAGTTGTTCGAAATGTATTAAAATCGCCACTAATAATTCAATTTTATCAAAATTTTTTCGATGAACCATACCCCCAAAATATCTTACTTTTAGGAGCGCTTTTTTTCGTTTTATATGTGATAAACTTTTGAAAGGTCTGAAAAGAACTGTGCTACAATGCTATGGCAAGCACACTTCGTTCAGCGCATTATTATAGAGAAGTATCAGAATAATTGCTCTCCTTCAGAATTATTGCGGACGCAATTTAGAGTTTTTTAATAACGACCGTGCATAGTTTTTGTTTTTACTATTAAAGATCTGCAGCTCTTTAACTAGACTATTTCCACAAAGGTGTTATAACCAAACGAATTGCAAATATTATCAGGCGATTGGTAGTTGCCTTTTACTTAACCATCTGGCATTGTTATCCGAAAAGATGTAAAAATTATTCGCCGTTAGATGGCTCGAAAAAATAGTATATTTCGTAGTTTTCACCCAAATAGAATTCGCTAAATTTGTGTTTACACTCAATTGAAGAGGAAGCTAGCGCCAACACATTTGAAAAAAATGTATTTTAATCAGTCCTAAAATTAAGCGCGCTCACGAATAATTTGAATTTTCATGCAGTACATCGCCACGCATCATCGCTCATAAATTATTATGCGCTTCAAGTATTCAAGCTCGTTTCATGTATGAAAATACAATTAAAACTGTTTTACCTGATTCAATCTTGAGGCACTTTTAAAGAAGTCGAATTCTTTGTCGCTGTTTTGGTAGCAAGCAGAACAAACGAACGAGATATCATTTAATAGTTTCCATTGATCCCACGTAGGTTGGGAGGCGGAGACACAATTTTGATGGTACCATGAATTACATGTTTCACATAGAATACAAGATGTATTGCATTCCAACTGACACATACCACATGGAAACATAGGCTTATCTTTTCTTTTTGTAGACATTTTATCGGAACGTTATCAATATATTTTCTAAAAGCCATAGTCCATTATTATGATTAGCATAGTTAATGAAATAATTTTTTTAATAATTGTAATAATTTTTTAAACAATGATCAATAATTAATTTTTTTTAATAATTAAAAATAATTTTTTCACAATTTATCACTGCAATAAATTGTTATGGAAACCTCGTTCTTCGCTATTTTTTCGCTGCTTGTTAGGAAAATAAATTTCCCGTGCTAAAAATTATTTTAAACATTTTATCGGAACGTTATCAAAATATTTTCTAAAAGCCATAGTCCATTATTATGATTAGCATAGTTTATGAAATAATTTCTTTACAATTTATCACTGCAATAAAGTGCTATGGAAACCTCATTCTTCGCTATTTTTTCGCTGCCTTTTGGGAAAATAAATTTCCCGTGCTAAAAATTACTGCCTTTCTACAATTACTGCCTTTCCTGTGAGAATATTTGGTTTAAACATCACATATTTTTATCTTATATCAATGACCAAAAACACCCGTCCAAGCTAGCTGGATTCAAGTCATTATCATTGTGAAATTAAACTTACCCACAGAATCACCTAGCTTTTTATATATCGAAGCTTTTTTATTAAAACATTTTTATTTCTTTCATGTTTCCCAAGAATGTGGAATCGGAAGTTGGAAGATGAAGTGGATTCGCCGACAAAGGTTTCCGACAGCCGGAAACTGGAACCGGATGCAGATAACTTTAGTAGAAGCGGCGGCATTCAAGCCAAAAAAAAATTCAGAGGGAACACCGCAATGTCTTGCAACTCCAAATATGGTAAAAATAAGTTTGGCCAATGGCCATGTGTAAGGGAAGTTCAGGAACCATTTTTAGATCTTTTTAGGTGTGTCTGCATCGATAAAGAAAACTTAAAAGTCGACTCCTAACTGGATCAACCGATAATTTACAACTTGGTCGACTATTCACAGTTTCCATATCGACGTTCAGCGTTCACCGCATAAGAGACAGTTTGAAGCCGAATAAAAAAGTCCACCGTCCAACAAATATCCTAGTCAATTCAACTGTAGTGGAAGTTACAATTACTTTTCTCCAACTCCTGCGCTGGCGTTACGCCAAACAATGTAAAATTGTATGATTTGACTAAGAAAAATGTGAATGTAGTGGCAGTTGTTGATGCCTCGCGGTAATCCAGCGTGTATTCTGCAAAATATTGGTTGTCAGCTAAAGTAGGGCATCTGCTTCTTTAGTCTTCCTGATTGCGTCCCAGTTTGTGATTTGGGGACATAAGATTCATGTTATCCCGCCTTCGCCAAAACTATAATTGGGCTTTAAGTAAAGAAAGGTTAGAATGAAACAGCTGAGCTTAATTGCATGTTATTTACCTATCTTGTTACAAGAAAGAGATCAAGCGCTAGTACGAACTAGCTTAGGAGTTTCCGGCTATCTGTACCATACTGACAGTGGCATAGCGAGAAGTTTCAAAGGGGAGGGGGCACGACCACATGCTCCAGCAGTTGCTTAATCTTCAACTGCCGTTCCTTCTGGACTTTGTGAAAATCCAATTAAGAGAGGCAAAAGGGGAGGAAGCATGGCATAAAACAATCCCCCGCTGAATACACTACTGGAAATCACGCTGAGGGAATCACGCTAAGTGATTGAAGTGAGGCTTACCCACGAAACCTGCAAGATAACTAGCTGCATTTAATATTTTGCTGGTTCTAGTTTTTGATGCTAAGCACATAACGGTATTTTCAGGATTGCAAGTTCGCACTTTCAATATCAGCGTGCTCTTATCTATACGTTCCTAACGGTCTATTTTATGGCGAACTGGAGGTCTGTGACTCCCAAAAGTCTCCCAATAGTCTATTGATAAGGTAAATTAGATTTTTCTGCGTTGTCATAGACTGATGTTTATTGTCTGGTCAAAGTGTTGATAGAGTTCTTCGATATGTAATACTTAGTTGACCCTTTAAGGGCCAACGGAACACATATGTGCCATGACGTAAATTCCAAATAGACTTCTACAAGGCGTATGTATGAAGCCAAAAGAAAAATGCAGGACCAATCCAATAGTGCACAAACTGCATATATATTATATATGCCATTCCATAACTCTATTTTGGTATACACCATTGGTCCATTTCAATGTTTTTAAAGATTTAATTTCGTGGAACATATCAACCATAAAAATAATGGTGTGGCAAAAATATCCACTTTCAATATTTAAGGTTCTCAGAAATCTGGACTTCGCGATTCATGAGGCATTTTCATTTAATTAGAGATGTAGGTAGGTCTAGTTTTGATGTGTATGCCATGCCACTATCTATGCCTTCATAAATTTTTACCGTTTTTTCATGCTTCATTAATTAGGAATAACTTAATTTCAGAATGATGGGGGTTTGACTAGTGTGACTATAATAGTATTTTTCATGTATCGATATAATGCGATTTATAGTTGTAGTATTGCAGCTAATTGAGTAAGATCTGTATGGCAGGACGCCTATCTGTTAGCTCGTATCGAGTTAGTATTCATGGTTTCGTGTTACTATAGTTGTTATAAAGGGTGTAAGCAGGGCCGGATTTAGACAATGAGAGGCCCTAGGCTATTTGATCAATGAGGCCCTAATGAGCAACGATCAGACTCATCTTTAAGCAGTGGCGTAGCGAGAAATTTTGAATGGGGGGGGGGCATAATTTCCACATTTTTTTCAAGCGTATTTGTTTCGGCAGAACTAATTTGAAGCTGATTGAGACACAGAAAAGGCTCTAGGAGGTCCGGGGCCATGCTCCCCCGGAAAAATTTTGAAAATTTACATGCTGTAGTGCAGGGCTACTCAACTATAATCAGGATCGGTCCAGAAAGACAACTTCATTATTTGCAAAGGTCCAGAAACAAATTCATGGCTGATTTGATTAGGGCAAAAAAAATATACTAGTCGGTTGACTAAATAACTGAAGACTTGCTATCGGCGCGGGAGGTTTAGGGTTCAATTTCCGGGTTACCAAATCGGACGTAGTTACCCTGTCCACATGTCGAGTTTGAGTGGTTCTAATGACCGACACGCTTGCGGCATCATAACCATTTTTTGATTCTTAGTCAATTTGTTGAAGTGAGTGATTACGACATGAAAATTTCAATTGTGACGCAGACAGCCCGTGGGCTTTCGGAGCTGCTTGAACTGGACATGTGGACAGGGTAAGAGTCGCCAACGGCTTGCCACCGCTGCTATGTTTCTTTGGAGTTCAAAGGTGTGTTCAGGAGCGGATCCAGGGGGAGGTGTGGGGTATGCATTCCTTCCCACCAGCCATTTTTAACAATGTTTTGGATGAATAACATTTTTCCATAATTTCGAACCTCTTCACAGCAATACGTCTTAGTCGCCTTAAGCACGCATAATTGAAACTGTGCGAACAAAATGCATCATGTTATTTGGTGAAGCACTCAAAGTTAGGGACCAAAAACATGACAAAGTTTCCCAAAAATTCTTCAAAAAGCACTAAAATGGCCATTGCAAAATGAAATTTTCAAAGTTTTTCCTGCGGAGCATGCCCCCGGATCCCCTAGAGTCGTTTTTGGTACTTAAGTTGCTTAAAATTAACTCTGCCGGAAAAAAATACGCTTGAAAAAGTGACATAAATTGGTGCTCCTTCCCTCAAATACAATTTTGTATACGCCTCTGACATCAAACATTTTCAAAAGGCTTATTTACGCCCATTTGCGGGTCTAAACGTCTTTGCATTTACTTAACATTCAACCTAATTCAAAATTACATCCCCCCACCAAAACTTTCTGGATCCGCTCCTGGGTGTGTTGCTTAGACGCTACTTCGCAGAGATAGGCCCTGTCACGTGCGCTGGTTATCGCTTCGGCGTAATACCATGAACACCGGGGCTCTCCATCGCATTTATCGTTTTCTTTTTACTTGTTACCTTCCATTGCGATCCATTATTGTTTTAAAAATACTAAATGAAAAGTGCCTTCAGTCGCTATTTTTGGCGCGCTGTAAGATAAGAATTTAAATAAAATCAAATCTTCGCTATACTCGGGATATTACGCCGAAGCGTGTATCGAGTAGTGGGGCCAATTTCCGCGGCTTAGCGCCTAGGCAATGCAGCTCCGTAGAAACATCGCAGCTGTAGCGAGCTGATGGCGACAATGTGTCCAATGTAAATAGCCCGGGAATCCAACCCAAGACCTGCCACAAAGATAACGTTATCCTTAATCGATACACTAACCAGTCGATTTTAGTTAAAGTTATATCTTAATTAACGCATAACTCTTCGATCGCACCCACGAGAAGGTTACAACAGGACAAACAAAAACCTCGCCTATTTTTAAGGTTTATTCTGTTGTATTTATGATAAAGTTTTACGTTATCACTTGGAAAATATTTGATTGGCTAAAAACTTTATTGGGGTCCAGCTTCAGCATTTGGAAGGTCCAGATTTGGACCGCGGGCCGCCAGTTAATGCTTTAGTGATTATTTTAGTGCTTTTTGAATAATTTTCACGCAAATTTTTTTTAATTTTTTGACCCTATTCGTGAGAGCTTTGCCAAATATGATGCATTTTGTTCGCTCGTTTTCGATGTACGTGCTGAAGGCGTAAGGCTTTTTGCTATCAAAAAGGCTTGAAATGATGGAAAAAATTGTATACATCAAAACATTTTTGAAAATGGCTGGTGGGAGGATGCATACCCCTCATCCCAGTCCCCTGGCCATAAGCTGCAGAAACCATTAAAAGAGTATGGCATACTTTAGTCACGTGGCACCATTAATTTTGTTCTTTTTTACTAAAAGGCAAAGTCAAAAAGGGGGCTAAGGCACAATGCTCCCACCTAAATACGCTCTTGTCTCTACGTTTAGACCTATAAAGGTCTTGTCTCTACGTTTAGGCCTATAAAGGTCTTTGATGGTCGATTTCCAAAAAAAGATCTTGATAAAAAGAAGGTCTTCGTTGTTCGTGACGAGGCCCCTTATTTCTCCGAGGCCCTAGGCTTCAGCCTGCCTAGCCTATTGGTAAATCCGGCCCTGGGTGTAAGTAGCTTTTGTGAATATGCGATGCGTTCTTTTCTTTTTAACTATAAGTGCACCTTCGCTCAGAGGCTTATGAGTACCTGTTAAAAAGGCGAGTTTGATAGCAACAAGTACGAGCTCGCTCATGGGCGAGCAGAGCTCGTTTCAGAACTATGTTTTTTATATATCGAAGCTTTATACAAATTTTTATTTTTTTGATGTTAGTTTCTTTCCAAGAATGTGGAATCGGAAGTTGGAAGATGAAGTGGATTCGCCGACAAAGGTTTCCGACAGCCGGAAACTGGAACCGGATGCAGATAACTTTAGTAGAAGCGGCGGCATTCAAGCCAAAAAAAACTTCTGAGGGAACGCCGCAATGTCTTGCAACTCCAAATATGGTAAAAATAAGTTTGGCTTGTTACGTAATTCGTTGTTGGAGCTCAACGTTAAAAGTACGACGTTCCTTGGTATGTAGGTATACCACTATACCAGTGAAACTCCGGAGCCTCCTTGACAGTCGAACTTTATTGGTATTCAAATCACATGCATTTTGAATAACTTTTGATTTTATGCCACAGCAGTGCTTCATATGCTTGTTGCTTGTACGTAGCGTTGGTGCTACAGCAGCTGCAAGTCATGTGTAAGGGAAGTTCAGGAATCATTTTTAGATCTTTTTAGGTGTGTCTGCATCGAAAAAGAAAACTTAAAAGTTCGACTCCTAACTGGATCAACCGATAATTTACAACTTGGTCGACTATTCACAGTTTCCATATCGACGTTCAGCGTTCACCGCATAAGAGACAGTTTGAAGCCGAATAAAAAAGTCCACCGTCCAACAAAAAGCCTAGTCAATTCAAATCGAACAAAATCTTCGTCACCGAGACTTTGAGCAGAAATTGAACATAAATCATTATTATTCGGCTTTTTTGGTAGAAGCCTAAGCCAGTGGTTATTTTGTTGCTATGTTGGTTCGTTTTTATGTAGGCCAAGTTTATTTTTGATGTTATCAGTCATACAGCCATGCCATGTCAGAACCGACTGGCATGTCTAAGCATTAATCCGTTTTGCCTCGTGTATCGTTTTCCATAGTTGTTATTTTTGTGTTGATATGAGTTTTCCGGCGTACGGGAATAGAAGTCGAATTGTGCCACGATAAGACGTCTGAAATCAGGCGTTTACAAAAGGTAGTAAATATTTTCCCTACAGCCCTTAAAATCACGTTGTTGAATATTTTAGGGCTGCCGAATTACAACACGCTGTTATACCAAAAGGCTAAAAATCAACAACTAATAAGCTGAGGACAGTCAGCACACAGTTTAATCTGTCCTTTACCTTTCCTCGTATTAATGCGACTGCCCTTCAGACAGCACGAAGAGCGCCATTGTTCACCAGCATCTCTGGTCAATGATGGGACTACTTTTTTTTTTTTTTTTTTTGGGGGGGGGGGTTGGCATATTTATCCTCCCATCACGAGAAAGCGATCAAAGCGCTATAACAAGCTCGTTTATAAGGTGCCAGCCATCTATCTACCACACTAAGATGGAGGAGTCCCGCTAAGTACCTTTAAACTTTCCCAACGGCACAACAAGTAAACTTGCCGACTTGTTCTTCACACTGTCCCTTTAATGCTGAGTGTCAAGCAGGGAAGCTGCGAATACCAATTTTAAAGTTATTGGTTTGACTCGAGTCTACAGCTCCAGAGGCGGGCATTCGGCCATCGACAATTCGACATACATTCTTCAACGCCAATTATCGTGTCTCACTTATCACCTCGACCATGCTTCTTTTCTTACCCACCTCATATCCACGTACTTTCGTTGTGTATTAAAAGACGGAAACATTTCGAAATGCACATTACCAATGACATAATATCAACAGAATAAGTAACACTTCATAAGTAATTCAAGAACATTTCTGCGTTTTTGATAAAAGCTAATTTATGTGTTAAACAGCATCGCAAAGCTAATTATAAGACCTCAATAGAAAAGAGCCCATTCTGATTGATACCATTTCACCAGCTCCTTCAATAAAAATATCTTTACAACAAAAGCAAGGCAACGAACATCATAACCATGGACACATACCCAACAATGATAACTATGTCATGTTCAACATAAACTTTAGAGACATCAATCCAGAATTTTTAATGGTTGCATAAACGCTAGTAATTCTACATCCTCTATAATTATCAAGACTAATCATGATTTTGATTAGGGTGAACAGTGAGATTATATTACCACAACAATAAAGTACGGTATGCTTTTTAATCACAATTTTTATCGAAGCTACTGTACTGGTACTAGTCGTAATGAACAGCTGGATTTACTTATTTGGCATGGCCATTTTGTTTTCTTGTTTACAGTTTAGCTCACATTGACTCACCCAACCGACAACTTTATCCCGTTTGATTATGCTGCCAACAAATCACTTGCGAAAAGTGAAAGAAAAAAACGTATATACAGTGTAATTAAAAAAGGTGATGGATTGAAAATCAATAACTTTGATGAAAGTAAAATAAAAGATAATAGCTTTGCCTTGAGCACGCAATGTAAAACATACAAATAAACCTATTCAGTTTATTATGATCATATCAATCAATCAGTTTATTTCAGGCTAAATTAGCCCATAGAAAGAATAAATAAAGCACAACAGCCAGAGATAAGGCAAAAAAACAAAAGAAAAAAAAACATACTCAAAACTGCATACAAAAAAAACAACAACATAAGCAGCAAGCCGGAAAAAAAGACGATGAAAAGCACAGTGACCAAAGCTACTGTGCACCAACAGGCAACAACAAGTCCTGGTAATGTACATAAAACCATATAGATATTGTTGCAGAACATTAGCAAAACGTTTTTATTTTTCCCCAAATCATCCTTGCAAATAATCTTTTCTGTGGGTTCAGACTTTTTTTCTTTAATTTCGTTGCTGACGAGAGGATCCTTTCCAAAACCATAAATCAATAGCTTTTAAAGTGATTTTGACGTCTGAGTTCCCATAACTTCAGCTTTCAAATTCTTGAAAAGATCGTTGTTGAACTACTTATCCGTCATCTACCAAACGTGTCCATACAGTATCCACAAGTTGTTACCGGTAATCACAATTAGCACCAACATTTACTTATGTTGTATAACATTTTCTAAACACCTAATATCTGTAGTCCACTGGGAGAAAGATGCTTGGACCCAGTTCACAGGTTCATTAATTTTTTCACTGTTTTCTCGATGTATGAATGGAAACATATAAACTTTTGTTGGTGTGATGAGCAAGTGAGTTTGCCTCACATATTAGTATGGCAGGCACTTGTTGATCAACACAAAATAATGCATTTTCAAGGGTATATAAGTCAAATTGTTCACCCCTAAAATTTTTATTTAAACATCAAGGACGACTTGAATGCTGAGTATACTTTCAGGGTGATTGGTGAATGCTCTTGCTGTTAATCATGCAATACAACCAACTTTCTATTATGCACAGTTATTCATACTTTTGTGCAAATTCGACCACATTCAGCGTAAAACCAGCATTACCAGATTGCCCCACACTGATATATACTTCATTTGTTTTCTTGCATGTGCAGGATCCATTCTAGTAGTTGTTTAAATATGTAAAAGCAATATTTAGCAACTCCTTATTTGAAAATACCTGCAACAACACAGTACCGGTAAATGTTAAAATATCGTAACCAATACCAGTAGTCTTAAGAAAGGCAGAGAGGAGGGTTGACTTACCGATTGACAATGAGTACTGGTACTTAAATATAATTCATTTTTAAGCTAAATGCTAAAATATTTTTTGAATACCGTTACAGTAGCACTGAGCAGTTTGTTGGAAATTTGATAACCTATCAACAAACTATAAAAAAACACATTTTAACGGTTTAATCATTCATGACTTTTCCTAATAGAACTATTGCGGAAATACCCAGTACAGTACCCATCCTACGTAAACTTTTTGTTGACATGGTAGGGTAGCCTCGCCCTCACACGGTAGCTTAGCTAAGGCAGTTCAACCCCAGATCCAGTTCTGAGTTTCAACTTCCCACCCAATAATTTCAGAGGTACTGATAGCCTATTCCACAATGTGAAGCAAAAACCGCCACTGACTGACTGATAGTATGTTCACATATCAGTATTATTCTTAGTCATTGCCCAACTGACATTGGATTTAGCGATTTAACAACAATAAATAGCCTTCTGTTTGCACTTTGATGCATTGCAAACTGAGAATTATCACCTGGTAATCACAAAGTACAGTATATAGCTTAGTACTCAGGCAGACTACTGCAGTCTCAGTCTTTATTTTCTTTTAAAAGTTCATCTTCTCCATCGTCTGCGACTGTGGTCAAACAAAAGCCCATGAAATCACTTGTCTAACAGTCTGAACATTCTGATTCTGAACAATTTCGCACATTTTAATTCTGAACAATTTCGCACATCGCGGACATCGCAACATCGGACATCGCGGACATCGTTGACATCGCGGACATCGTTGACATCGCGGACATCGTTGACATCGCGGACATCGTTGACATCGCGGACATCGTTGACATCGCGGACATCGCGGACATCGCGGACATCGTGGACATCGTTGACATCGCGGACATCGCAATTTGGGACATCGCGGACATCGTGGACATCGCGGACATCGTGGACATCGCAATTTGGGACATCGCGGACATCGTGGACATCGCGGACATCGTTGACATCGCGGACATCGTGGACATCGCGGACATCGTGGACATCGCGGACATCGCAATTTGGGACATCGCGGACATCGTTGACATCGCGGACATCGTGGACATCGCGGACATGTACTATTTAGTAACACCCCATTAGAAATCCTTAAGCACACTGCACATTAGAACCCCACATAATTGAAAAAAGTAATTATGACATCAAAAACTTAATAGCGGGAAAGTCCTGCTTTAAAGTGGCCACTCTATAAGAGGCGGCTTAATTCAAACTAGCCCCGTTTGGCAGTTTAGTTTTGGCTGGTTGTGACAATGCACTTATTGCTGCTTATTGCTTTGTTTTCTACCTGCAAGTTTTGGAGCCAGCCAGTCACACAGCACATAAAGACATAGTAAGAAAATTACCCTTTACTTACAGGTACCATAATTGTATTACACCCATTGGCTACTGTGAGATTGTTCCTTGGAGAGTTAACCAGTTAACATATGGTAAGTCACCGGTACTGTAATTCTGAATTTGTTGACTTCAAATATTATGAACCAGTTTTCTATTCAGCCATTGTTGTGGCATACGGTACATACTGCAATTTTTTTTTATCTGTTTGTAGGCTACTAGTACGGTACTACTGGTACTGTTAGCGGTAGTGGGTTAGCACTTGGCAGTACAGGTACCGGTATCTGATTATCCTTACACTCAGCACTATAGACTAGTTGCAAAAGTGAGGTCATATCATACCGGTACCATTGTCAATGGCCAATGCAAACCTTACTTGCCGAAGGTGTGCATTCGGGTCCTACCAGGTTTTAGCAATATCCGTGCAATGTGCATTCCACAATTTTATGCATCAGGCGCAAGCTCCACTGTCACAGAACTTTTAAAAAAATATATACTGCTTCCACTGGTGCAGCCAGACATAAAAAAAGGGTGGGGACAATTTTTTACCATGAAATTACTGGTACTGAGGTTTCAGTCAGACCTATCACTTTTCTTGAAGAATAAGTGATTTGATTCCATTGTTGTGCTCTAAGTAATTCAAAAGTTTTTTATGCTTCTGCAACAATGGAACTGCTAATGCGCAAGTGTTAATTAAGGTATACTCTTTTAGTAACTGTGCTCTAATTTCTTCGGGAAGTAGCCAAAAGTCGTGCGCTTTTTTTTCTTGCTGCTTTTCTGCACGTGTGCAACTGCGCTGATACCACTGGCTGCCTCATGCTGCATTTATTGCAGTTGCAGATGTGATGTAAACATGGCTCTCATCGCTGTCAACATACTGGGACAGTGCTTTCAGATTGCAGCTATCAATCGCACCCCGTGAAACGGATTCTTGCATAGTTTTAAAGTCTTGAGTTAAGACGCTTGCTTTGTCGATGCATTAAATATCTTTTTCTGAAAACAAAGCAGTCTCCTAGCTTACAGGGAAAAAATATCATCCTCAGTTCCTTATTCAAATACAACTTTTGAATAAGGTCCCGAAGACGAGAGGTAGGGGTGATTGAGCTTTGTTTTCTCAAATTACAAAAAATAGTTCTTTTGAGAAAAAGTCTCTATTGCATACCGCTTTCTTTTTTGGAGCAGAAAAACAAAATAATGATTTGCATCCATTTGCTTTCGGTCAATGAAAATTTTTGTTGACTGCTGGCTGTTTATTACTGTGCTAATACGCATTTCAAGCAGAAAGAATGTGACAGCGATTGATTATTTGTTGCGTTTGGTTGTGTATAAAGTGTTGAGGGCAGTCAGTTCAACGTAATGGCAATACAATATGGCAGGTTGTCAACGCAGCGGTATTATTTTCATTACAACCCTACCCATGTTTGTTTATGAAAATTTGAGTCAATTGATTATTTATTCAACAAATTATTTCCTCTCCCCCTGCATTTCTGGTGATTTAATCAATGGTCATGCTCAAGTTGAATAGTATTTTGAATGGGAATTCCATTAGTCATTTTTCTAAAATCTGTACTTTGAAAAAGGAGGTGGGACTGGTCCCCCAAATCCCCCCTCGCTGCGCCGGTGGCTGCTTCATCTTTTTGCAAAGTAAAAAAAAAATTCTTACCGTACCTTGCAGTTTAAGGTGCTGCGAACTGTGAAAAATTGTTATGTTGTGTAAGTACAAGTGGCTCAAGTTAGTAAAAGCAACTACCAGTATATAATATTATATTGTTTTATTCACTAAATACCGGTACCAATCGGTACACGACAACTGACCGCCGCAAACTGGCCGCGAGACAACTGACCGCCGCAAAGTGGCCGCCATGCAAACTGACCGTGAAGCAAACTCGCCACCACTACAAATGACCGCCAAAGCACAAGGCTCAAAAACCACTTCGCATCTTACTGCTTCGCGACAATTGTTTACTTACTGTCCGTGTTAATTTGGTAGTAACTTCGCACCTTAATGCTTGTCACACTGGGTTTATTTTTTTGCTGTAAAATTTCGGACATTAAAAATTTTTTCGGCAAGATTTAAGAACAAACGACAAGAAACCGCTCGTTTGCATCAACTGCAGACAAATTAATGCGATTGAAACTAAATGCTGCAATTGCTTCATTATTTGAACACTACAGGTATGACATAGCGTATTCATTCTGGCTATCAAGCTCCAAGTGAGGCTGGCACAAGGTTAGCGGTTGCTCCAGCTCGAATGCAACGCTCGAAGAGCTAAATGATTTGCTTATTGACATTGCATAAACTTCTTTGGATTTCCCTTTTTTTTTAATTATTTTATCTGAACAAGAAAGCATGTCATATTTGTAATTACAAAAACGTAAACATACTCAGTTGTAAATAATCGATACTTACAACAGTGCGCTTGATTTTTGCCCGCCCCGTGTCGGACGGATGAGCTGACACTGTGCATTATTGCGTCCCTTCATTGATATTATTTTATCTGTTTGTATTGCAAGCGTTCCGCGTTTTTGCGTGGCTTTGGCGTGATCAAAGTTTCGTTTTCAAAACTAGTCTCATGTTTTTGTGAAATGCAGTAATTATTAACATTTGATTTAGTAAACTTGTAAAATCGTTCGTTCATAAATCTTGCCGAAAAATTTTTTATGTCCGAAATTTTTTGAGCAAAATCGGACATTTTTCCGAAATTTTACTGCAAAAAAATATACTCAGTTTGAGAAGCGGTAAAGTGCGAAGTTTCTACCAAATTAACACGGACAGTAAGTAAACCATTGTCGCGAAGCGGTAAGATGCAAAGTGGTTTTTGAGCCTTGTGCTTTGGCGGTCAGTTGTCGTGGTGGCGAGTTTGCTTCGCAGTCAGTTTTGCATGGCGGCCACTTTGCGGCGGTCAGTTGTCTCGCAGCCAGTTTGCGGCGGTCAGTTGTCCGTGTTCGGTACCAATAGATTACTGGACTAGTCGACTTGTGTAATCCAATAACAAGGAATTTTTTGTTGAAATGTAAGGACCGGAATTCTGGCTGGAATTTGCAAATTAATTCCGGTTCCGGCCGGCAAAATTTCGGCCAAGTTGTCAGACATCAATAAGCTTGTTTGTAGCACTACTTTTTGCTTTCTTCTTAGCTTTCCTGAACTTATTTTTCATCTTGCTGAAATAGTAGCATACCATAACAACAATATTACTGAGCAATGCTCAAAATTTATTTGTATGTTGTACTTATGACATGCCATTAAGTCAGAATATTTGATGTCAGACCTGATGTCAAAATATTTTTTGTCATCAAAATATTAGCTTTGCTGCATTTATCGCACTGATAAAAAGACAAAACTCCAATAACATTAGTCAGAGCAAAATTGCGGTTCCAGACGGAATTTTTTTTTCTAAATTCTGGTAATTTTGGTTCCGGCCGGAATTTCAAATACCAGCTTCCGTGCATCCCTATTTTTTTGTTAAAATGGCAATTTGAGGTCAAAAGTTTAAGCAGAACCTTCAAAAATATCGGAAAAATTGTGTTTAATCATGAAAAAATTTGTGTAAATTTCTAAAAAAAATAACCCATTGCTCAATAAATTGTGTTGGTTTGTGCTGAAAATCATATTATTTGCGTATAATAATTGCAATGATATGTTTCTATTGACGGTCCATGACTTTTAGGCGAGGACGGTTAGTCACCAGGACGTTTAGGTGCCAGGACAATTAGTGTTGGGGGGGCTGAAGTCGAGGGAGTTGGGGTTGGGAGAATTATGGTTGGGGGGGTTGGAGTCCCACGTCGTGACACCAACCCCCCCCCCGACCCCCACCATTATCCAAGCTACTGACCCCTACTGCACTTCACACGCTTCGCCTCAAATCGTCCTTGTGTCAAGTCAATCGCGTCAAATCGTTCGCATCAAATTGTCATGTACTCAATTTTTTGCGCATACATTTACTTGCATTTAGTCTTGTGTTACCATTTTCAGTGTGCAGGATTGCAGGTAAATCCCCCCAACGCATGACTTGGTGAGAAAAATCGCGTGTTATTGGTTTATTGCACTTAATTAAAAGTTTTCTTGGAAGATGTACCACTGCACTTCCACACTCAAAAAACACTGATGCAAAAGTTGCATTTTGTGCTTCAATTATTTTTAAAATTCGACTGCGCTAGTCGTGTTATGTTACTTGTAAGAATTATCTGTTGTGCTTTGCAGGCCAGTCTATTCAGAAAAGTGTCCATCTTTGGATATGGCACTGTACCATACCAGCACCATAGCTTTCACTGGAGCAGTCTAACGTTCTTTGCTACTGGCTCGAAAAATATGAAAACAGCAGTTGAAGTTGCTGGTGAATAACAGTAGAATACTGGTGAAATATCAATATACCAAGGATATTGGTAATTGAGTGTTTGGAAAACTGACGGTGGAAAAATCTTAACTGAGCTTTCTACTGCTATTGCGTACAGTGTACCCCAATGTTTGGGTTGTCTTCACTTTTTTTTCTGCTAACAGATTCTGTGATAAGGTTTGGTTGTATTTTTGCAGCAAAATAGCAATGAGGTTTACTGATTGATTACGTGTTCGTGTAATGAACATTTTTGTGGTAATACTTTGTTGTCATTATGAAGAGAATAAGAGCAGATCAACTTCAAACAACAACTTTATTGTATTTGAAAAAACGAAACTTCACTGATTCCGAAGCAACATTTCGTCAAAACTTTAAGTTTTCTACATCCCCGTTTGAAGCTGCTTCTCATATTGTCAAAAAGAGCTTAATATCAAACTTTGATGTTGTAGCCATGATGAGTGAATGCTTAGATGAGTATTTTCTTGCGTTTAAGGCATTTCAAGAATTTGTTGTCAGTTCTACAAAAGTTAAACCGAATTCGGGTTTAAAGAAATTTCTCTTTCCTGTTTTTCTTCATGTTTATCTTGATTTAATCATAGCTCAACGTCAACATGAAGCGGAGGAGTTCTATTCTTTGTTTTACGATGAAAATATTTTTCAATTTGAAAATAGAAATGATGTTTTAATGCAACTTCACAAAATTAAAGAACCAAACGATTTGCATAAGTATCCCTTGATACAAAACATTCGTAAAAAAACATGCCAAGTACATTTAGGCAGTGATGAAAAAGAATTGCTTCTGCGATTTTTGCATGGTCAAGAACACTTGGTAGTAATGAAAATTATCAATGAAAGGCTTTCTATTATTGATACAAAGCAATGCAATTTGGAAAATATTACCATAGATGAAATTATGATCGCTCAACAAAGTTTGATATTATCGAAGAAACGCCTTAGCACAGATGCCTTCTCGGAATCTCAAGAAAATATTGAAAGAAAATCAATTGATCGTGAGCCAATGATAATTCGTCCTCCCTCATTGCATCAATCTATGCCTGCATTTTCCTCCAATCAATCTTCCGACAAGTTGAATTTTGAAGTCACAGTCAATGATGCTTTGCTTAGATCACAAATTAAATCTGTTCGGTCATCTCAACCATTTGTTCAGGGAATGAATCTATATCAATTTGAAGATTCCAAAAAGACAACTATAAGTGTTTCTATGTCCAATAGTGAGCAGTACATTTGCAGTAGTAGAGAAGACTCGGCAGTAATGCTGTGGAATTTGAATCAACCTGTGTCAGAAAGGTCTACATGTGATTTGGATAAAGACACTACCCAGTATTTTCGGGATGTATCATTAGTAACGTTTGGCAATGAATTCAAGGCCGATGTTAACGAAAAAACTGCAAAAATTTGTGAAGAAAGAAAACGCAGGCTTTCCCAGGATCGTGTTGTCTTGTTACAGGCTCATAGTGGTCCAGTTTATTCATCTGTTTTCACTCACGATGATAAGTATCTATTAACTGGGTCGGAAGATACATCTGTGCGTTTGTGGGATATAAATACAATGAGTAATAAAGTTTTGTATTCAGGTCATAACTACCCAGTTACTAGCGTTGCCGTTTCTACATTCAGTTTTTATTTTGCTTCTGGCTCAATGGACCGTACTGCAAAATTGTGGAGCCTAGAGCACACTTTCCCTATCAGGATATTTGCTGGACATGAACAGAGCGTGGAAACTGTTGCTTTCCACAGCAACACCAGTTATCTTGCATCTGCTGATCAAACTGTTCGTTTATGGGACGTAAATAGTGGAAAAACTGTTCGACTTTTGCTGGGACATTGGGCTCCAGTGACGTGCTTATCATTTTCCCCAGATGGTAAATTATTAGCTAGTGCTGGTGAAGATTGTCGCATACGAATATGGGACATAGCCTCTGGAAATTTATTCAAAGAAATTCGTTCTCACACTGACACTATTTATTCAGTAACTTTTGGTCCTGATAGCTCTCTGCTGGCATCTTGTGGTGCTGATGGTAGAGTTAAAGTTTGGAATACAGCCCCATTGCCTTCGTTTTCAGCAGCAGACGCTTCGCATAAAAAAAATTTTAATAATCATTTGGTAGCTTCGTGGAATTTGCAAGATCATGCTGATAAACTCTTGTTTTCCAACTTTTCCGGAGATTTATTAAATTGCATTGCTGTGCTGTAATCAGTTTTTTTCTTTCAAAGTTCTACGCCAGTGGTTTTCAACCGTGATTCCGCAACTTTACAATTTGGAGCTGGGTTCAAGTAAATTAGTGAGTTAAATTAATGCGCAGAGGTTCCTCGAGTCTCTAAAATGCTTCATTGGGGCTCCGCTCCACCAGAAAGGTTGAAAACCACTGTTCTGCACTTAAGTCAGAAGACGTTTTCACGATTTTGCGTATGAAAGATGCTTTTACGATTCAGGTCACTACACAATTGCACCTATAGCTCTGTAGGTGCTTCACTTAGTAGAAACGGTTCTGCAAGAATTAATATTTTAGGCCCCCTGTCTGGCTTGAATTTAGAGCCCTAACATTGCATTGACTTATTTTCAGCATAAGTAGTAGTACCCACTTCATTGCTCTTTTTGAGTAGCAAGTGGGTAAAATATTTTCAATAGCAAATCATAAAAGATAATTAGATAAACATTGATACATCAACCATTCATGAATTATATGATTCTGAAGCGCTTCTGCATGATGTGTAGTTAACAGTGAAGTGGTTCATGGGTCTTGATCTCGCACAATAAATTTGCTTAGTAATGTAGCTGTTTTTGTGTTATATTGTAGTTCAAGAGATCAGAATTGCGTAAATACGATTTAAATTTGTGGAAAAACAAAATTTGATTTGAGTTTTCATGAATTCTTTGCCTTTCAAAAAGTCTTATTTTCGTGTTTTGTTGTAGAGCATGTAGAAATTCCATAAAAGTCGCACAAGATTCGTTGCTTTGCTTCAGTATAAATAAAAGAAAAAACTATTCTGCTCGTGTGTATATGTGTATCTTTTTGTCTCCATATTCTGTTATAACGAACTTAAAATTTGATATATAGGTATACATTGACTGGCCGAAACTGTTTGCTGCCATTACTTTTTATATTAGTTTTGCCATTACTAGAAAATATAATATTATTCTCGCTAATATGATCCACGTTGTGAATTTGTTTTAGTTTGATTGTTCTATCTTTGTGTTTTCTAAACTTATTTCACAATCATTTCTTGTGCTATTGACGAAACTTCTTATTCTTTTTAGGAGTAAGTTTTTATTTAAAATCAGTATGAGGTAGCGTGGAAGGATTATAATGGCTGATAATTTTATTCCTATGGTTTCGAACACTCCTCCACCTCTTGATGATTTTGATGATGATTGTGATGATTTCCAACAATATGGAAATGTGAATAGGCAATGGACTGATGATGTTGAGTTTGATGAATTTTCAAACGGTATCCCAACAGAAGATTCACCACAAAGAAGTCATTTATCTCTTTCGTTTCTCTCGTGCAAATCAGACGTGGAAATAGCTCCCGTTCAACGAGAGCATATTGATGAGAAACTAACCTCAGATCAAAGCAGTCCTAGCAAACCTGACAAAAAGCAAGACTTTGCTCCTTTTCCAAATTCTTTTGAAGACAATACGGCCCACACTGCCAATGGTTTCGGCGGCTTTTCCACAATGTCGCAGAGTCCTAATAGTCCCAAAAATAAAACTGCTGATCATAATGATTCTTACAAAAAAGTTAATGACTTGTCTGATTTTGGAGAATTTCATGATAGTGAAACCAATTTCGAATCGAAACTAGGAGGAGCAGAGCAATTAAAAACTGATAACGTTATCGACAAATCTAAGTTTAATTTTAATCCTAAAACTACCGCCTACAAAAATGATGATGACTCCTCAGATTCAAGTAATTTTCAAGATAGCCAGGTGGATCTACCATCAAAACTCAATTCTCCCAAAAACACGAGCATATTTGATAAGTCTGATTTTGAAGAAGTTCAGCCAAATTTCATTAACAAAAAAGATGATGATTCCTCTGATTCTAGCAATTTTCAAGACAGCCAAACTGATTTTGTAACAGGAAAACTTAAAAATGTGGCTAAAACAACCAGTTCTTCTGATAAGTCGGATTTTGATGAAGCAAATAACAAAAACGTTGACTCTTTGGACTTTGGTCATTTTGATGGTAAACAAACTGATGCAGAGATTACATTAGAGTTGGATAATCCACGTAAAGAAGACGTTGATTCATACGATAAACCTGATTTTGTGGAAAATGAACAATTTCCAGACGAGCAGTTACAACCTACTGTTAGCTTAGAATTGGACACTGGCCTTTCTGAGACTGATGATGATTTTGGAAACTTTGATAGTTTTCGAACGTCTGAAGAAACTGACACTATAGCAATAAACAAAGACCGTGAAAATGATGACAAAAATTCTCGAGACTTTGGAGTTTTTACTAATACAGTTGAAGATCTATTTGACAGAACCAGCAGTGCTGCTGCAGATGATGGATTTGCAGATTTCGCATCTTTTGATCAAGCTCCATTTTCCTCATTTCCTGCTACTGATGCCAAACCTGCTTCTCCATTTGAAACTGCATCAAGTTTTGACCAATCAAAAAGCTTTGAAGATGGAAGTCAAGCTTCCAAAGGTGATGGTGACGACTTTGGTGATTTTGGTTCTGCTCAGTTTTTTCCTCAACCTCCACCCCCCACTCAAACCACTTTACACACTGTAAGTATTGCAGTAAAGTAAAGATACTGTAAGTATTATACTTACTGTGAATAATAGCTGAAAACACCTTCTGATTTTTTGTTTTGCTTTTATAATTTTTGTACTTTTCTTTTGTAAAATTGTATTTTTAGTTGAATAATTGCCTGTTTGCCTACTGGGTTAAGACATTGCTTACGCTGCGGGGGTCATGGGTAGGATTTTCGGCCGGTAAAATCAGACACAGCGTCCCTAACAGCTCGCCACCGCTGCAAAGTTTCTTGGGAGCTATGTTGTCTTGGCGCCTATACCGCGGAAGATCGGTCCCCGCCACTCGTTACACATTTCGACGAAATACTGCGGGTATAATGAAGATTCGATTTTTGATGAATAAAGATATTTGTTTCGTATAATTTTTACGAAGCCTAACTGGGTGTTTAGCTTTTATGTGTTTTAAGTTGCTGAATTGATTAGCTCTGCATTACATGCACTAACTGCAAATAACTATAAACTTAGTTTTACACCTAGCATACACTGCTGATGATGATAGCTGGAACGTCGAAACGTTCAGTTACAAGAATTACTTCATTTTACGACAATATTGTTACTGAACAGGTCCATGACATCTCCGAGGTTTCACGATGGTTCCATCTTCCAGATCGTAGCAAATCAACGCACGACGCCATTAATCACATTCGGAATCATGTTGAAGAAAACCGACTTGATTTATTCAAATCCAGTAATTTTAATTCTGTTGACGTCAGAGCAAAGAAAACAGCATCAACGTACGTCGCTTGTTACCTCAATTTAGGCTAATGCAATATTTAATAGACCTTTTTCCGGCGCCCCTAGTGGCGAAAAGTTGTTGCTACGGTGGACGAGCTATCATGCTTCGCTATGTGGAAAGCATAGCTTTTATGACAGGTTGGTGGGAAAATTGCAGCAGAGAGGTTAATTGAATATATCTGCTTGGTGCATCAACTGTGCACATCGAGTAAATGAAAGCATAGGTTGAAAAGTGGACGATTAGTTGGAATTTGTAGAAAATATTCTATGTTTAGGTCCAGGGGTAGTGGGTTTCATTGGATCAACCGGTACCGGAAAAACCTGTGCGAAGCTGTACTTTGTGTATGTACTGCAGCTGTACAACACTGGTTGTGATATCAGCTTATGCTAAAGCTTAGATGAGATATTTTCCTCTGGACTGTCCAAATAGCAAACAGACGTTCAGTCAATGCTGGACAGATAAACCAAATATTTTTGGCAAAGCTATGGCTTTGATGGTGGATGATACAAAAACTGAAGTATATACTGTAACGACTGTCGATGAAATTTACAGGTTAGCAGCATAATCTAGCCCGTAGGCCTAGCTCAGCCCATGTACACCCTATCAGTTTCACTTCATTTTTCTGTGATGATAGGCATGCCATAGCTTAAATTAAATCTAGGACATTGGCTATATGACCAGATGACCGTAGCATTTGTCTCTTACCGGTAGGTTTATTTCAGTATCCCTTCACGCTTTCCTCGGTTGTACCAGAGTGACAAAAGTAATCAAATAAACTAAAAAGACAAATGTTACGGTCACGTAACCATATCCACATCAAAGTTAAAATCTTAAGTTTAGTCTATAGCCCAGAGCCTAGGCTGTGAGAATATGAGGTAGGCAGTTAAGCATTGACTGAACGTCTGTTTGCTATTTGGACAGTCCAGAGGAAAATATCTCATCTAGGCTATAGCATGAGCTGATATTACAACCAGTGTGGTACAGCTGCTATACATATACAAAGTACAGCTTCGTACAGGTTTTTCCGGTACTGGTTGGTCCAATGAAACCCACAAGCCCAGGTCCTAAGCTTAGAATATTTTCTACAAATTCCAACTAATCGTCCACTTTTCAACCTATGCTTTCATTTACTTGATATGCACAATTGATATACCAAGCAGATATCTTCAATTAACCTCTCTGCTGCAATTTTCCCACCAACCTGTCATAAAAGCTATGCTTTCCACATAGCGAAGCATGATAGCTTGTCCACCGTAGCAACAACTTTTCGCCACTAGGGGCGCCGGAAAAAGGTCTATTCAACGTGATCTCTGGTACGAATGTTAAGATTGAATAATGCGTAGTTAAGGAGAGCACCAAGTGAGCTTGTGCTCTGTTGTCAACAGCCGCCTAAAACTACCTTCAGTCGTGTATTGACACCGTAAAATCCGCCAAATCAAATTGACGATATCTGTGCACTTTGACATTTCTCGGTGGTGCATCAGTTTTTCAAGCAATACGGTGAATTCTTTAATGGTAACGTGTGAAATCACGTTGTTCAACAATAACGTAACCGGGCTGTCGGCGTGGTGATAGTGGCATCGCTATCGGTGCGGGAGGTTGGGGTTCGTTTCCCGGGCCGGTCAAATGAAACACAGTGTCGCCACCGCTGCGATGTTTCTTCGTTGCTGTGTTGCCAGGCCCTAAGCCGAGGAAATGAACTTGCTACTCATTACACGCTTCTCGAGTAGAATCAAGATTTGATTTTCTTAAACAGTAGTGTGTTTGTGCCCTATGGCAACTTAATATTCTTTAAAGTTATGGTAAATTTGAAGTCTGCAGTCATCAACTTATCACCGGAAACCCTAATCATTTCTACAATATCTTAATGAATAGAAATTGATCGGAGATAGTCGTGAAACCGATTTCCTAAGCAATTGCGTCTAACTTATTGCTAATGTTTTGACAAGTAACCAAATAGAGGAAACTGCATTCGTTTATTTGGCTATGACTCGTTTATACCTGTTCAAACTAGTTTTGAACAGGTCAAGCTTCTTTGTCCAGGTTATGTGCGCTTCGTAAGAACTTCTCAGTCATGTTGTGTTAGGCGTTTGCTTCTTCAACCTTGCTGAAGAAGCTAGTTTTTGCGCAAAATCTTGTGTTGTGTGACTATTCATTCCATTTGTGGAAAAGATCCACTTCTCTCGATGTTTCCTAAGTTTTTGAGCGCGAAAATCGGCGCGATCTCGGTGGTCTAAATGCATCTTTAGCATTAGCAGCTCATATGGCGAGTGGTCAGAGCGTCTGCCTCTAGAACTGTATACTCAGGATTAATCCCGAGTCGGGTTAAATCAATTACTTAAAAATTGGTATTCACGGCTTTCGTGCTTGACGCTCAGCATTGAAGGGTCAGTGTGGAGAACAAGCCAGCAAGTTTACTTGTTGTGCTGTTGGGAAAGGCACATAGCGGGATTCCTTCGTCTTTAGTGGTAGACTGATGGCTGGCAACTCCTAAGCGAGCTGGTGATAGCCTTTGATCGCTTTCTCGTGATAGAAGGATATATGCGCAACTAAACAGAAACACCTTCGGGGCGTTACCTTGCTTTTTCAACTGTAAAGAAAAATAGCGAAACGTATTTTTAACAGACCAACTGACATTTGGGATTTTCTGGAAGATGTGGACAATGCAGTGGCTTTAAAATTTAAATGGAACAATTCTACAAGTCATCAAAGACTTCTAGCTGCTCTGGGTGTCAATACACAAAACGTGGTAAGGTAGTCGGTGTTCCTGACAGTTTCACTTCTATGCCATATCACATTATTTGTGTTTCCTACTTTCGAAAGCAATAGTATGTATCTGTATAAAGTATATTGTGAAAATCATGACGTTTCATGCTAGATGCTGCTATTAGCGATATTTTCATGTGAAAGTAGGTTTGTTACTGTGTGGTTAACATTGAAATTTTGATTGTTTTGTGATGCTCAATTTTACGAGTAATGATGTGCTCGGTACAACATATAAACTTGCAATTTCAATTTTGCGACGACAGTCTTACTGAAGCGGTGTTTAAATCATTGAACTGAAAGTTCGACAGTGATTGAGGGAGAGTGCGAAGTGAGCTTGCGTTTTTCAAATCAGCGATCACCTGGCATGCGTGTCAAATGCGATCGGCTCCTACCGCGATTGGAACTTGTCATAAAGAATCTCTGTCTCTAAAGGGGTACCAGTGGACAATTTTCTTCACATTAGGGTGACCTAGCTGTCTTACCCCGGTTTTTTTTTTTTTTCAACAGGAAGAACAAAAGCTTATAACCACCTATAAGTACTTGTAATTCTTGATCCCAATGCAGTGAGCAAAATTAATAATTGCAGTTGCAATTCGTGTTTTTCATGAATTATGCATACATGCTTTCTCAAATCGTCAAAGTCACGAAGAAAAGTTGCAAATGATTACTTCTGCAACTATTATAGGATTGCAATGCATTTGCAATTATGACAACACATAATTGCTACTTGACTCAGACTCAAGCTTTTTTATTTGTTGCTACACTACAGTATCAAAAAAAATTTACTCACGGATATACTTGACCTCAAAACTAAAAAGTCGTAGATTTTGATTTCTTTTATAATTTTGGTATTGTTTTTTTACTTCTACCGCTTACTTTTCACCATCTTTGCATGATTTTTGCATGTTGCTTGGGTGATGGTGTAGATTGGTGCAATATTGCTATAGAAGGGCTAAGCTAAAATATTTATGTGAAAAAATATGGATAAAAGTAAAATGTACAACGAGACATTGATGTGCAAGAAAACTCTGTTTGATTGACGTTTGGTATGATACAACATCATCCTGATTTGTTTCATGTTGAAAAGCTGTAGACAGGGCTGTGTCGTAAGTACCGGTACTCTCCTCATTATAATATCCAATTTACTACAAGCCTTCGGGCCTGCTTTATAAAATAGAAAGTTTCTTGCGGTTTCCGCGTAGGCATGTCAAAGTGCTTAAACCGGGATGGAATTGTCTTTTTTTCACTTTAAGTTAGTATCCGCGGTTGTCCTTGTTGATGCTTTGCAAGGTTCTTGTTTTTTAAGCCTGTGGCCCGCGTAAAACTTTTATCTTAAGCATATTCACAACGATTGAAAAAAAAACGAAAAAACAATGGCTCCCCAAAATTTTAGATATTTTAACTTTTTTGTGTTATAAGTTTTGTACATTGATGTATTACCGACCTCATTCAAAATTTGAGCTACTCACTGCCTAAATTTGTGATTTTTCATGGATCCTTCCTTGCAAACTTTCCTATGATTTAGCACCGATATTTTCTTTCAAAACCTTTTTTCTTTCAGCTTTTCAGTGGAGGAAGTGCTCCCTACTATGTGCCGACCTACTATGCCGGTGGTGTGGTAAGTACACGTCAAATAAATTAACTATTCATTCATATCACTTAAACAAATTGGTGTTAAACATTTCATTACGACGTTTCTGTCCTTATATAGATTTTTGAACTAAGTAAGTAGTAACAGGCCATTTAGCTCAGTTCTTAAGCCATCGCTATCGGCGCGAGAGGTCTGGGGTTCGATTCACAGACCGGTCAAGTCGGATGCAGTATCGCCAACGGCTCTCCACCGCTGCGATGTTTCTTCAGAACTTTGTTGCACAGGCGCTGAGCCGGAGAGATGGGCCTCGCCACTTACGCGTTTCGGGGTGACACCGCCAGTATACTGAAGATTTGATTCCGATTTGACGAGCGAATAGTAATCCATTTACGCATAGTCGGTTTTGTCAGTAATTGCTTTGTACCCACTTTATTTTTCAGAGGTTATAGTTGAAGGGAGTTAGTTAGGTTTAATGCACTTAAAAGAAAATTCTGTTTTCTGACTATTTTTTTGGTTTCTCGGAAAATAACTGTCCCCTTTGTTACTAATTTGCATTACGTTTGGATTAAATCGAAATGTTTAGTATATCACAGAGCTGGATGTCTCGAGACGTGTCTCGGTCTCGAGACACGTTTTTGAGTGTCTTGGTCTCGCTATGCCAATGTCTCGTCTCGGTCTTGGACCTTGAAAGTCTCGAAAAATGGTCATGTCTCGATCGAGACATGAAAAAATTTTGGATTTGAAACAGCATTCAGGTCTTTGATACGGAAGCAACAACAGTACTTACCCAATGTATTCAAAGTAATACATTGTGCGTGATTTCGCACTTTGCAAAAACATTTGGCCACATTTTGTTTAAACCATTTTGCTTTGTTGCTCAAGCCTGCAGAATTGCAGGCTTTTGCTTTCTTTTTGTGAGTAGCATATATGAAAACTGGTCTATTTCAACCACTAAGCACATGCATTCGATGGTATTCTACTCTAGACCAGGGATGTCTAACCTTTTAATTTATTAGGGACCCATTGCAAAATTAAATATTTAACTGGGCCGCAAAGCGACCAGAATTCCAATATTTCATATTATAGTTCTAAGAAAAAAAAATTAACCATTGATAGGTAGGCCTTGTACTGAGCCGCATTTTGCTGAAAATGCATCTTTTTTAACAACAAAGAAAATTTAAAGATCCATTAATATAATTAATTAATGTAATAATTAATCCAATAATGTTAATTTAGTTTTAACTTTTAACAATATGGCCTTCACTCAAAGACATAACGACCGCTAGCCACGTCTAAAAAATAAATATATTTTTTATGGGCAAACAGTGTGTCAAATCAAAAAATTTTCAAGAGAGTAACGTGTCATATGTCATAAAATTAAGATTTCTACAAAATTGTTCCCTATGAAAGATGCTATTCTCGTCTGGTTTACAACAGCTATCAAAAGATTATTCAAAGTAGTCCAGGCCCAAAAAAGGCTTCCAATCTAAAAAAGTGCAGGGATTACAGTTTCAGGAAATTTGGTTGCCGACATGGGAAGTGCTTCCAGATTTGAGCTAGCTCTTTTTGTGAGAAAGTTATTAACCAGATAGATTTTCAAGTATGTATGGTGTCATTATGGCTTTAAAATGTTAATGCTAATTAATTTATTATTTATCAAATATAAAGTATCTTGATTAAATTTCATGAACACTCTCGTGCTCAATACTTGATAAACTTGCTACAAAATTGTTTTAACAGAGGATAGTGGGCTGCAATGCGGACATCCCTGGTCTAGACCAACATAGCCTACCAATGACTTTTTGTTTAAAGTTTTTTTGACATCTTTTTCGTTAGATTAAAAAAGTATTTGGGCCGTGTAATCGTCTGCGAGAGGTATTGCTTGGCTTGCAAGCTACAAGGACTTAAATCTTCTGTGATAATAAACTGTTTCGTTGTTATTATGGTGAACTCGTTAAATCGTTAATTGCATTCGTTAAAAGGATATGACCAAGAGCACATTTATTGTACATCGTGCTGGTGAAGTTAGTTCATAACCGCGACGGCTGCATTGCTTCATTTGTTTTTGCTAATGTCAGTTTGCTATAAAGATATTTCAATAACTTGGCTTAGTAGAGCCTATACTCCAGAGTATTACTATCGTTTTTATATTTTCTAATTTTTGGCTTATGAAGTCTCGTGTCTCGCAACTTTAAAGTCTCGTCTCGGTCTCGAAGCTATGATGTCTCGGTCTCGAAGCTATTATGTCTAGTCTTGGTAGATTCGGTCCTCGTTCCAGCTCTGGTATATCATATATCGAAAAGTGAAGTTATCTAAAATTCATATTGTTGAAACGCCTAGGTACAAGAGTCCTTGGTTGAATTGAAACATTAATCATCCCATTTTCTATATTTGTACGATGCGTAACAGTCGTTGATTTGATTGTTTTTTAGGGGCTACTGCAACCAAATACTGATCAAAGCAATCCTGCAGCCCGTGTTGTGTCCACCCCTTCTCCCACTGTTGATGTTCTCACTTCAGTTGTAAGTTAGCGACATTGTGGTTTTGTCCTACTGTTCGTTGCGTGATTACTAAACAGCCCTTTGGAATATGGCAAAGATTCAGAGTGATTATGAAATTGCGAATTGTTTCTAAAATTTTTTGACTTATTTTTCGCCTACGGCCGGTTGGCGTGTGGTAGTTAAGGATCGCTATCGGCGCGGGACGCATATTTCGGAATAGTTCTACGAAAAATTGTTTATTGCCACCACTCTACCCCATCCCCAATTACACATAAGTAACCAAGTATGTTAAGAATAAAATCAAAACCTAGAGCAGCATTTCAGCATACTGGCCACTGCACCTCGTTGCTGTTGCCGGTTTTAAGTAAAATTTTTTTTACTTATAGTCATCTCGATCAAGTCCTATCTTTTTCTGTAGAGCCATTCCAAAATATGCGCGCAGTAGGTCTGTTGGTTATTTTTGCCTTGCTAGTCAAATCGGACATTGTTACCAACGGCTCGCCACCGCTGCGAAATTTCTGTGTTGCCCGGGCGCTAAGCCGCGGAAATGGTCCCGCCACTCGTTACGCGCTTTGTGGTAATACTGCGAATATAGCGAAGATTTGATTTTTGATACGGTATTTTGCTTTGTTTTTGCAGGTGGATTCAACTATATGGAAAGCTAAAACAGGTCAGTGTCGCGCCAGCTGCTTCGGAATATTTCTGTTTTCATAAAGCCCGCAATGCAATAGAGTTGAAAACTGTTCATTAACTTGCGTTAGTTGCGTAGTAATATTCATTTAAAATATTACTTCATTATTTTTGCCTTTTTCACACAAGGGTATCATGAAAGAAAGGAGTTGTAAAAGTCAAACTCATATCGCTATTTTTTGTAGTCGACTTTTGTAGAAAGTCCAGTGAGTTCTGCAGTGCAAGTCATAAGCATAAATGTGCAGAATCTCGCTACCGTAGTTAGCATTCGCGCTTGTAATGTCAGAAGCCATGGCGTTCAATAATTTTGCCGGTAAATTTTGTTTTGATTAAACTGTGTTTACTGTTTACATATAGACGCTGATAATTTACGTCTAGCATTTGATATGACTATAAAGGGCGTATTGAAAACGTTTCGTTACTTGTCGTAGAGTGACTACTAACACGTACTTGTTTAGCTCCTTCACCAAACGTCGAATCTAACAAGGCTGTGAAGGTGTCTGGAACTTCCCCTGTTCCCATGACCACAACTGTCAATGCTGCCAATTTCAACCTTGACGCTTTAGACCAAGTTTTGCGTAGTTCGGGGGCACGAAGTCCTGCTACTCAAGGTGTGGAGGTTTCGCGTACCATACAGGACGTTTCGGCGTAATCAACTCGACATTAACGCTGAGATATTAGGGATTAGGTTTGGGTTAGATTTAGAGTTGAGGGTTAGTGTTCGGGCCTGGGTTAGGTTTCTTGTTACCAGGTTGTACCACGACAAATAGTCGTGCATTCTTTAGTGCGAACCTCCATAAGCTATCGCTTACTTAAATGGGAATTATAATATATATCCCATGCAATTATGTATAGTTCTGGCCGTGTTCCTTGCAGGAATTCATGGAGGTATTTTGGTGAATCATTTTTTACTAGTGTAGTGCATGTTTGGTGTAACTAAAGTGGGGTGTTTAGTCGTTAGCCTGCATATTAACATTTTTTCTCTTAATTATACAGCCGCTTTTGCTATCCTAAAATATGAAATACTGGTGGAACGCAGTAGTGCAACTCAAGGTTTTTTTCTTCATCAGCTTTCTCTCTCTCTACAATCGACATTAACATCGCATCATAGTTTTTTAAAGTGCCATTGAGAGAATTGGCCTTTTGTACTCTGAAAAAATGCAAATGAGATACGACAATATGAGACGAAAGTAACTTAGGAAGGAAAAATGAAGCGACAGTAGTTCTTGAAACTGAACGTTTTGACCACATCCTGATGATGACAGCTGAATATATGTCGTCGAAATGTCCAGTTTTAAGAATTACTGTGACTTTATTTTTCGCGAATGAGATAGTTTGCTGTTTTACTTTGACAAAATGCAAATAAGAAAACTTGCTTTTTTCGCTTTAGATCGAGAGAAAATCGATCCAGAGTTGTTAGAATTGGCGATGAGTGTAACTCCGGATCCCGAATCCGCTAAGAAACCGGATCCACTTACAAAAATTCTTGCATCCCTTAAAGTTTCTTCTAATCGAAAGGATTCAGAAGATGAAAGTGATTCTTTAAGTGAAGAAGCAAGCCAAGTGATGCAAAAACTTCCTGATCTTTCATACATGAGGTCACGTGTTCTGATGTTTCCTCTCAGCCAATCAGCTGGGAATTGACGTACCTCGATTATTTTGCTGTATGGTGATGAAACAATGGACTCTCGGTCCTCAATGTGCTGCTAAAAACTCGTTGACAAAATTCCGTTTGATTTTTTTATATCATTAAACGTTTTGACTACGTAGATCAGCTACGCTCTACATCAAAGCACGCAAAAGCAGATTCGAAATACACGTTACTTTTATAGTATCAAGATGTTTCAAGAACTGCATATTTGAGTGCTAAATTGGCTGATTTGTTTCGTAAGAACCTTAGCATAAAAAGTTTTCATACAAGTTTTGTTTAATTTGGTGCCGTGTTGTTAGTTAAAGCGTTGTAATTACGGCTGTAGTAAAGAATTGAACCGTGTTTTGTGAAGCCAAATTTACGATAATTTCCTGTTCGCCTGAGATATGTGAGCATGTTAATAACGTTGCGACGTGAATATAATTTATAACGTTGTAATACTTAAAACTGGACGTTTCAAAAACATATATGCAGCTGTCATCATCAGCAATGTACGCAAGGCAGTACAACACTCTTTTGTACTTGCGCGCACTGCTGATGATGACAGCTGATTCTATGTTGTCGAAACGTCCAGTCTTCAGAATTTCTGCGGATTTATTTCTCCTCAAACGTTGTAATAACATCATTCACTACCTACGGGGGATTTCCGGTCGCTCTCTTATGATAGTTACATTAATATAAATAATTCGTTGACGAATGAATTTTAATGCTTGGACTAAACTTTTTATCTCAGTTTATTATGGCTCACAAGTTTTTCGTAGCGTCATATCTTGGTAAATTTTATGTGGTGAAGGCGTTTATTTAAATTTTATTTAATGCTCAGCAAAAGATGCTGTAGTTTGTAAATTGTATCTGTTTGTGTTTGTAAAGTATTTTGTCATTTTTGCAATTGAACTTTTACGTACGTGGCTTTTTGCAAGGGCCTAGTCAGCAAGAAACACAGGGAGGGGGCAGGGGCGGAGTTATAAAAGGCCCTGTTTTCATTTGCCCATTGTAATCGATCTGTTAGAAAAGGTCTTCATACATCCAAAAGAGGGGAGCTGTGTCCCTGTCCCCACCTCCTGACTACACCACTGCTTTTCAGCTGTTGTATTTTTCTTGCCTTTTCTCTGTAACAAAAATATTTGCTGTCTTGCACTTTTGACCCATTATAGTATGTACTAATTTCCTTTCAACTTTGTAGATTTCACATCTCCTGTGCAAATTCGAAGTCACAAATATTAATATAAAAAAATATTGAAAATGTTTTGAATTTATGTGACTGAAATGAGTCAAAACTCAAATAAATCTCATCGCAATCTAAAATCTTATTTTTAAGATATCTTTTATGGCTTTCAAATTCGTTTTAATTTTAGGGTACAATTAAAATAAATTCATACTTAATAAGGTAGACTAAATAATATGTAAGGCCACCCTACTTTTTTCTTGCAATATGTTTTTGTGTTTCGTACTCTTTGATGTGTCATAGAATGTATTGTTACTCTGTGCACTGTATGTAAGATGATAAATATCATCTGTGAAAATTCATTTGTTTTCAATTGGTAAACCCACCTGTGTACTGAGAGTATGAAGCGTCTGCAATTTCTGCATGTGTAGCGGTAGACTTGGGTTCTCCTAGTCGGTAAAAACTAAAAAATTGTTGTTTTTAGTTTTCCTGCTTGACGTTCAGTATTGAAAATACAGTGGGGAGAACAAGCCAGCTAGTCCTGTTTTTGCAGTGTAGACAGATGGCTGGCGACTCTAAAGCGAACTCGAAATAGTGCTTTTTCGTGACAGGACGATGGAATGGATTGAAATAAACTGATATCGATAAGATGATTGGCAATATATTTTAAATGTATGATCATGGTGTTTTTGTATTTTGTAATTTGATTCGATGTGTGCAGCTGGCATTAGCCCCTCCTGCTTAAAATTGCAAAAATTTGTCAAACTGAAAACAATTACAAAAATTTTTTACTTGGATTCCGAAAACTTAAATCTCTGCTTTTTGTCAAAGGTTTATATGCTTTCAAAATCGATAAATTCTCTGCCAACTCAAATATCAAAAAGCTAAATGCGACAAGCTTAAACTAAGACCGAGTTCCAGTGATTAACTGCCCTATATGTTTGCATGTTTTTTGTGTAGAACCATTGGTACTTTGGTCTCCAATGCTGTCATTCATGGCGATCAGATTAACCAATCGTTGACTGTTTCTTCGTTTCTTGAAGTAGACACTTCGTCGTCAAAAATTATGGCTCGGGCAAGGCACCTGTTTTTATACTCAGAATTTTGCAAACCTTCGATTGCCCAAGTATAAAACAAATTCCTGAAACCCTGGTATATTTTTTCAGAAATTTTTGAACGTACTTGTTCATGACAGCTGTGCACCTATATACCTTGGCACAAAATTTCATTGGTTTTTCAGGATTGGGTGATATCAGGTACTGAAATGTTATTTTCGTCGGTACTGATGTTATGATTTGCTCTCGTAACTTTTTTAGATTGCGTTTCAAAGCTTGTTCAATGTTCATTGTGCTTATCTGAAGATACAAGGCCATGTCTAGGTGAGACGACTTCTCGCAATTTTAACCCAATCCTGAAACAGGTCGTTCTTGTTCTTCCTAGTGTAGCTATTATGGGGTCATCGAGAGACTTCATCAAAACGTTCTGATATGTGGTCCACTGGTCAATTGTCGCGCTATTATTAGGAAATGACTGCAGTGTGCTTCTTTGTACAATTAATTTTACCCCTATACCCCGAAGAGAATTTGGTAAAATATATTTAAGTGCGTGTTTTACTACCGTTGAATCTCATCCTGATTTTTCAGTTGTACGGGGTTATTGGCTTTTACTACTTATTCTTTTTTTTTTTTTTTTTTTTACTGGTATCATTTTGTTCACTATCAGTAATTTGTTGAAACCTGTTTGATTTTATCTTCTTTGTTTATCGTTGTTATCTATCATTGTTTAGCATTGTGACGTCATTAAACGCATAGCTGCTTTTACTCGGCTGCTAAACAATTGAAAGAAAGTCTTACTTGCCGAAAATTTGCCTGTGCGGATTGGAATTGGATTAGACTTTTAAAATGTCATATCCGTTCATCTCTATGACTTGTTTTGTTAGGCCTTGTTACGCTATCACAAAAAACGCCTAGAAAATGGATTTCGTGATACCCACCGAAGAACTAGATCAAACTTCGTAAATTTGAAGATTAAGAAATGCTGAATTTAAATCTCGTGTCTTCCGTGTCCAACAGGTGCCGTTACGTCATAATGACGTCATGAAGACAAAAATAGCTCTTTCAAAGATGCAGAAATTCCACACACTTAAAAGCCTCTAAATTTTTTTGTGATTAATGTAAATGCATCAGACCACTTTCAAAGTAATCTTTGGTTGACAGACTATGTCCATGCCAAACTGTGACGTCATAAGTTGATGACGTCATAACCTACAAGTAAAAGATTTTGTAAAAACAATTATTTTTCTGGATGGGGTGTATACAGTTCCTTGTAACTTCGGTTGTAGTACGTTTAACAAGCTAAAAATTGGTGTGAAAAATCCAAATATACATGTTACCACATCTGCAAAATTTCGACCAGTTTTATTCAGTAGTTTTTTTGCTATTGACCTACAATGATTACATATTAACCATTAGCTTAAACCGCAACCAGACCAGAAAATAAATAATCATATTGAGTAATTGCTTCCAACTTCTTGTCTTAGCAATACAAACACTTTAAAATAGCTTGGAGACATCTCTAGTCAATAATTTGCATCTATTTCAAATACTGACGTCATAAGTTGATGACGTCATAACTCACAAGTAAGATTTTGCAAAAAATATATTTTTGCTAGACAGGGTGCATACACAGTTCCTTACAACTTCATATATAGTAAGTTTAAAAAGCTGAATTTTGGCTTGGAAAATCTAAGTATACATATTAACACATCTGCAAAACTTTGACTAGTTTGATGGAGTATTTTTTTTTTCTTCTATAGACGTACAACAATTAGTTACTTACCCGCTAGCTTAACGCGCAATCATACAAGATAGTAAATAATTGTATCGAGTAATTGCTGCAAACACTTAAAAATAGTTTGGGACATTTTCAGTCAATAATTTGCTTTTGTGCCAAACACTGACGCCATAAGTTGATGACGTCATATCACCCACAAGTAAAAACTTTCTCTGAACAGAGTGTACATAAATTTTTTAACCACTATTTTCATTGAAAAACAATGTGAAACTTGACGTGGATAAAGTAAGCATACGGTACATACTGGCACACCTGCAAATTTTGTCCAGTTTTGTCAAATACTTTCTAGGTTACGAGACGATTATCCTACTCTCTAACAGCTGATAACTTTACAATACTTCACGTATTTCAACTACTGCATCAAGTTAACGCTAAGGAATTCAATTGGCATAAATTAAGCACTTCAAAGTATTTTTTTAATGTAACCAAAAACAACATACCGGTACCCTTCGCGTCAGTTTTGTGCAATTACATAATGGCATCATAATTCTCGAAAGAAATATATTTTACGAAAAAGACCTTTATTGGATCAGCAAATTAATTTTATTAGTTACTGTTCGTTGCTGCCAATCTACTTTAAAAAAATATAAACATAAATTTTTACGGCGTAATATATTTTCATTGACTAAATTTTGTATCTAGCTAAAACATCTATAGGCTACATTGATAAGCAGGTCTTATTACTTGAAAAACAAAGAGAAATTTGGTGTGAATAAGCTATATTAAATTCCGTTACATTAAAATAAAACCTTTAGTTACGACAAACACATTTTAACATTTTTCAACTAGCTACAAATTGGTTGTCATCACTATCATCGTCGTCATTACTGACATCATTCACTAGTTCTACTTCAATTACGGTCTCCGAATCATTTTCACAAACAACGCAAGAGCAGAGTTCGGTGCATGATACGCCGTTTCCAACGCAAGAACACTGATTTATTGTCTCTGTTAACAGTTTGCTCAATCACTTGATCTGCGGCTGTTGCGAAAAATCCGTATCGCTCTTGTTGCTGAATTGCAAATTCACCAGCACGTAAATGCTCAAGAGCAAATGGGTGTGCTTTTTCAAATTCACGCATTTCATGCAAATAGACAGGAACGTAGCGAGAATAATTCACACAATCGTAGGCAAGCAGCCAAGGAGTTATCTTCTCCAAAGTATTTAAATGACCTTCCCAATCTAATCGACGGGTACAGCTAATAAAGTGTAATAAAGTAGACACCAAATGGCTGCAACAGGGCAAAAGTAGGGAAAGCAGAGGCTTGCGTAGCACAGAACATGTCGCAATTGCTTACAAAATATTGAAAGACATCTTCCTGAAGTGGATGGAAAAGCATAGATCATCGCCTCTGTCAAGTCACTAATTTCTTTTTTTTTTCACATATGTTGAACGAACTTGATGACCGCAACGCTTGTATGGACAAACTTTCAATTCTTTCAGGAGAATCATCTTCTGGAAATATTCTTTTAGAATTCGAACATACGCGCCTTTCAATACTTCTTTCATTGGTAAATCGAAAATAGCATCATTGATGAAAACCATGTCTATGGGCGCTCGGTGACAGATCAGTTAATGAATTTATATCCCATATAATTGTAAATTTTTAGCAGCAATAACTTTTTCAGCACAATCCAAACTCAGCCATTTATAAGCACATTACTTTAGAGTGCTGAAACTTGTTGCAGTAAACTTTTTTGAATCACTGTAATAGACGTCATCATAGTGAACAATTATGCATTTCATCAAATCAAAATCAAATCTTCATTTTACTCGCCGCATTACGCCGAAGCGTGTAACGAGTTGCGGGGCCCATCTCCGCGGCTTAGCGCCTGGGCTACACAGCTCCGAAGAAACGTCGCAGCGGTGGCGAGCCGTTGGCGACACTGTGCCGATTTGACCGGTCCGGGAATCGAACCCGACTCCTCCCGCACCGAGAGCGTGCGCTTGACAACTGAGCTAACGGCCATTGATTCTCTAAATTATTACTCACTGATAAATGAAAATGATACGAGCCAAGCTGAATGAGATCTATTAGCACCAATAGTATTGGTAGAGTATTTTTGTATTTAGTCGCATATTTATCCTCTTATCACGTGAAAGCAATCAATGCGCTATACGAGCTCGCTGAGGAATTGCCGGCCATCTGTCAACAACACCAAGATGGTGGAATGCCGCTAAGTGCATTTCCCAACGGCACAACAAGTAAACTTGCCGGCTTGTTCTCCACACTGTACGTATAATGCTGAGCGTCAAGCAGGGAAGCTGTGAATACCATTTTTATAGTCATTGGTTTGACCCGACCTGGAATCAAACCCAAGTCTACAGCTCCCGAGGCGGACGCTCTAATCATTCGCCCATCTGAGCAGTATGGAAAACTAGTCTGTCCGTAGGAATTGCACCCAGATACTGGATTACCACAAAAAGCACGTTACTGTAGCCTGACTTTTTAACATCATTTCCTCACAAACCTATCCAGCAACAGAGTATACAGATACGTAGGTTATATGACGTTTCTGCAAGTAAACCTATAAGTCATTTCGATAAGCTAGGCTAACTGACTTTTAAAAAGGTATAATAATACCGCTTCAACTTTTTAATTTTATCTATCCCTACACTTCAGCAGCTAAACCTACCTAAGTTTGTGCCACTAGCAGTTTAGTAGACTGCCAGTTCCACTATTTCGTTGTTTTACCTTGATCAGCTGTTTGGCGTAACTATGACGAAACAGCTGATAAGAACATGTTTCCAAATTTTAACTTGCATAAGTTAATTTTTTATGAGTTAGATGCTGTCACTTCAATTAAAATTATACAAAAATAATTAAATTCAGCTTACAATTCAACTTAAAAATCAATATATTAGATATTTTTTTCTACTTCAGTTTAAAATGTTGTTGAACACTGAGCAAAAAAAATTTAGAAACTAACACGGCAACACCTAATGACGAAAAAGCGGTGATGCGCTTTATGCGCAATAGTATTCATCCGCTAAAATTTTTCAATATTCAAACGGTTATATCTCAAAAACGGCACCTGCTTGCACGGGAAGACACTCCAGTTTCGATCTACTACCATAATTATATTTACAGACAATTTTTTGCATAGTTCTTCGTTAGGTATCACGAGACGACAAGATAGAGTACAGTGCAACAAGGCCTATGTGTTTGCTTTCAGCATAACGGTATTCAAATTTTTCCATGAGTTTTGCTTTCTCTAATTTCCTGCCTAAGGATATGATGTAGTTAAGGAGTTTTATCGAAGACCTCCATTAAAAGACTTTGATGGTGGTCAAACCTTGACTTAGCAAATTGCTATGTGCGGAGTTGAAAGAACGACGGAGGTTTTAGCAAAAAAATGAAACACTGTTGCGTGCATTACCATTAACGCAATTTGTTTCTCGTTCATCATCTTCATCAATCCAGTTTTAACTCGGTTTTTCCTCGTCACCGAAGGTGGCCAAATACAAGTCATCCCTCCGCGATCACTCTCCCTCCTTCCCTCCATCTCGTTCGATCTGCAGCTTCTTCGATCTTCAACCCGACTTTCTTCACAAGCTCTTCCTTCCACCTGCCTCTTCCATGTCATTTTTGGCCGTCCTCGCTTTCGCTGTCCATTCACATCCATCATCATTGCCTTCTTCAGTATATTATCATCTTTTCTTCTAATCACATGTCCATACCATCTTACTCCATTCGCCTTTGCCATTCTATCTAACGTTTTCTTCAAACCCAACATCTCCATCATCTCCGTATTTTTTCTATCCACTAATTTTACTCCACACATTGACCTCACCATGGCTCTTTCAGTTCTTCTCAAAATTGCCATTTCACTTTCCCTCGAACACCATGTTTCACTTCCATACAACATTGCCGATCTTACACAATTACGATAAACCAACCCTTTCATTCTCAAAGAAAACCTTCTTCCACGGAGCAACTCCCCGCATTCTCTGAATTTCATCCATCCTAAATTTGCTCTTGAGGTCACGGCAGTTTCACACCCACCTTGTAGCATTCAGCCTGTCTCCTAAATAACAAAATCCCTTCACAGCCTCCACTTCATCGCATAATACCTCCACTGGTTCTTCCGTGCCATCTCCAACATCTGTGCATCTTCGACAAACAAATTCTCTGGCAGAACTACAGGTCACCTTTTTCATCTTGGTGCACCTTCCATGTATCCACTTCATACACTGTGTGCAACACACAGCGTTAGACCCAACCCTTTTCCCACATACTCCACGAGGATCTATTTTGCTCGTTGTAATTTTACCTTCCGTTCCGCTTACCATCATCTTAGTCTTTCCAACATTCACTTTCAATCCCTTGCCTTCCAATGCTCTTCTCCACCTTTGGAACCTCTGCCGTAAATCCTCCAAACTTTTACTCATCAGCACCAGATCATCCGCGTATAAAATTTCATTCATCAATCCTTCTCTTGCATGCTCTGTCACAACATCAACCACAATAGCAAATATTAGTGGTGATAGCGCAGACCCTTGATGTACACCAACCCTTACCTCAAATTCATCCGACGTCTCTGATCTCCAACTCTTACTTTCGTCCTTGAACCCTCATATAAACTCATCACTGCTTGCACCAACACTTTTGCCAGTCCTTTCTTAATGCCCATTCCATCACTTTTCTCGGTACTCTATCGAATGCCTTTTCCAAATCCACAAAACACATGTACAACTTTTTCTCTCTTCCACGAAATTCCTCTTGCATTCTCCTCAGAATAAACAATGCATGAGTCGGGCCCTTCCCTGGCATAAAGCCGAATTGCATTTCATCTATCGTTACCAATTCTCTTATTCTGTTCTCCAACACTCTCTCCACTATCTTCATTGCATGCTCCAGCAGCTTTACCCCTCTGTATGCTCCACAGTCCATCACATTCCCCTTTCTTTATTTAGATTCGAACAACAACGCTTGTTTTCCATTCTTCTGGCATACCTTCTCCATCAAGCACTCTCTGACAAAGCTTCTTCATTACTCCCAACACCAAACGTTCCACTTGCTATTATCATATTCATATTTACTTCTGAGGGTCCAGCTGCATTTCCCAATTTCATCTTATTCATAGCTTCCATCACCTCCTCATCAGTTACTCCTTCAACCATATCTACTTCTACCATCTGATCCCATTCATTTTCCACATTCATGATCTTTTCCATGTGTTCCTTCCATAATTTCCCATGATCTTTCTCACTGACTACAAGTTTCCCATCTTTATCCTTCATGCAATCTCCACCATCTATGTCCCTTCCCTCCTTTCTCATGAACGTCACAAACTTAAAAACGTCGTTTGGTCTGGTGCGTAGCACATTCATTTCTTCTTCAGCTTCTTGCCTCATGGCTTTTGCAATTACTTTCTTCGTTTCGTCTCTGGCCTTCCTATACTTATTTTTATTTTCCGCAGGTCTATTCGTGCACCACAACTTAAACGCTTTCTTTTTCCGATCTATCACATCCTTTGCTCGTTCCACCGCCACGTGTTTCCACGATCACCCCTCGCTTTCGTCTTTCCACACAATTCATCACGAGCCTTTAAAACTCCTTTCTTATGAGACCCCACAAATCCTTTGAATCAATGTCTACCAATTTTCCGATTCTTTCAAATTTCTCTTTGATCTCTTTTTCCTTCAGCTTCCACACCCTCCATCTCATTCTTGTACTCTTCTTCACTGACTTCTTCAATTTCTGCTCCTCCTTATCCACCACTACTAGTCTGTGTTGCAATTTCCCAGGAATAACTTTCACATCTCTTAGATACTTCCTCTTTTCCTTTCCTACTAGAACAAAGTCTATTTCTGTATCTTACGAGCAGAATAGCAATTCGTTTCTCGTTGGAGTTTAAAACTGCTTCTAGGTAGCTGCAGTTGTTGAATTGTGTCCATGGCAATCAGTGATCACTCAAGCTATAGCACACAAAACCAACTTTTTTTTAGTTCTGCAGTGCAGTGTGCCAGCGTGTTTTAACTGGTCATTTGCCGTGCTTTTTAATGGTTGTAAGTTCATTTACAGACGTGTCATAGAAGTAGGCTATTAGCTACTGAGCTCCATTAGTGAAAGATTGGCTAAAGTGCTTGTTTTGCAAAATGGTTAGTGTGTTTGCTGTAACAGAAAGTAATATGTTTTTAACTTGATAGTTAGAATCTTCAGTTTAAAGAATAATAGCGAAATTAAAAAGCTGCATATAAGAGTAGCAACGTTAATTAGTGAATCCAGGCCTAGCTAACATGCTTAAAATGCTTTACTTACATTTAAATCGCATGAGTGTTTACTAAGTTTTTACCCCATTTATTTTAACCGCCAAGTGACGCTCAAAGCATATTATGCAGCCTAGGTTCAGCTTTTCTGTTGTAACCATCAGAGGCACACGCTAGGCAGGGGTCTTCAAAATCTTCCTTAGTAGCAATAAACCTTTAATCTACCTGTCAGCCACAGGATAAAGCTTTAACGAATTCAGTTAAATCATCAAAAGTAAGAAAACAGTATATAGGCTTGCGTATAAAATTATACCACCGTGGGACAAGTTTTCTGAATTCAAAAAGTTATTGCGGTGTGTTTTTTGCTAGCGGATTCGCGTTAGATTCTTTTAAATCCAATATTTCTGTTGTGTTTATTTAACTGACTTTAACATTCTTAGTCTATCTTTAATCTTACGAGCTGAGATGATAACGGAGAATAGATAATCCCACAATATCACGAAAAAAAAATCTAATTGAGAAAATAAATGACAAATCTGAATATCTTGGCCTAATATCAGATAAAGAAAATGTATCTATAGAATTATTATTTTGAAGGCAACTTCTCTTTATTTTGAAACTGTCTCAAATCCATTAATACCAGGATATCGTCCATCAAAAAAATCGAAAAGCTGGTTTGTTTTGTGCCCATTTTCATTATTTTTAATATTCTTCATTTATTGATTTGGTTGTAAGCCTGTTACATTAATTATCCGGTTAACTTTTTAATCCGTTCCAAAATTGTTTTCCGTTTTCTTCTTCACACGTTGCCGAATCACACACTTGCCTCGAGGTCCATTAAGATAAATAGCACAAAAAACTTATTGTTTAAGGAAAAATACCAAAATTTTATTCTGAATAAACTTCATTTGTTTATCTTTTTATAAACTTTTGCGAAATTGATGCCGAAAAAAAATCTTTATTACTCTCGCGGAATTACACAGGAGCACGTAACGAGTGGCGTAGACAATCTCGCAGCTTTGCGGCTGGGCAACACAGCTCCAAAAAAACGTTGCAGCGTGGCAACCTTGTGTCCGATTCAGGGCCGGCGCCAAAAAAGAGCCTGCCCCCCCCCAGTTGACATGCATGGGCCCCCAATCAACAAGCTTACTCTTTTAAAGACGGCGGCTTTTGTGCTTAATTTCTAACTTTGACCCCCCTAAGTCGACTGCCGCCGGCTTTGGTCCGATTTGACCTGCCTGATAATCGAAGCCATGGCCTCTCGCACCGATGCAATGTCTTCAATCGCTAAGTTGGCATAGTGGTTGGTAGTCCGTAAAACCAAAACGATAGGCTTGTTTGTGAGATTTTTGAAAATTTTATCACTTTTGACATAGTTTTTTTTTTCTATTCGGTGGGCCTAGTCAATTAATGGAGAAAATTGCAAATTTTGCAAAATTTTTTTTTTTTTTTTGCTTAACGAACAGCTCAAATTCTTTTTGTATGAAATTATGCTTGTCGTTGTTATTATTGGCAAACCCTAATTTGAGTGATTATTTATTTTTGTGTTAGCAGCGATTCCTTCGTTCTTATTCACAATTAGCTTTGTATCAATTGATAAATGCATCTTTACGAAGGTTATTTTAGACTGGCAAAATTAGCACAAACCGCACGGTTTGAGTAGTGGTCAAGGAACGCGCAGGAAGTCTAGGACTCGATTCCTGACTTGGTCAAATCGAGAACAGCGTCGCCAGCGGCTAACACCGCAGCGATGTTTCTTTTCTTCGGAACTGTGTTGCTCAGGCGTTAAGCTGCAGTGACGGGGTCCGCCACTCGTTACAGTCACGCTTTGATGCGACACCGCTAGTATAACGAAAATTTGATTTTTTCCATAAAAATCCGTAAATCGTGAAATGAAATCCGAAAAAAAGTTTTATCAAAAATATTTCCCTTGGATTCATAGAATTGTAAATTCGAATGAGTTAAGATAAAGCAAAAATAATGCTGTTTAAAACGATTTTTTACTTAGTGTCGCTTGCACAAACCTACACGCAACTATGAACCACAAATGAAAGATTATTTGTAAAATAAACATTTTGTAAAGGTCAATAGAAAGTATTCACTGCTCTGCAATGCAGGGCTCAAAATTTACGCTGAATTTCAACAGAATTTAAATGCGACGAATTACTTTCGCAGCATTTAACACGCCATGCATTATTATCAGCCAGTTTGTGAGGTCACGAAAGCCACATTTTTCTCATGAATTTTCGAGGAACTTTTCTAAAATATTGATTGACTCTTGATTTCCAAGCAACCGATGCTCCATAATGAGCTCGCATAAGGTCGGCCACCAGTCTAACAACTTAAGATGGTGAAATCCCACTATGGGCCTTTCCAAACGGCACTACAAGTAAACTTGCCGGCTTGTTTTCCACATTGTCTCTTTGATGTTGAGCATCAAGCAGGAAACTGTGAATGCCAATTTTAAGTCCTCGATTTGACCCAACCCAGAATGGACCCGAGTCTACAGCTCTAATGCAAACGCTCTATCAACTCGGTCATCCATCTGATAGGTCGTATTCGCCCATAGCAGCTTTAAAAAAGAATTGGCTCTTTTAAAAAAAAAATTCTTGACCCAGAGCAGCTTTTTTTCCGATGTGGCGTAATTTTGTGAGACAGATTTCGAAATAAATTTGTGAGATTTGCGTAAATAAAGCTAGTAAATGCTAATTGCCCAACAGCATAGCGTTCTGCGTTGTTTCTTTTTCTCTCACTACAGATCTAGGACAGCTACAACCGATCGTTCTCTTCACAATAGGGTGAAGGAAGGCAATTTGATACGGAAGGTAATTTGATGCACTGACCCCCCAGAGGTATCAAAAACAAAACAAATGAAATACCGTTATCAAGTGATAGCTAAATTTACGTGGTCTCATCCGGGTTTGTTTCGAGAAAGCTAACTTAAATTGAATGGACTAAATTGCAAGAAATGCATTTTTTGGTTAATTTGGTAATTTTTTTGACAAAACTTTACGGTCTCCTAAAGAAATGAAAAAAAGATCCATTAGAATAAAACTGTTGTCAGTCGCAAGCTTGTTGTGGAAGTTTGATTGCATGTAGATTTTGTTTTGCAAATATCTAGACAAACCGAGAGTCAGCAAATTTTTACAACATTTGTGATACACCATGAAAAGGTAAATTGATACAGTGGAGGTTATAATAAAACTTACTTGAAACTTAATGTTTCAAGTTAGGCTTACATCGATAGTAGGTAGAGCGAGACAGCGCTGTTTCTGGCTATTAGCCTTCATCAGCCGCCCTCAGGTAAGAAACATTCATCTTCCAGAACGTATAATCTTGCTGGATCACTCATCCCTTCGGATAAATATTTCTTAAAGAATTTAACCTTTGTGGTACGCATATCCACTCGTGTGGCTACGTCACCATTCCAGTCAAACTCTTTATTAAATTCCAGTCGATAGTAGGCTCAGTGACTTCTTTATCAAACGAACGAATGTGCCTTTCCTGCAGATATGATGTGTATAATTTGCTCATTCTCTATTTTTGTGAGTCAGTAATGTACATAAACTAGCTAATTTAACTTTTCTCGTAAATGTTTTTGTTGTAAAATTACCGCGAAATTCTGACTTTTCTTTTTTTCGTGTATTACACAATAAATTTTGTCACAAAACTGCTTGAAAACATTTAGTTCCCACATTAATTTTTACTGTATTAAATTACGTTCAGGGTGTATCAAAAAACCTTCCGTCGAAAGCAAATTGCTAGACTTAGGTACACTATTTAATCGTAAATTTAAAGAAATCAAAGTTTTATAAAGACTTAAAACAGAGTCTCTACTCCAATCAGTTTCCCGTTGACTGTCCAAAATGTCAAAATTGTATCAAATTATCTTCCCTAACCCTAATTGCTTAAGTTTAAGAAAAAAGAACGAATTTGATGAACCAAAGAAACGGACAGAAAAGCACGCAAATGCTTTAATTGCTAATAAACTGCTGGCAATGGTTGCGCGTGAGTATGGCTATGGAACTGTAAATTGATCTTCTTTACCATCAAGGCGTTGCCAGGAGGCCAAAATTTTGGTCGAGTGGGTCCTCTTTGTTAAAGTCAACCTTTAAGCTGTCGTGTTGTGCACAAGAAGGAAAATTTGATGAGAGGAAAGAATAAAAGTCAGGTTGTGTCCAATTATTAAACTGAAAATTTAAAAGTAATTGAAGGAGGTCGCGAAGTGAGCTTGCTCTTTCCGAGTCTGCAGCCATCCTTTATATCCATCAAATGCAATCGGCTTCAGCCGAGAATCAAGCCCGTTACGAAGGATTTGTTGCCTGAGCGCAGTATTATTTGTCAGTGGAGGTAGTTGTGAAATTGATGCACTATTTTTCATATTTTAAGATGTGGGCCTACTAACTTGTATTATACGTCGATTAAAAAAAGGCTTATGACGCTAATGGTCCAAATGACATCCATGTTTGAGGTTGTTGCGATTAAGGCCCGGCCATATTGTATCTTGCGGAAAGAAAGTGGCTCGGCCGGTGGCCTCATATTTACAGATTATTGCGTGAAAGACGCATCAATCTCTGTGCCTTGCTAAGTAAGCTTTTACATTATGTTCTACATCAGGGGTGGCCAACCTATGGCGGATGCGCCAAACTTGGCGCATTGCATGATTAAAGGTGGCGCACTGCATCTTTAAGATGAAAATAAATGAAGTTTAAATACTGATACTAAAGGCCTGTTGTCACAATATTACGCCTAGCTTTACCAGTTAATCGTACTTATTACTTAATATAACTAAGACAGAATGCGTTTTCTCCTACTTTCAGGAAGGCTGTAGTTTTTACTAGAAGTATGACGTCACAATGTTCCCTGTTTCATAATCAATCGTAATCTGTTGATCGAAAAGTGCTCGAATTTTTCCATGAATACGAGAATTTTCGTTAACTATGTATATGCGGCTGCCATTGAAATTTTTTCATTCAGTGTTTAATTTAGTGATTCGGGTAACTCTCTAAATGAGTGGTTTTCTGTGGATTTATGTATTTGCAACACGAAATGGACATTAGGTGTGGGGATACATGAGATTAATGGCGCATCCGAAACATTATGTTAAAAACGTGGCGCATGGTATGTGAAAGGTTGGCCACCTCTGTTCTATATTAAGTTACCGCAAAACCTTATCTTGGGCGTTCACGCTGATAGGAAAATTTTATTGGGCGTAGACTGCGAGTTATATGAGAAAAAATGGTAAAATAAAGAGTGTGCAGACTGGCACAAAAGTCAATTATGGTGTTGCCCAACAAATGGCACACCCTTAATTATTGAGTCGAAAATGTGTTAGTCCAGACAATTTTTTGTGTACTGCACATTTGCCAGTTCTATCGCGGCTTCGCATTTCAGTACCTGATTACATCAATGATAAAGTAAACATGTAAACAAATTATTATAAAATTATCATAAACAGAAAACTTGGAGAATTGCCCCTAGTTGCTATGTTATTACATTTATTTAAAACATCACAAGAAAAAATAAATAAACTAAACAATGAATAATTGAGGTTATTTTCAAATTTAATTTAACTGACAGTTTAACAACTGCAAGTGAGCTTGCGCTCTTTGAGTCAGCAGCCACTTGGTAAATATGTCAAAGCGATAGGTTTCAGCCACGAATCGAAACCATCACGTGGGATCTGTCACCGGCACGAGGTACCGCTAGGCCATGTCGCTGACAATACCTGGTGCCTACATGTTTGGTACATGTTCTTGACTAAAATTGGTCGACATACGTCAGTAGTATTACAATACTGTAATTATAAAATTAGTAAAATTTTCGTGTTTGTTAATTTGCGCTAAAAAAATGCATATGTTCATTAGGGTGTTAGATTTTTTGGCAAATTTTGATTTCAAACTTGCCTGGGCAATTTTTAGGATGGATATCCGTCAACTTTCACTTCTGCGAAATATTTGTTGATTTTCTTTAATTTTTGAAGTTTCACCCCTTGATTGAAATTTTGGGGAAGTAGCGCGCCACCCGAAAACTGAAAAAACGCTATAACCTGAGAACCGCACATGCTAGAGTTAAAATTTTGGTATTAAAATTTGTAGAAACCCCATATTTTTATCTAGGGTTTGACGGAATACATCAGCGAACTGTAACGGAAATTGAGATAAAGCAAAATTTGTGATTTAACTGCTTGACCGCCTAACATTCAAGACAGTATGCTTCCGAATATTTTTTCATTGAGCAAATTGCAAGCTGAAATGTATTCACGGAACATCAAAAAGTCAAGCATTGACTACCTACTGCAGGCTCTCATTCGGTTATCAGCTTGTATTTTACTGATGGTACCAATGCTGTTGCACACTTTCTTCCAATCCACGATAGTTGACAATTTACCAACGAAACGTTCGCAAGCACGATTGTGATTGTCGATAGACCTCCAAAATCGCGCATCACAATACGGCAAGCAGGGTGCACACTTGCTTTTCCCGGAAAAGAATGATCAAAAATGGCTCCTATATCCACACAACATTTCGTGAGTGTGGACCTGAAAGGGCAAAGACTCCTCCGATGCGAGAACAGCAGAAAGTGGAAAAGGAGGATTATCGCAAAAAATACTAACTGCAACGTTAGTGCGATTCAACCATGCTATAGCAAAGTAGCATGTTTCAAAAATCACTTTTTAATGGCTTCGCACGCCTGTGTTTGGTCTTGTTGAATGCATTTTCTGGACCATCAGAAGCATGTGGTTTTAAATGAACCCTCAGGAACATCGGGACATAAACACTTTCAACAAAATTTACGATTCGTTCAAGCCTTTTTTTTTTTTCAGCATCAAACAGCATAGACGGTCGATGCGCTTGAGGAAACTTGAACAAAGCCAATCTCAACCATTGGCTGTGGTAGCAATAAACCTTTAATCTACCTGTGACATTTTTCAAAATTTTTAATCAACTGGGAATTAATTTACCGGGAAACGGGACATTTTTCAAAAATTTCCCGGGAATTTTCCCGAAAAATCCTCGGGATTCCCAGGATTCGGGAAATTCCCGGGAAAATTTTTCGGGAAAATTTTCCGAGCTTAATCATTTTGACATTTTTTATGATTTCCAGCATTTCACATCTAATTTTTAGCATTTTGTTATGTTGTTTTGACAAACTTAGTTGGAGTTTTTCAATTTTTTTTGACCAAGTGAGAAAAAAATTTTGTTCTTCGTCTTGACAAATTTTGCGAATTTTGAAACAAAAATTTTAGTAAGCAAAAAATATATTTTAAATTTGCAGTAACGCATTTTTTATATCGGAATGATAGATATCAGTACCACTGCAACCCTTATTAATGTAAAAAAATTTTCCAGGATCCCGACATTATTTTTCCGGTAACGGGAAATTTACAAACAGCAATGCAAATTGTTTTGCGGTGAATATTTATAAAAGCAGAAAGACAGAATGAGCAAAAGATTGCAACGATTTAAATTTCCCGTTCCGACATCTCGAAAGGGAAACCTTAACGCAAACCACCATTCAGCAATCAAATTTAATTTTATAAGTTCGCTCATAGTGATTTTCAAGTCACAATCACAAGAGTAGCGTAATAATAAGTAGTGCAAAAAAACTGCATTATTGTTAGATCTTGGATGTAGGCCACTGTTATTTTTCAGCTGAGATCGAACATCTAAACGTAGCTCTGAAATAGGGCAAATTAAGTTAAAAACACACTACTTTCTTGCCTATTTAATTGCTCAGCTCAAAAATTTCCCGTAATCCTGGGAAAGTATCAAATTTTCCGGGATCCCGATCCGGGAACGGGAAATTTACAAACAGCAATGCAAAGTGTTTTGTGGTGAGTATATATGAAAGCAGAGAGAAAGAATGAGTAAAAGATTGAAAATTGAGAAGTTTAAAATTTCCCGGGAAATTTCCCGTCCCGAAATCTCGAAAGGGAAACCCTATATAGCATGCCCTGCATGTCGGTCCATTTCGAATTCGAGATTGCAGCCGTGATCCTGAGTTTGTTTTGCTGCTAACATCTGTCAAGTTGAGCTAGCAAAGCGCAACAACAATAACCTTAACGCGCGTGTTTTTAAGTTTACCCCGAACACACAGTTATACAAGATTATATTTTGCATTACAATAATACAAACAAAGTTGAGAAATTTGCAAGGGACAAATTAATGTTTCGACTATAACCAAAGTCTCGTCAGCCTTGCTACGCACAGCCAATCCAGGCTAAACTCATTCCAGACTGTAAAGACTCTTTTTTGCATTGCTTTACCTGAACATCTCGACTTCACCTCTTTTCTAGGTTGTGCCCTATTTTTGGCAGGCGACTGGCCCCAAACAACGATACCCAATGAAAGAACCTATAACCACTAACCCACAACTAACTTACCGGTAGCCTAACTAGCCCACATCACTAGAAGCCCCCATGGTAACCCACTCATTTGCAGCTGCAGACGCGTTTCGACCTTATTATGGTCTCATCAGTGCAGCATAGCAACCTCCCACCTTCCTGAAAAAAAAAAAAAAAATTCTAACCTTCAAAAGAACTACACACCCCAAATCTAAGCCTCTACTCGTTAGTCGTTCTGCTCAAGGTAGAAAATTTGAAATAAAACCTTCAAGAAAATAATACAGGCTGGATTATGATGTCACAGATTCCCTGTAAACAATCGGTAAGAATAGAAATGACCGGTTGGTTTAAACATTATTTTCCCGGTAATCTGAGAAGGAATTTTTTGTTCGAGGTTTGTAACTATACCAGTTACCAAAACCTGCAAAAAAACCTCTCTGCCCAACCCGTTCGCCCGTGAAAAAGCGGGGGACAAGGCAGGCACTGTGTCTGCGCATGCAGCCCAGAAAACACAGTGAACGTCAGCGCTTATCGGTGGTTAAAACATCAATATCCCGGTACGTTTGTCGAACCGCATGTACAGTTACAGGA
>OZ023251.1:12050714-12220724 GCA_964006365.1 Trididemnum miniatum | reverse complement strand
CGACTAACGAGTAGAGGCTTAGATTTGGGGTGTGCAGTTCTTTTGAAGGTTAGAATTTTTTTTTTTTTTTTTTCAGGAAGGTGGGAGGTTGCTATGCTGCACTGATGAGACCATAATAAGGTCGAAACGCGTCTGCAGCTGCAAATGAGTGGGTTACCATGGGGGCTTCTAGTGATGTGGGCTAGTTAGGCTACCGGTAAGTTAGTTGTGGGTTAGTGGTTATAGGTTCTTTCATTGGGTATCGTTGTTTGGGGCCAGTCGCCTGCCAAAAATAGGGCACAACCTAGAAAAGAGGTGAAGTCGAGATGTTCAGGTAAAGCAATGCACAAACAAAGTTGTTTTAGCTCTACTCTTTCAACTCGTCAAAAGTCACAATGCCAAGTGAGCTTGTGCTCTTCGAGCCACCCGGCATATGGGCTATGTCAAATACGATCGGCTTCATTCGTGAATCGAACCCGTCTCGTAGGATCTGTAACCTGCCCATGGTACCACAAGGCCACACACCTTTGTTCTTGAGAAAAAAGTGCTTCTCGTAAAGCGTATCTCGAAAAAGCACCCTGATTCCTACTATGTGATTTAATGTCGCTCATCTAAAAAGAATTTCGAGGTTTACCGAACACTTTTTCATATCATTTACGACTATGGAACTTTGCGTTTTTTTTTCTTTTCAGTTACTTACACGCACACCTAAAATGTGTAAACCGTAGATCATTTACAAGAATTTGTCAATTCCGACGAAACGTCTAGAGTAGTGGTTTTTAATCTTTCTGGTCTCTGATACCCATATTCTCAACAATACTGGCATTGAAACCTATTGTCTGCGCAATCTGCAAAGGAAATGAGTATTGACAAACAAAGCACTTTGATACTGGGGACCCCCAGATTTTTCGTTGGAAACCCTGGAGTTCCTGGGGACCCGTTAAGAACCACTGCTCTGGAGCAAGGATAATTTTATAGCATGTTAGTCTCGAGTTCAAAATTGAGTTTACGGAAGTTTACGGAATCGCTCTTGAGCTTGTCTTGCTGCTACAAGAGCTGTCGAAGTTTGGCTAAATCAAAACAAAGCAAAACAACAATAACCTTCATTGCATGTGTTTTTATGATTACCGTGAACACAAAGTTTTGCAATGTTATAATTTACATCACAATACTATAAACAAAGTTGTTTTAGTTAACCTGTCTTTCAACTTATTAAACGTCACGATGTACGTAAATTATTGAGCTTTTTGAAGCAAAAACAAACTAAACATATCTTTGGAACAAAACAAGCATAACTATTAGTTATCTACATTTTTATGGTTACAGCCTTGTCTATTTTATGTTTTTCGTGGGTTGATCAAACGATATTTTTTTCATTAACCCAATAAGAGTATTATCAGGTTCAGAATAAGGGTTCTTTTTTTTAATTTTGTTAATGTATTGTTGCTGTAATTAGTTGATTACTTCACCCACAACAAAATCACTATTGCTTAGTATCATTTTTGTTATCCTGTCATGAGAAAGCGACGGATGCGCCATCACGAGTTCGCCTATAGGAGTTGTTGTCTAAGGTGGCAGAATCCCATAAAATGCCTTTATCAAGTTATAGATTGCTTACTCGTCAACAATATTTAATCCAAAGCATCTGACAGTAAATTCCGTTTAACCCGTTCTAACCAAAATTTGTTATGGTAAATTTTTGCCGAATTCTAGAATGCTAATATTAAGAAGTAATCATCAGATTAAATGATGCTATCAACGTTGTTGTTAACACTTACCATATTTTGCACCCTACTGTGCCAAGTTATGGTTAATTTTAAGTCTTTAAATTATGACAAACTCTCACGGTTTTAACAAAAGTTTTTTTTTGGAAATTTGATGATGACAAGTTTTTTGTTTCAGTGTATCGGAGCCCGTATACTTGATAGAAGTGAGAATGGGTTATATTCAGGACTGCGAACTCAATCGATTTTTAACCGAGTTCGAGTTCAAGAGATATTTGCAAGTACGAGTTCAAGTTCGAGTTCTAATAATGTTATTTTTCGAGTTCGAGTTCGGCAAAAACGACCGAGTTCAGCAAGTTCGAGTTCGCAGCCCTGGTTATATTCCCAGTCAAGTCAAATTTAAAACTTTAAAAAGAGTATTCCAAGCTTTCCCGCAAGGCGCTCGGCCCAAACGGGAAGTGCGAAAGGTTAATGTGCGTGTGTTGTTTGTAATGTTCATTAATTACAGCGTTCTATCTTTCAAGATTGCCTTGTACACAAGGGATTCCAAAAGTTCACCAGCTTTATGCATCACAATTAGATTTTTAATGTCATAATCGCTTTTTTAAATATGATGTAAAAACAATTATTAGGCCTATGGTGCAGATAGTCCGTGTAACTCCATAAACTGAACATGAGAACAAGTGAGGTTGTGGAACTCCATAAACTGAACATGTGAATAACGTAAAAGTATGCTGAAAAACTCGCGCTGGCCCGTTCCCTACAAAGGTCAGGGCCATTTGAAGCTGATTGCAGTGTGACAGGTAAAGGTGCGGGTCAGCAAGTTCCTCCATCCCTGGTTTTCTGCTGAACTTGGAAGTAGGCCATTATTATAATACAGTGCAGGAAATATCAAGCTTGACTGAGACAAAATGTAAATTCGACAGAACAAAACAGTAATCTTGCAAAATGTTTGATGAATACGAAACCAGATCGCTGTGAATTGCTTTGAAATTTTTTGTAAGAACTTCACTAGGATTAACACCAGCACGGTCTTCCGATCAAAAGCCTAAAATTCAATCATAAAATAAAAAAAAATCATATCGTCAATACTCGCGGTATTGCGTCGAAGTGTGTAACGAGTGGCGGGGCCCGTCTCCGCGGTTGAGCAACACCGCTCCGAAAAAACATCGCGACAATGGCGAGTTGTTGACAACACTTTACCCGTTTAACCGGCCCCGGAATCGCACTTATGATCTCACGCGCCGAAAGCGACATCTTTATCGACCACGCCAACTTTTTAAATGCTTTATTTTATTCTTTTAAATGCCAAGTTATATTTCAGCGCGTTTTAAAATAGTATTGACGTTACAACAAGCTATAAGCTAAACTACAATCAACTGAAAAAGTAGGAGACGATTTTAGATAAATTTGCCTATAAATAACAATATCCTAAAATTGTGTTGTTTGATGGAACAAATAAAGCTACTCTGTTCGAAGCGATAATGCAAAATAGCGTGACCAAAATTATTAAAATAGAAACTTCACTCAAAAACAATTTTAGTTAGTAGCAAAAATAACATTTGATGGCTATGATAAGCATAGTAAGATGCGCGAAGCACAAAATTTTACTGGTTAAAGATATCGCTAACAGCGCGGGAAGTCTGTGGTTCGATTCCCGAGCTGGTCAAATCGGATATCGCTACCCGGTCCACATGTTTAATTTTTGTGAGCTTTAAGCCCGGGGTTCTTAATTCTAGTTTCTGCATCATAATCAATTTTTTGATGCCATAGTTAAAAAATTTTTTGATGTCATAGTTAAAAAAGTGATTATGACATTAAAAATTAATTATGACGCAGAAACTAGAAGCACAAACCGCGGGCCAAAAGCTCTCTAAAATTATACATGTGGACCGGGTAATTGTCTCCAACGGCACGCCACCGCAGCGATATTTCTTCGGAGCTGTGTAGCCCAGACACTAAGACGCGGAAACGGGCTCCGCCACTTCATACGTGCTTCGTCATAATAGCGCATGTGCAATCCAGATCTTGATTTTCACTTGAACTTTGGTACGGCAAGCGCCAAGCGGTAAAAACTATTGAAATTAACGTGAAGCATTGCAGGCAAACGATCAGATCGCAGAAGTGGAAGAGCGTTTGCCTTAGGAGTAACAGACTCAGGGTTCAATTCTCAGCTGATTAAATGAAAAACTCAAAAACTAGTATTCACAGCTTGCCTAATTGATGCTCAACATTAAAGGGCAGTATGGATATTGGAGAACCTTAAGCCGACAAATTTACTAGATGTGCTCCGATGTCTCGTTCGATCGTTCTCGTTCAAGCACTTTGATCACTTTCGCGTATGATCGGAGAATAAAAATGCCACCAACTAAGGATAAAAAAGACATTTTCGTTTTTTAGATATTAGCAGTTCTTGTGCAAAGACGTGAAATGTTGTGAAAATTATGATTTTCCAAAACGCTTCTATCAGTTTTATCTGATTCATTTTTACAAATAAGTTAATCACACGCAAAGTCGGCTGCACTGTAAGGCTGATAAAATACAATCTCTGTAATTTATAAACAAAATTTGGAGTTACCTTACACGCTTTTAGCTTGTTTATCGTCGTACCATGGCGTGAATTAACCTAAACAAGACCAAATCTTTTTTCTTCTGATTATTTTACATTACATTAACTTTGATAAGAACTTCACGATTCACGTACAACGATTGCGGATATGTACGCAGACTTGTCAAATTTCGAGCAATTTTCAAAACCAACTACAAGCACAAGTTCTTTAAGTGTCCAATTAATTTGATACGGTTGTAATCGCAATAGCAACTATTCCAAACGTGTTTTCATTCCGCGAAACTTGCACGAATATCTTCAATATTTGTAGATCATAATATTCTAAACTAGCCTACATTATCATTCTGCCATCCATGGGAGTGCAATTAAGAAAACTGCTGTCAACATAATCAATATTCAATATTGGTACAAAATGAAAATTATTTAAGGTGATTTTTAAAATCTCCTTAACTCCAAGAAAAATTTTTACTTGATCATACATTTTTTAAAATTCTTTTATGGTTTTATTTTTGAAGCTCAGCCACAGCGGGGTATCAAATGCATAGAGGGAAAAGATAACCTAAAAAAAGGTCTGACCTCAAACAAATTGCAACAGAAACAAATGCAGTTCGGTTCACTTACATATATGCCAGATATCGTCATATCAAAATTCGGCCAAAATTGGCCTGCGCAAATTGCTTTAATAAAATAATTTAAATTTGGGGATTCCCCGGAAGTGTTAAGGTACGGTATTTCGTAATTAATACGTATTGCATGAGTCCACTTGTCATCTTTGGCGAATACGGAAATGGTTCTTCAACCAAAGACAGTGCTCAGCACAGAAGAACTAGAAATTATGTTGTTTCAAAAATTAGCGGTTTTCGGGTAACAAGCTACTAATGAACTGCTTGAAGTCATCAAAAGAATCTGGTATAGTTTAGTCCCTTTGCAAAATTTGTTATTTTTACTGAAGGGGGCATGACACAATACTCCTCAAAATACGCTCCTGGGTGAACCAACCCCTACTCCCCTGTTTTGATGACCTAACTTGAAGTGTGCAGCACATTCTTACAAAATATAACGATCTTTGTAGTATTAGGCTTGTTGTATTTACCCCCGTCCTAATTTTTTCAGCGCCAAGTCCCTCTTCAAATATGAGGTAAAAATTTTCAAAAGTTTTCAAGTTTTTTTGAAAACAAAGTAGTTCTGCTTCAAATGTTTATAAACTGGGTTGTAAATCAATCTAACTTTGCTTCAATTAAAGCAACCATACAGTACCTATACTGGTGCCAGGGGCGCAGCCAGTAATAAATTTAATGGGGCCAGGGTAGGACTTAGACGATAAGAGGCATCGTATTTATTTGCCCTTGGTGATTTATCTTCCAAAAAGAACAAGTTTTCATACTTCAAAAAAAAAGGGTTAGTACCCTGGTGTTGCAATGGCTACGTCATTGACTGGCATATACTCTATGAGAATGATGTTGCATTTTTGCAGCGATTTATGCTGATTTTTGAGTTCACACATTTATTTAATTACATCGTAACAGTCGTCGATTGATTCTGCAATTTTTACTCGGTTAAAAGTTAAATTTAGTCAAATTCGCATCAAATTACGTTAAGCTTGATCTGTACCAAGAAAGAAAATTAATTCGCAGAAAAAAAATTGCATACACAAAAAATGTGTTTGATGAGCAAAGTATGAGTTGTAGACTAAGTTTAGTAAGCAATCATTAGCACGAAAAAACTTGTTCTCAAGAGTTTGATAAATATGCGGTCAATCTTGTATTGTAATTTATCCTTGACTTGTTAGATAAAAATAAGATTAGGCACGTAGCATATACAAAACAAACACTAACACAAATTTTTTGGAAAAGTCTGAATATTTTACATGATGAATGTTATTTATGACGTATTTTTTTTATCGTACTCCAAAAATGAAAATAAGACTACGCAAAGAAAAAACTAGTACAAAGACCTCAAAATTTTACGTGTTTCAATGATATTTTTGTAAAAAACAATTTATTTTTTTTAATTTTCGCGAAAACAATATTCAACTATTTTGTTTTGGAAAAATTTTAACCGTTTTCAAAAAATGCAAATAAAAAAATGATTGTGTAAAATGTGTAATTGCTCAAAATCTGACCAAGGCAAAAAAATTACTCCAATCATCATGCTTATTACCGGTATTTCAAATCCATGTAAGCTTAACCTAAATCAAATCTTCATTATACTCGCGGTATTACGCCGAAACGGGAGACTAGTGGCGGGGCCCATCACCGCGGCATAGCGTCTGGGCAACACAAAAACGTCGCAGCTGTGGCGAGCCATTGGCGACGGTGTCCGACTTGACTGGCCCGGGAATCCAACCCAAGACCTACCGTGTTAATAGCGATGTCTTTTAACCACTACCCCAACTAGCCAAATTTCTCAGCATTGAGCCAGCCAAGGCTGGGCAAACTAAGGCCCGCGGGCACTTAGAAAAATATAAACTCCTACGGTGAATCAAGACTTTTTTTGCTTCTCACTGATTTTCAGTAGAAAGCAAGGTATCTGAGGACGTGTAGACTTTTATTTTTTTTTTTGCTCTTCGAGTCAGTGCGACCCTTGGCTTCAAATTTTTTTCAAATGTGGCCCTTCGTGCGAAAAGTTTGCCCACCCTTGAGCTAGCCTACCATTAGGTTGACCTTATATTGAATAATAACGATTTTATCAACTAGCCTGTTGAAACAGGGATTAAAAGCATAGCTCTCGGCGAGGGAGATCCTGGATTCGATTCCCGGGACGGTCAAATCGGATAAAGTGTCGCCAAAGGCTCACCACCGGTTTGACGTTTCTTTGGAGCTGAGCTGCACAGGCGCTAAAAGCAGCGGAGAAGGGCTCCACCAATCGTTGCACGTTTCGATATATTACCACGTGTATAGCAATTTGATGTTTTAATTCGTGCAATATTTATATACAAATATTTTGAAATTTTCACGTTACTGAAGGCGTGGGTTTGTTTTTTCTGTTCTTGATGAACGTTGGAATTTATGATTAGTTTTTAATTGCTATTTACCACGCTTTGCCCAAATTTTTTCCTAATTTTCAAAAATTTTGCATTATTTTCTGATCAATTGTTAGACCATGGTTAGACTTTATCAGATATTCGATTATATCGTGTCTTTCTCCATAACGTTTTTGGTTCTAAGCATTTTTTTGCAAACAATACTATTCAGTTTTGTTATGAATTTATTATTTTAGCTGTTGAAACTTTTGTTTCCAGCAAATAAGCTTTCATTTGCATTTGAAAATGTTTTTTTTAATCTACTTTCCTAGCCATGTTTTTATTTTCAAAAGAATGAAATCAGCTCAAGTAAAAACAAGAAATAAATGCAAATAATAAAAAAAATACCTTTCAAGAGATCTTACTCGCAAAATATCAATCTTTTTTGATACATAGCCTATTATTGAAAGCTAGGATCGATGTTAATTTTTCTGTTTTTGATCTATTAAAAATATATAGCTGTTCGTACAAGCGACGCTGCCAGGAAAATTTGGAAGGAGCATACTACAACAGGTCAAACTTTACAAAGATTGTAATATTTCATCAGAATGTTTTAAAACCTTTCTAGATTAGGTTTTGTCAAAGGGCCGGTAGGGCTGGGTCCTGGTGCATTAGGTTCATGGAAATTTTGGGAAACATCAAAAATATTCAAATACTTCAAATAATATTGGCTCTTGTTTTTGTAAATAAACTATGCTACCTTTTTCTCGCTTTTTCACGGGCGAACGGGTTTAGCGGAGAGGGTTTTTCCGGTTCTTGTAACTGGTATGGTTACAAAGCACAAGCAAAACATTGTTCTCGGGCATGTATATATTGCCTGGAGTAAATATCCGTCACACCAACTGCACTGAGGAGACCTGAAAGGTCGAAACAGTGTTCACGTTCTGCAGATATATAATTGCGCTTTTGCATCTGTGTTGTTTTTGTTTTCCAGCAACTGGAATATTTTATGTGAATAACTTATTTACACACGATTTTTGAATTTCAAACAAAATCATGAAATAATTTTAACCTTGATGGTAAGAGATTTGAAAACCGTTTGAAATAATGTTTTTAGCTCAGCAGTAAGAGTGTTGGAATTTTTTTACATGAAACAGAAAACTTTAACTATTTGTTTTCGTGAATGCGGTTGATATATTTTAAAATTCTGATAGAAAATTTCCAGCCTGGTGCGCAGTCTTAGTGCCTTGCACGGGAAGTTTTTTTTACAAAGGTCAAGTTAGTTTTGATAAACAGCAACAAATAGTAAGTAGAGAAAGTGTCGTTGTCAAAAAAGATTTTTGACTCGGCGGTAAAAAAACAATTCTCTTTATAATCTGACCATAGTCACGTGTATTTGCGGTCTTAACCAATCGCTATCTGTCTTTCGTATGATCTACGCGCTCTACGGTGCCGTTTTTATGAGGAGACCAGGGGGCCGAGCCCCTTTTAACCGCTGCTTGTACCCCCCTACCCCCCAGTTGGAATTTGGCTTGGCCTACTTTTGGCTTTTTTGTTACGTTTGGAGCGTCGCGTGACAACTCAATAAACAATAATTGCGGTTAAACTTGATATTTGATGCAGAATATTGTATGATTCAACGCAGTCTATCACTCCATCGCTATCCATTCTGTGCACAGTTTTGTAGCCGCTCGGCTATTGCAACCACGGCAATCTGAAAGCTTTGACACGTTAGTTGTGATGCAACGAAATGTTTTATCAAGAACCACTGCGAACAGAGAAAAGTGAAAAGCGAAAAATGAGTATCAAAGATTGAATGCAAAATTCTAATTTAAGAGTGAGTTCTGAAAATTTGCAACGTCCAATTTCAACCTCGTCTGCAAGCAATCTAGTACTTGCATTTGATAAAAATAGGCCTATGAGCAAACGAATTCTGCTGATGCTGATGATTTGGATGATGATGATTTGCGAAGCAAGTTACACTGCGTTCTTATCCTGTAAGCATGCTTGGGTACAAGAAAAAATGCTTTCATGCTGCGTGGTATCAAAGATGGGACAGCAGATGCAGCTTTTCTCTTTCCTTACCGCAATTTTGAATGTCCATTTTTATATGTAACAGCTCACGCATTTGAAAGCAAGCTACTAAAAATAAAAGAGATTTTTCCAAACTTTGCCCCCTCCACAGAACACTTGACATGCTACAGGGATTGACAAGAAAAAATCAAACGCTGCGGCATGGTTTACACCAGGGCAACGATTGCCACGTTTTTACGAATTTCAGTGGAATCTTGGCGATCTTGATAAATCGTAATGTCCAATCGTGGTCAACTTAAGAAGTCATGTTGATCGTGACGAACGTGGACAAATTTTAAAACTTTGTCCACGTTCGTCACGTTAGAAAAACCAAAACGTGGCGATTGCAGCTGGTCGTAATAAGAATTTCCGGAGTTTATTAGTACTTATTGCGGAATCTTAACGAAACTGGGCTTGCTCTTTTTAGTATCTTTTATTGTTGATGCTCTAAATTACGAGATCTGATACGAACTATAAATTATTACGGTAGTCCATTAAATAAAGCATATATTTCACGTCTGGTCGATGATCAAAATAAATTTTACGGTTTCATACCGTAAAAAATGAAAACCTTGAGGGCACGGCTCTAACATCCAGACATATTTTGTCAACAACAAATACAACAGTGAAAAAAAGGTATAGTTTTACATCTATCCTCTTATAATTTTTGCATACTTCGCTACAAAAACTTACGCACTTTTTAAAAGTTAAAATTGAATGGTGTCATGCTTTTTGTTTTCTTAAAACTATAGATAGAAATGGCGTTTTTTTGTTAAAATTTTCGTATCAAGACCATCACCATATCATCATCTTCATTAAATAATGTCTTGATTTAGCTGCTAACCTTAATATTTCACTGCAAACCGAACAAATTCTTCCAATGAAAACTTTCATGCAAAATTTTTAATTTTTGAAGCAAAAATCTAGGCCTATTTTGATAACTAATAAAACGCTTGAAGTAGAGAATTTTCGAGATTGATCTGAGCAGATTCTGTGCAGAAGACCTTACATCGGTCATCCAAATGCGAGATCTAATTTGAGCAGTCACTAAAATCTGTCTGGAAAAAATCATTGATTTTTTGAAATAACGAAATGAGTGATGCTTATGGCCAATTTTCAATGCTGGTACTGCTTTATTTTGGCAATTTTTCAGCTTCAAAATTTCATATAAATATAAAAATAATGGAGGAGTTTATGAAAGACGTATTAGCTGGAGTATCATTCTTTGTAATCATTATTTTGTTGCCTGAGGGTGAGAGTCGGTTTTAAAACAAAGATAAAATGCCTCACAAAATCAAGAATCGAGCCGAAAATGCCTGAAACGTGAAAATAATATGTCGATTGTTGAAAACCAGCAGATCAAAACTTTGCGCTCGCAATAGATCCTAACAGGTCTTGATAGATCCCCAGGGCGGATCGTGTTAATCGCAGAATTCTTGAAACAACGTCTTTAAATCGTGGAAAATCTTCGACGAAATTGCTCAATTTTTGTTCCGAATTGGCACGAATTGTAGCATAACGCATGAAAACATAAAAACTCGCACAAAAACTTGACAACAACAACAACAACAACAACTGAATTTATTTAGTCAACATCACAACTAAGGCGATATCAAACAATGTTCAAATTTAAGAACACTTTTAAATTGAGCACAAAAGAAAAGAGGTGATTTGACAAGGAATCGCGAAGGGACGCGAAGTCTTCAAGTCAAGCGATTCCATAGGCAATAATCAAATACTTGAAAAAAGGCTCGAATGGAGTGAAAGCTTTAAGAACTTACTTTACGAAATGAATTTATAGCTAATTATTTGAGATATTCATCCTCTAGGATTATTACAAAACTTGGCTTTAAGATGAATAATTAAATTGAAAATTTATAGAATGTGATGGATAGATAATTTTATTACTGAAAATCATATATAGTTTTGAAATATAAGCTCCTTATGTGTTTTGAGGAATTGAACAAAGTCGAAAAGCAAGCAAAAAATCGTACTGTGTCGCAAAATGTTTGAATCGTACCGATCGTTATAGAGCGTGTTTTAGTGTAAACCACGCATACAAAATAGAAAAAAATGACCTCTTTTATGCCTTTCATTACTTAAACCGACTGCGATTTTCAACGTTAAAGCATGAAAGTTGACAACGTTGAATGGTATGAAAAGTCTTTATTTTACCAACATTTCTCTTACGGTTCAACGTCAGTTGTTAATTAGATCTGGGCTTAGTAGCTGATAATGATTAAAAAACTTAACCCGGAAAGATGGTTTTGACATCAACCTGCTGCATTTAAGAGCATAATTTTGTGAAGATTTTGCAAAGTGAACGTAATTTTATATAAAACGTTCATTAGGGTCAGGCTAAGAATTTAGGGATCCGTATAGGCTTCATAATTTTTTTAAAGAGCTTCAGATATAGGTTAGAACCATCAGCCTAGTTGGTTTGTAATTGAACTGTTCTTTGTTTGACTGCATTGGATCCGCACTTCTGCGTTTTTTTCGCTTTTTTATATTATTCGGTTTTGAGTATTCTGTGCGGTAGGTCTAAGGTTCGATTCCCGGGCCGGTCAAATTGGACGCAGTATCGCCAAAGGCTTGCTAGCGCAGCGTCGTGTTTTCAGAGCTGTGTTGCCCTCGGCTAAGGCGCGGACATGGACCACGCCACTCGTTACGCACTTCGGCGTAATACCGCGAGTATAACGAAGATTTGATTTTTGAGGTTATTAACTATACAGGCATAGAGTGATATAAGCTATAGTTGCAGCACAGGTACACTAAAATGTTTAGTGCGCTCAGCAAAAACAATCAAGTCACTAAGTTTATGGCAAAAACCTTAAGATGCGTTAAATAATTTAAATTTAACTAACCGAACTTATAATTAATAATATTTTTTCAAAGTTCATAAAGATTCGCATCGCAACCATATGTTATTTTTTCAAAGCAATATGTAGGCCTTATATATATCATAAACCGGGTAGTTTAAGGAAAAGTGCAGAACCATTCAAATTACAAAAAATTGTATACTAATCAATTGTTAGTGCCTCCTTATTATCGGATGGTGCCCCACCATTTGATTTGTTCTGGAGACGGTACTGGCGCTCTATTAGCAAGTTTTTTGTAAGGCTGGGCCACCATGGTGTAGACTGCATTGCACCAGTAATTTTTATCCTCCTCCTTTGCAAGAGAGCTGCGGATGTTGTCGCGATCTTGGCTATCTGTGTGGCCTGTAGTGCATATCACTAAAGATAGAAGAACCGCGCTGAGTGCCTTTTCAATGGCGCAACAAGTAAACTTGCCACCTTGACCTGTACTGTACATTGTCCCTTTAATGTCGAACGTCAAGCAGGGAAGCTGTAAATACCAATTTTAAAGTCATTGGTAATACCCGACTCGGAATTGAACCCGAGTTTGCAGCTCCAGAGACAGACGCTCTATCCACTGCAAAGCCAACCCATTGCTTTTGATGATTAGTTATGCAGACTGAATTAATGAAGACCTTGCCGGGCCGCTATCCAAAGTTGAAAATCTAGCCACGGTCTTAAAATCACAAAAAAAACACGATTACACTTCACAAAGTTGACAAAAGTTAAATTATTTTGCAGCAGATCCGAGTTAGCTCAAAACTCGACCTCAAAATATGTCGCTAAGTTTGTGTTCCCGCACAGTTAAGCCATGGGCTTGCCGGGATTATTCGCGCAGCTGTTGAACTCATATGATTTGGCTCATAAGCGCCCTCGCAACTCAAGCGATGTTGAAGTCTAGACTACAAATTTCGCCGCAAATATTTTCATGTACGAAAATTTTTTGAGTTACGAAAACAGCTTAAGGTGTTTTCACAACACAATTGCAAATATGCAAATTTTACATTTTTAGTCAGCAAACAAAATACTTGCCAACAAGCCGCAGAACCTCATAGGCTAATCACGTATATTATGATAAACAAACAGCGTGAGAATTCGCTTAGTAATCAGAAGACAGGGGTTTCATTCAAAGCCGGGTCATGCAAAAGATTTTAAAAATATTAATTTCTTTTTCACTTTCAAGCATCAGAACAAGCAGAGGGGTTAAAAGAAGGGGCGTAGCCAGAAGGGGGGACAAGGGTGAACTACCCCCTCCTGTTTTTGACGTATGTAGGCCTTTTTTCGAGATCAATCGCTGTGGTCGAATAAAAAGGTCTCTCATCTAAATCCGGCTCTGCCACCTCTCCCCCTTTAACTTTTTGCTGGATGCGTCCCTGAATAAAAGAGTAGTGCTTATGTGTCGGAAGGTTTGAATCTTCCACTTCTAATACGTTCAATTATTGTACATGAGCGGTAAATTCAAAGGTGGCGGTCGTCTCCAAACTTCTGTAAAGCAAACAGCTATTGATGCTGCTTGCGTAACATTTGCCATGCCTACATATCCAGTGGGTTTCGAAGGTCTACGGGGTGTCTGTATCACAACCAATTTTTTTACGTCATAGTTAAAACCAGTAATTGGATGTCTCAAACGTTAAAACAAATCTTAAAGAACCTTAAAACCAGGGCATGCTATGGAATGGAATGGTGATTTTTGATTTTCAATGGAACCAAGAAGATTTTTCCATATTTCATACTGCAAAATTTCTTCCATTCAATATCCATTCCACACTAAAAATTTTCCATTCCATATTCCATTTCATACTAAAATTTTTTTCCATATTCCATTCCATTTTTCCATACTAATGTACAGAGGCGTAGCGAGAAACTTTAAGAGGGGGGGGCCATAATTTCCACATTTTTTTCAAGCGTAGGCCTATCTTTTTCGGCAAAACTAATTTGAAGCTGATTGAGAAGCAAAAAAGGCTCTAGGGGGTCCGCGGGCTTGGAAAAATTTTGAAAATTTACATGCTGTAATGGTTATTTTAGTGCTTTTTGAATAAATTTTATGCAAATTTTGTTTAAATTTTTTGACCCTAATTCTGAGTGCTTCGCCAAATTTGATGCATTTTGTTCGCACATTTTCGATTATGCGTGCTTAAGGTGTAAAGCTTATCGCTATCGAAGAGGTTTAAAATTGTAAAAAAATTGTATACATCAAAAACATTTTTGACAATGGCTTTTGATATATACTGTATAAGCAGTTAGCATGGAAGTACGGAAGACGAGCTTCCGTTCCATTTTTCAAATCTTCCATTCCATTCCATTCTGAGCATCTTCCATATTCCATACCAAAATTCTCCTTCCATTCCATACCATTTTCCATTCCCTAGCATGCCCTGCTTAAAACATCAAAAATTTTGATTATGACGCAAAAATCCGTGGCTTTTGGAAGCACTTAAACTGGACATGTTGTGGAGTGGGCAAGTATCATGTAGTGTTCCGTATGATAAAAGTGAACCAATTCTCTAATTACCCTGCACGTAATCTTGTATCTGCCCTACTTTTTGATGGATAATGTAGTTAGCCAAAACTTGATTATGTCCTCCGTAACACAGTTTCATGATTTACCCCCATCGTAAGCGCTTATATACTCATTTCTTTAATCTTAAACCTATGCTTTTTGTTAAAGGAGTTATTAAAAATTTGAACCATAAAAAACGGTCTGAGTTCAGCATGAAATTGATTTAGATGTAGCAGTTGATATTAGTTGAGATTCAAACTCAGAACTTATGCATTTTGTTCGTACGTGACCAACGTGAGTTTATTTTTTAAAAATTTTTGTGCAGTAAAAAATATTTTTTCTGTTTTCACAATATTTTTTTAGGTTTACCGCATTTTTTTTCTTTTTTTCGGAACTAATTTTCTCGAAACCTATATAAGCGACGATCAACCATTTGTCATGAGCAAAAACAACTTAGTTAGTTGCAACCAATTTCTTTTAAAATTGTCAGAGCAGGCCTGGTACCAACGCAAGAGATTTTACAGTAATTCGAGAATCTAAAACCTCCTCGTCGTGGAACAAAAAAACAAATCAGCCTCGACTTGCTTGAATACGCCAACTGCGAATAAAAAATTAAACCTTTTTTGAGAAAAACTTGTCCCAAAATTTGTAATTTAAAATCAACTTTTGTTACTACTTGGATGTTGGAAAAACTCATAAATTTCATTTTTATTTGTAAGTTTTTATTTGATACTAAACGCTTCTTTTTAGATTAAAAGTTTCACCAAACTGGCTCGTGATTAAAAATTGAAAAAAAAAAGCAAAAAATGCAGGAAAAACTCTTTAGCTCTCTATCTATTTAAAAAAACTAGATTAAGCACGCAACTACTCCCGTCCTCGCATAGTTCATCACTTTGCGATTTCAGCTCTTTGGCAGAGATGAAGATTGGTGGTTCTTACGTTTCACAAACAAAAATCTTTTGAAATTATTCAGTCAATTTCAAGGATCATTAGCACTGACTGCTTTGTAATTTTGTGTCGCGAGCTAATCAAGTAATCCCATTTTTTAATCATTTGGACCAATAACATTGCTTTTGTGGCAGCAACGCATGAATGTCAATAACTTTTCTCTCAAAATTAAATCGTGTATCATTAATTCATTTGTTGTTTTTTTTCGGCTACTAAAATCTCCGTTTGATCATGCAAACGACAGTGCAAATAAAAATCGCAATTGTTGGCCTATTTCGACAACACTATGCGTATGAGTAAACAAGATACGGTGTATGGGAAAAGTTTGATTTGTGTATTGTAATTTTTTCGTAAGTAAGCCGCGTGTGCTTGCAGCTTTGAAATAAAAGAGTTTATGAGCGAAAAAATATAAGAGCTAATTAAGGCCGAAATAGTGGCTACAAGGTGATTGTGTAATTTATTTTTTTAGATTGAATATTTTCTAATTTATTATTGCAAACATTTTAAAAGTTCTGTCATGTCTTACTCCATTGCGTTCTTCATCTGTTTTCTCAATGTTGTAGTTCAAGGAAATCGATATGGTCAATTAGGTAAGTTTGATCTTTTTTGCTCTTGGATGTTATTTGTACTCAAGGTAGAACTCGACGCTGGTGCAGAAAAATCTGGGTTCGTCTTTCGGCGGTTTTGAATTTGCACTGTCACTTATGTTTTATCGCATTTTATGAAGTGAAAAGCTTGTAGGAGATCATGTATTTATAAATTTTGGAATACAGTACTGTAAATATGCGACGAAAATAGCTTAAGGAGGATAAGTAAAGCCACCGTAATTCTTATAGCTGAACGTTTCGAAAACAGAGATTCAGCTGTAACCAAAAGCTGTGTAAGCTAGGCAGTATAAACTGCATGAATCTATGTTGTCGAAACGTCCATTTTTGCGAATTACTTGACTTTATTTTTCATCCTCCGATACTTACAAGCTATTCATATTTTTATCCTCTTAACACGAAAAACTCGTGGAGAAATTCCATCAAGCTCCTTAAAAAGTTGCAGGCTACCGCGGCAAGTGCCTTTTACACCGGCACAACAAGTGAACTTGCTGCTCTGTCTTCCATACCGAGCTACCTTTCATGCTTAAACGTCAAGCAGAAAAATTGTGGATAAGTTTCTTTATGGCGAATTTGTAGCAACGGAACAAAGAAACCTCGACACCTTGCGTTGATAGAAAGTTTTTCCGGTTATGTAAATGCTTTTGGACAGTCAGAATAAATAAAACGTAAAATACAATTAAGCTCAAGGGGTATGGACAGTTTTCAGGAGGATAATTAAGGTGGAAAACTAAAAGGGCACATCTGCCATTTACCGTTACAGGAGTCCTAAAACTTCTGCTGCATCAAATGTGTAATTCTTTTGGTTATGAATCCCACTAATTAAAACTTTGGCAAAGTAACTGTGTTCTTTGGAAACAACCCACCAGGGTCGTGAACAAGCTTAGATTGATACAGCCGGTTCCCTACGGTTCTGTGGAACCGTTTCACTGAATTTTATTAAATCAGCGAACCGGCCAGCATAGCTGTTGGTTCTTGTACGTTATAGCCAACCATCAGTCGAAACAGAGCTGGCTGAAAATACACCGGTAACTTCTGCAATTGGTTGTTGACGTAACATCGTGTCTGTATCTGCATTTTAAAATCAATCTTCGATGTAAAAAAACAATGCTCTTGCTGGAGCTATGAGTCGATTGCAAACCAAAAGCTTTGAAAATGTGGTTAGTAGTTCAGCTAATTGCTACCGAACTTGAACTCCAGATGACTGGGGTATTTCATTTGAGAAATTAAAATTCGCTATCTTCATGTTGTTTCGTCAAGATTGAAACAATTAGTTTTGACAAACGCCCACGCATTTTAGTAGCATTTCATAACAAAGTACGAGTTTTGCAGGCACTTGGAGCAACCACAAAATTGCGGCTGATCGAAGATATTATTTTTTTGCGTTTAAGAGGCACGATATTTTGAATTTTTATTATTCTTTGATATCTATCATTAAGTAACCCCAAACAGTTAACATTAAAGTTGCAACAGTTCTGCAAAATTACATCAGCTAATGATTACCATGTGCTGCCTCCCGGCTATGTTTGGCCCTTACACATCATCAGGTCGATGAAAAGTCACATAAAATAACTCTAAACGGTTTGGGCTAGCTGAAATGTTGTTATTTTTCATGATAATGAACTCTTACGGTACGGAATTGTATCAGGGATAGAATTTGTTGTCCAAGAGCAAGCAACAATTTATGTCCAAAAAACAAAAAATCGAAGTTGGGTGCAACGTACCATCAGTAAAACCTGAAGAAACAGAGTCAGATTAGGGGGGCGGGGCTGTTAAAGTCCCGAGGCCTCCGGCCAGGGGTGCGCCAAACAAAAAGTTCGTTTAAGAGCGTCCTCTAGAAGAAGGTCTACTGAGTATGTCAAAATTCGGTCAGCAAAAGCCCGGGCCCCCAAAAAAATTTGTCACGTGGCCCCTGAAAGTCTTATCGCGTCTCTTCGTAAAATTGATGTTACTGTCTTGCACGCAGCATGTAACAACGCACTAACGATTACGCCTATGTTATTGTGTCAGGTTTCGCGGGGAAGACGAATAAGAAGGTGCGAAAAAACTATCGCGTCTCACACGTATAGCCTACGCGTGCCACGAATCGGTAAACTTTTATTTTTTAGACCCAGAGATCTTCCGAAATCTGAGCCCAATGCCCATGCCCGCAGTGGGCGACCAAGCCGGAAACATTCGCTTTGAATTCAACACACTCGGGCAAGTATAGGCCATTGTAATGTAACGTAGCCCAAAACTTAAAAATTTTCAGTAAAATGTGCTTTTTTTCGGATGACAGAGAACTAATGATCTACACTTCTAATACTCCCACTTAAGTCTTAAAATTGCTGCTTCACCCAAGCAACAAGTAATCACGCCCGTCTCCAAAGGGGGGGGGGAAGAGCAGACAATGAAGGTCCCATTAATATTCGCCTTCAGCGATCAATTTGTAAAAAAATCTTTAGGCCTATTCGTCAAAAAAAGGTGGGTAGTGCGCAGCCTTCCCTCAAGTTAGTCTGGTGCTTCATTATTGCAACAAGCCAATCGATTCCATACTTGGTCAATTGTTTATTTTCACAAAAAATGCAGGATAAGAGAAATAAAACTGTCAATTTCATTGGTTTTACAGGAATGAATTAGTGGAAGTTCTTTCAGAAAACGCAACATTTTCCGTTATTACTAACGTGCTAGGCGTAGAACGTACGGCAGGGCGCACTATTCAACTCCGAATTCCAAGCGACGTGGTGTCATTGAGGGGGAATTTTTCTACCGAATTTCATTTGTAAGTGATAGGCTATGTGTGGCATTCCGCTCAGATTTACGTAGTCAGGTTGTAGAAATAACAGTGATCAAAAAAATTTCTTTTTTGTCACGCAAATAATATGAGAAAAAAGTAAATTTTTTTCCGAAAACTTTGCGCTGGCAGCTTAGCATAAAAACGTTTCACGACTGTACAAGGAATATTTGCGGATGTGTCCGCGGATGAGTAGTATCAAGAATAGATTTTTGACTTAGGTTTATTGTAGAAGACAAGAAGTCTCAAGCTCAGAGTTATCCCATCCACATGGCCGGTATAATTGGTTCCAAAAGCTTATGGGCTTTCTCAGTGGCGTAGCGAGAAAATTTGAAAGAGGGGGCATTATTTCCACATTTTTTTTCGGCAGAACTAATTATTAAAGCCGATTGAGAAACAAAGGGCTCTAGGGGGGTCCGGGGGCATGCTACCTCGGAAAAATTTCGAAAATTTACATGCTGAAATGGCCATTTGTGCTTTTTGAATGATTTTCAGGCAAATTTTGTGAGGGGCCTGCCCTTTACCCTTACGCTCCTGGGTTTTCTGCGTTACGGATTAAAACATCAAAAACTTGATAATGATCCAAAAACCCTGTGGGCTTTGGTACCACTGAGATTAGACATGTGGATAGGGTAATTAAGTGACTAAAGTCACTAATTAAGCGACTAAAGTCACTTATTAAACATGAAACCATCTAGTTTCTTTTTTAAGTTCAACAGTTGACCAATTTTATTAACGCAAATGCTTTATCGCCGACGCAAATATATCTACAGGCCGTTTCCTCTGAGTACACGAATGGGGAGGAAAAACACAGCTCCCAGTATTGTTATCCACCGAGGAACGTACCAGGTTAATTTCACCAACTTCCACCTCACGTTGGAAGTGGCGCTTACAGGTAGGTGGTGATATTCACTGCTTTATTAGCAAACGCGCGATAAAATCATTCAGCCGAAGTCTCTGGCTAAATTTCAAAATATTGAGGATATGCCAATTACCGGTATGTAAAAAAAATTAAACTCGTTTTCCCCTTTTAACGATGAGTTGTTTGCAGAGCAAACTATAGGTCAACGTTTTTAAGGGAACAGTCGTTTTCTAGGTGGTGCCCATCTCTTTCGATACTGGCTGTAATCACTGAAATCTGACCCCACTCCGCCTCATCGTCAATTTGCTTGTGAATAGGCCTAGCTAACTGTTATCAGAAGTGTAGAAGCGCAGCCAGCCTAAAATTTCGAAAGAGGGGATGGGGCAAAACAGTACTTCCAGTCGGTTGATTTTTAAAATAAAAGGTCCTTGGTGGCAATTAACAGCCCCCCGTTGGTCAAGATAAGCGCAAATTTTTGCATCACCACTGATACTTTAAATCAAGTTTTATCAGGAACGGGGGTAATTCCCACCCAAGCTGCGACCATGCTGATTATAATAATAAAGGTGATTTTGACTTCGGTAAGACGAATAACATTTTTAATTCAAAACAGCACTTTTATCACAAAATTGCAAGTTCATTATTGACAAACAGTTCCTTGCATTGTCCGACCCATTTTTAAAAATTTGAATCAGTTCTGAGACTGCGGGCCTACAGTAGGGGGACCAGTCTGTCGACAGTAACACATCCAGACGAATGGGAAAAATGTCTCGCATTTTTTACTCATAGGCAGGCAATGATACAAGTTATAAGTATTGTTATTTTAGTAATGTTGTTTTCATTAGGACGAAGCTTGGCAAATCCATCTTTTGCCCTTCAACTCTGCTTAGTAGAATTCGAGAACGTCAACATTGAAGTTGGTCTAACGAGAGGAGAGGACAGGTTTGGAAAGATTTTCGTCGAAGATATGTTGCAACTTGCCGGAGTAAACGGGTACAAAGGAATGTTCTGCAACGCAATGGGAAAGTAAGTACATTAGCACAGAATGGATGATATACTAATCTTCATTATACTCGTCGTGTCACGCCAAAGTGTGTAAGGAGTGGCGAGGACCATCTCCGCGGCTCAGCGCCTGGGCAACACAACTCCAAAAAAACATTGCAGAAATGGCGAGTCGTTGGCGACACTGTGTCCGATTTGACCGACCGGGGATTTGAATCCCAAACCTCCCGCACCAACAAAAAGTCTTAACAAATAAGATAACCAGTCGGTAAATCTTCTCCACACTCGACATAGCACATCTTCATTATAATCTATATTATATTCGTCATATTACGCTGAAGCGTGCAGCGAGTGGTGGGGCCCATCTCCGCCGCTTGACGCCCGCGAGCTGTTGACGAAGCTGCGTTCGTGTTGACCGACGGGAAGTCAAACCAAAGATCTTTCGATCATTAGCGATGTCGTTTTTACTACGCCAACCGCAGTGATTTTGACTTGCTAACACGACGGCAAGATCATCTTCCATCGGAATGATTGACTGGGGTTTAATTCCAAGCCTGGTCGAACCAAAATTGCAAAAAAATGGTAATTAGAGCTGCAATAGCCTCGGTGGAATGAACGGGACAGTGTAGAAAACCAGTCGGTGAACTCACCGTAGGGAAAAGCAAGTGCTCACAGATAAATCCCAGTCAATTTTAGTAGCACGTGTAACTCATCTTGCATTTTTACATCTTCTCCTTGAACCAAAATTACCTCCTTCAGCGACTTGACCTTCAAAAAGGTAAGACACCATAAACAGCAAGGTACATGCCCCATCAGTGATATTTTACATCTTACGGCACCCATTAAATTACTTTTACGTTTATTGCAGCGTCCTGACGACAGACAACCCAGTCAGAAGAGCCATATTAGGCCGCATCCTTGCCGCCCGCACTTCGTAAGTACCATTAAAATTTTAATGAGGTTTAGTTGTGAAATTCAAGGCTCACAAAATTTTTGGTTATACACATTAATATATACAAAACTTTTGGATACAAAAAACTGCAAGATCATATTTTTGATCCCTAGTTCCCCGTTTCAAATTTGTGGATCCGCCCTAAGTTTAATCCCCCCAATATACCGACGGAGTCCGTCTCAGGTTTAATCCCCTCCAACATACTCTCGGACCAAATAGTACTTTGCTACGAGGTAGTGACCCACCAAGGTGCGTCTGCTACTGCGAAGCCACGACTGCCCGTATGGTGATAGTCGTATAGATGGTCCTGACGTTGCTAATCTACCTCGAATAACATCACATAGACGGAGCAAAACCAAAAGAAATAAAAGCAGTCTTCTCGGCGTGCAATGTCTGAGCAACATAATCAAAGATGCATGCAGTCATGTAAAAAAAAATGGGAATGCGCACCATGCAGTGGCAAAAGCAGGAGACGAGTGCAAGCGCCCGTGAAAAGAGCTTTATCGTAAAAATTCTAAACCGAGTGCTCTAATTATCCTGTTCACACGTCCAGTATACAGCAAGTGGTTCCACAGGATTTTCTGCATCATCATCAATTTTTTGATGTTGCAATGACATCAAGAATTTCATAGCGAAGCAGAAACTCGTAAGGGGCTCAAGACACAATGCTGCCCCTTCTAAACATGCTAATGAACAATATGTGTCGGTCCAGTATCATAGTAGACAGCCGGATGATAAGGCTTTTACTCATCAAAAAAAGCAAGTCTTGATTGAAGATAGTAGTATCTGGGTGAGGACGATCAGGAACTGGTCAGTTGACGTAGCGTTAAAGACACCCCCTAACGGTCCGGGGGGTGTGAGGTTCGATTCTTGGGCTGATCGAATTGGATACAGTGTCGTGCAGGCGCTAAGCCGCGGAGAGGAACTCGCCACTCGCAACTCGCTTCGGCGTAATACAGCGAGCGTAATGAAGATTTGATTTTTATATTTAGCTCTTGGGATTTAATTTTATACGAAGCTTAACTGTTTTTTTTTTTTCTTTCAGGAAATCCATGTAAAGCAACGTGAAGATTTTGCTCGTTCAAGAATTCTATTTATTGTTTTTTTGTGTACTACTAACATTGCTATGATTTGCCACATTTTTTCTTGCTATATATATGAATCACTTCGAACTGCAGTGGTCTAGTGTTTTCACGTGTTGCTTGCCGAACACAATTTTTCTTGCCGGTTTATTACAATAATAAACTCGTTTTTATGTTAAAAAAATCAAATCTCACTATACTCGTGGTAATCCGTCGAACAGTAAATGTTTACCCACAACTTTTGATCAATATTTTATTCTTGCCAAAACATCCCATTCTCAATCTACCAGATACTCAGCATCAGACCACTTGAGAATACCCTTATATAAAACCAATCGATTGCAACGATCCATTAAATTTGTTGGTCCTAAAATTTGGAATTCAATTCCCTTAAAAGTTCGAAAAACCTCGTATACAAAATTTAAAAAAGAATGCAAAACTTATTTACTAAACACAACTGAATAGTCATCTAGTACCATAATTATTATGTTAATTTGTTTAATTCCATTCCTACTCCATCCCTTTCATCCCATTTGCTGCCTTCAGTGTGTGTTGCTACTTAGTTTTTTATTTTCTTTACAAGCCGGTTTATTTAAATTGCCATTAATTATCTGATATGATGACAATTGTTGATTTAATTTAATTTAAGTTCAGGAAGGCTGCTTGACTCGAAGACCTTACGGTCCCTTAGCAGCCTTCCTGTTGCTGTTTTCTGATTATTTTTTGTTTTTCTGTAAATGTAAAATTGTTATTTGCAGCAACGAAATAAACAAGCTTAATTGATTGATTGAACCGTGTAGCGAATGGCGCGGCCCTTGTCCGCGGCTCAGCACCTGAGCAACGCAACCCCGAAAAACATCACAGCTGTTGCGAACCGTTGGCGACATTGCGTCGGATTCGGGTGGCCCGGGAATCGAAACCACGACCTCCCGCACCGATAGCAATGTCTATAAACGCTACGCCAACGTTTCATTCGTTGCACTTTCGAAAAGTGTCAAGAAGATACATACTATAGAAATGATCCCAAAAAGTAGAAATTTCAAGAAAAAACTATAGAAATTTCATTGCTCCGGATGGCAGATGCTTTCCCGTAGCCCGGAGCGTTACTCTGTCTACGCTATTTAATCTGGCTGACAGAAACCGAATCTGCCTTAACGGCGGGACACCTAACCATGTTCAAGCTGGGCAGTGGCAAACGTCCTTTTCAGGACGGGGCGATGCGCATCTTCGGCGCACCGTCAACAAGTTCCAAAAGCCCAGCATTCTCCAACTGAACATCGAAGGCCTCACTGCAAGCAAGATAAGCGTGTTGCATCATCTTGCGTTACAGTGTGAGGCACTCGTCATCCTCTTACAGGAAACCCATTGCACCTCGGTAGAAAGGTTAGATCTTCCGAGCTACCATCTAGCTGGGTTTTCCTTGAGCAGGAAACATGGTCTTGCTACGTTTGTCCATGAGCGTCTGAAGTGGATCCTAATCGACCAGTCCCCACCAACATCGGAGATCGAGTGGGTGTGCGTGGATGTTGATAACTATAAAGTAGTCAACGTCTACAAACCCCCTCCAACACGGATGCAAGCATCTGATCTTCCAGCATTCCCCCATCCCTGCCTCTATGCTGGCGACTTCAACTGCCACCATGTTGACTGGGGTTATAATAATAACAATCCTGATGGTGAATGCCTGGCTGGCTGGGCCAGTGCCAACAACTTCACCCTGCTATATAGCCCCAAGGAGGCCGCCAGTTTCCACTCTGGCCGCTGGAAAACAGACACCAACCCAGATCTTGCATTTGCCAGTGTCGATTTGGACAGTCGCTTACCTGACAGACGTATCTTAGGAAAGTTCCCAAGGTCACAACACCGACCCTCGCTTATAAGTCCACCCAAACTTGCTCATCCAAAACCGAGCAAGCCTGTAAAGCGATGGAACTTCCGCAAGGCCAACTGGGACCACTATTCTAACCTAACCAACAAACTGGCCAAGAGTATACCGCCACCTGAATCTCAAAACATCGATCAGGTTTACCAGTGCTTTTGCAAGGTAATAAGCACTGCGGCGAAGAAATGCATCCCTCGTGGTCGACGATCAAACCACATACCTTGCTGGGATGCGGAGTGTGAAGACCTCTATCAGCATTTCCTGCAGTCACCTGGGGGCCCTGATTCGGATAGGGCTGCCACAGCCCTACTCACAAGGCTCGACGGGAAGCGGAGAAATCGCGGGTCAGAGACGGTCCGCACAGGGTTTATACGGAATTTTTCTGACATATTCCCCTGACTTTCCTCAAAATCGCACCTGTTTTCCCTGACTTTCGTTTAAAAATCCCCATGTTTTTCCCTGACCCAATCCTGCAAAACATACTTTTTCCCTGACTTAGAGAATATAAACGAACAGTATAATATCAACCAGCAGCAAAAATAACTATGTATACCTAATGCCTACATACACAGAAACATCAATTCAGCAGCAGAAATAAAGATTTCACAGGTGACCTATCGTAATTTTATCTTAGAAAATCGCAAGAAGCTTGGCTTGAATACCAAAAATAAGAAAAGTGACATATTTCACAAGTGTCTGGTTTCGCAGTTCACAGCACTCTGCACTACTTCAAGTAAAAAATCTAAGAAAATCACAGCAATAATAACACTAAAATTACAAACCATTTTGATGAAGAGACTTGATCTCTCAGTAATTGTGTGAAGTAAGGTGCAATACCATAATTCACAACAAATTTTATTTTGTCTTTGCCAAGTTCCAGTATACTAGCAATTTTGCTATCAGGAAACATTGATGGAAATAGGTCCACAGAACCAGTAACAGAATTATCACTATATCCACCAACAACATGCTTCAGAACCCACCGTATTTCGGCATTCAATTTACCTCCATCTTGAAAGCATTGTTGCCAACTTAGCTACTTAGTATCTAGATACTTTATTAGTTCCCTTAAATACCAATTTTTTCGTCAAGATTCTAGCTACTAATCTATAGCTATCCAAGTTTGTTTATTGTTTTATCCCTTCGCGGAAGAATGCCAGAATTATTGCTTTAATTTTGTGAGCCCTTCTTCCGCGTGTTCAGCTCAGTACCGGTAGGTCTGCTCGCCTACAGGTATAGTAGGAATAGGATTTTAAGTATTTGTCTCGTCTAAGGCAAGTTGCAGCAAAATGACGATTTGTGTTATGAGGAGATGAACATGGCCCAATTCTCTGATACAATGGAGCTTCAAATTTTATGGTTTTAAATCATTAAAATGATAAGAAGGTAAAGTTAATCACGAGTACCAGTAGGCTGCTAAGACTGTAAGACTACTAAATATGTAGACTAATCTGCTAATGATATGGTAAGGGCAGTTTGAGTAGCGAAGCACGCTACTACTGTACAGAGGTCTAGCTGCCTAGTGTTAATGTTAGCCTAAACATTTGACCAATTCAGTATCAGTACATTATTTTGCCTGTTTGTACTTTGTAGACCTGTAGATATATATGCAGTACAGAATAGTTGCCTAGCTTGGAATAATTTTGAGTACGGTATGCATAATTCACGTCTGTGCATAATTCAACTCACGTATGATGTGTTTAAAGGTGTTTCGATGTCACTGCGACTAAAATGTGTCTTCATTAGGCAGAATATTTCTCGAAAAACTGAATGTGTGCTATTATTAGATGCTGTATATAAGTTACTTCATGTCAGACTCCGCAATATCGCTTGTTTTTTGTCGTATTAACCCACTTTTGTAGTTAGATACTGATCTAGATACTTTTGTTGTTTAGGTGTGGTTTAATCAAAAATCTAGCTACTCTCTTGATTACTTGAGTAAATTGAGATCTGGCAACACTGCTTGAAAGACCAGTAGAATCGTTCTTTGACTATTTGCACTGCAGGATGATTGAATTTCAACCAAATTTTCTGTATCTAAGAAAGATTGCAGCTGCTTTTCTTGAGAAGATAAGTTAGCAAGCCTAATATCACTTTTTTTAGCAAGAAATTTTTAATTTCGGCCAGTTCCTTGACTTTTTTCACATGGGATTTGTTGCCAGCATGACTCCTCAATGCCCTGATTCCCATGTTGCTCAATGCTATATTTGTCTGACACAGTCGACATCTTGCTTCACCTTTGGTAGAAGCTTCACAAAGCCATGCCTTGAATTCTTCAGACGATAACCAACCATCTTGGAAATAAGTTTGTTTCGATTTTTTAGACATTCCAGGCTACTTTTAGAGTAAGAAAATATCTAAATAAAGAGAAAAGTATGAAGTCAAGCTTGTTTGACATACAACAGCTAAAATAAACAATGGATCTTGATTCACAGGAGGTAAGAACTTTCCAAAAAAATTTCCCTGACTTTTTCCAAGTTTTCCCTGACTTTTTCGTTGAATTCCCTGACTTTCCCTGATTTTCCCTGACTTTCCCTGACCATCTCGAAAAAGATATGTTTTCCCCTGATTTTCCCTGACCGTATAAACCCTGTCCGCAACATTGACTTTTCGCACTCCAGCCGGCTGGCATGGAATACTATAAACAACTTGAGTGGTAGGTCACGACAATCCCCTCGTCAATGTCCCGTTTCAGCTGATGCTATTGCTTCTCAGCTGGTTAAAAACGGGAAATACGAAGGTGTGAATCGACGCTCATCTCGGCTCGTTTTACAGGAAGTGTCTGACCTTTGGAGCGCTGATCCATTACATCCTGCGAATGTCTCCGGGAGTTTTTCCCATCGGGAGTTCGCTGCTGCCCTCCAACATTTAAAACCAGGCAAAGCTCCTGGACCTGATTCCATTTGTCCGGAGCTAATAATCCATGCCGGAGCCGGCTTAAAATCTTGGCTACGTGGCTTCCTATCTTCCTGCCTGCACCACCTCAAAATTCCTAAGATCTGAAGAAGAGCGCTAGTAGTAGCGGTCCCAAAGCCTTCGAAACCGGTAGAGGACCCAAGGAGCTATCGTCCGATCTCCTTGCTATGTGTTCCCTACAAGATTCTCGAGCGACTTATCTACGCCCGCGTCGAACCTCTTATTGACCATCTGCTCCCACGGGAACAGGCGGGTTTTCGACGCGGAAGATCCACCGTGGATCAAGTCACTTTGCTCACGCAAAGCATTGAGAATGCATTCGAAGCGAAAAAGAAGGCCGGTGCAGTCTTTATCGACCTGACAGCTGCCTATGACACTGTCTGGCACCGTGGCCTCACCTGCCAGCTGTTGCGGCTTCTGCCGGACAAGCACATGGTTCGTATGATTATGGAGCTGATCCGCAACAGAAGCTTCACCCTTACAACTGGCGACAGCAAGCCTAGCAGGTTACGACGCTTGAGAAATGGCGTCCCCCAGGGATCGGTCCTGGCCCCCCTCCTTTTCAACATCTATACATATGATATCCCCTCCATAACCTCCAAGAAGTTCGCCTATGCCGACGACCTGGCGATACTTTATACATCTGGAGTATGGAAGGAGTTGGAACGGACACTAAGCCACGACATGACTACACTCTCGGAATATCTCCAGACCTGGCGATTGAAGCTTAGCCACACTAAAACGCTGACGGCGGCCTTCCACCTCCACAATCGAGAGGCTAAGCGCGAGCTTAAGGTCTGTAACATCGGTAAGACCTTACCTTTCTGTCCAGTTCCCACATATCTTGGGGTCAAACTGGACAGATCGCTCACATATCGTCCTCACCTGGAAGCATTGCGCAAGAAGCTATGTGCTCGCGTCTCACTGTTGAGGCGACTTGCTGGAACAGGTTGGGGTGCTAGCGCTAAGACATTACGCACAGCTGCCCTGTCTTTGGTCTACTCGACTGCCGAGTACTGCGCACCAGTCTGGTGCCGCAGCGTGCACATACGGCTTATCGACAGTGTAATAAATGACGCCTTGCGCATTGTCACTGGGTGCCTGCGTCCCACTCCATCGGTCTACCTTCCGGTTCTTTCAGGCATCCAACCAGCTGAGCTTCGCCGCCAAGGAGCGACACTCTCCCTAGCCAACCGCAGCTCCCTGGACCCTGACCACATTTTACATGGCCAGTTTCATGAGTCACAGGACATATGTAGGGAGAGATTGAAATCTAGACGCTCATTTGTACCTGCTGCTCGGAAATTACTAGACAGTCTTTCTGAGATGGACGTCCGTGCAGCCCAGTGGACGAACACGAAATGGGACATGGAGTACTCTGCCAACGCATTGTCACTCCACGCTTTCATTCCCAAGGCTAGCTCCAGACCCTTGGGTATGGGTCTGGCCAGGGCAGCCTGGGTCAAGCTCAACCGTCTGCGTTCTGGTGTTGGACGTTTCTGTTCGTCCATGTACAAATGGGGTCTCGCTCCTCTAGCGAATTGTGAGTGTGGTGCCAGTGAACAAACCGCAGATCACATCATCTCACAGTGTCCCATACATCGAGCACCCCGAGGTATGTTTGGTCTAATGGTTTTGGATGACGAAACAAGATGCTGGCTGAAGTCCCTTACAGTCAGCATCTGACCCAAGCAGTTTGGAGGCCAGGGTGGTAAAAGGATAAACCCTCGGCCTTGGTCCTTCCATCTGTCTTGGAAGAGATGCCCCGCCAAACGACGACGACGACGAACGTTTCATTTCTAGTATTGTTCGCACAAAATCAGACTAAAGATGAAAAAATTATGAGAAGGTTAGCATTTGTCCAGCCAACACAGATACTAAATATTTAGGGGGTAGCCTCGCCTTCTGTAGGACTGTACTACTGTCACACTCGCACAATTTTGCAACCTATACCCTTCTATCATTAGTGGATTTAAAGAATGCAAGGGGAATCCAGCCTCCCGTAAGTCTTTTTCCTACGAATACTAGTACATTGGTACTTTAATACTCCTAACTGCACAAAACTACAAAATAAGCGTTTTTGACGCTCCCCCCTTCAAAAAATAAATTAATTTGGGGTCCAGCACTGACTAAATTACCTAAACTTACCGATCACCCATATGAACAGCAGATTTATTGGTCCTTTGCTACACCAGATTTTGAAAATTCCATCATTTTGAAAGATGTTCACAAAGCTTAATACACGAAGCAATGCAATCGTCCCATTTGTTCACATCAATCGATGTGAATTTCACTGAGTTTTCGCAAATTTTCAAAACGGATTTCAAACTCCTACAAAATTTTGTAAGCACGGAAAATATGATAGACGATTAATCGTACATTAAGTCAGATTTTGGTCATTAAGCATTACTTGGGTGAGTGGATAAACCACCTCTTTCTAAGTCGCTAAACTCTGAGTTCGATTCGTGGGGTCAATCCCATGACTTAGAAATTGGTATTTCCAACTTCAATCCAGCAAGTTTGCTTGTTGTGTCACTGAGAAAAGCACTTAACGGCATTCTTCCACGCCAAGAGTGGTGGCAAATGGCTGGCAACTCCTGCAAAGCACAGTGAGGCTATTTATTAGGGTGTCTCCTTTGAAGCGACTTCTCAGGAAAATTAGGTTCAGATCATACTCTGACTGGATTTTTGTCGCCGATTCAAAACATGACGTCTTTTTTCATTATGACGTCACCTTGAGGTGACACCTAGCGGATTTCTGCAAGTTTAACGATATTTCGAATATGGAAAGAGCTAGAGAGTTGAAACTTGCACCAAAATGCTCGCAAAGCATGATTTCCTATCTGTGGTCAACACATCATACAACGCTATCTGCAGTAGAAAAGGAGTTATTTTGAAAAAACATGAATTTTGATCACTTTCAGGTAACTATGTAACTAACATTGCGAATATGATTTTCAATGTTTTAATTTTAGGTATTCGCAGACAGTGAACTCTGTTTTAACCTTTCAGGTTTGTGTGTATCACAACCTCTTGTTGGTAACTGCATACAGAAAACGTTGTTTCGACCTTACAAGTCTCATCAGTGCCGTTGCAAGACATTTATTCGTGGCAAATGTGTTGGTGGAAACGGCAAACTCGTTGGTCCGTGAAAGGACAAGAAAGCAGCGTCTGTGCTACAATCATCTCGGCATAAAAACTTTTGAAGAGTTTTCCATTTGCCAATAACATTTGACGTCATGATTCATTACATTTCTTTTCCATTTTTACAGCATGCGCAGATATAGCTCTAATTGCACGAGTAAAGCACGACTTATGCAAGATCGTGTGAAAAGTACATAATTGCCACAAAATTGATAAAAAATATTCCCCCTTCCAATGAAAGAAGTGCTTAAACATTATTATTTTAAGCGCATTTCCTTCAGCAGACTGATTCACAGTTTATTGTCAAGTTTCCAGAATTTAGTGGTTTGAAACATAGTGTGGAATCAGATGCTGTCAGTTTATGGATCAAATCAAGCTTACCCGTACTTTCAAAACGTCGAATTGACACTTAGCTATTTCAAGTCATAAAAAAATTGACAGCAGCAAAAAGGCGAGATAGTAATAGTATATACCAAAAGCATTTTTTTAACAGAAAAGTGGCTGTTTTAACGTCTGACATTTCTCCATGCTAACGTAAAAACAGCGCAAATCTTGCATTGTATTTTCGCAACACGTAAAAGTTCAGACAGCTACTTTTCTGTTAAAAAAATGTTGGTAAGGAGAACATTTTCTATCAATTTTGTGGCAATTAGGTACTTTTCACGCCTTCTCGCATAAGTCATGCTTTACTCGTGCAATTAGAGCTATATCTGCGCATGCTGTAAAAATGGAAAAGAAATGTAATGAATCATGACGTCAAATGTTATTGGCAAATGGAAAACTCTCAAGAAGTTTTGAAATGTTTAGAAGTTAAGAAGTTTAGAAATGCAAAAGCATGCAGAGGTGATTGCAGCACAGACGCTGCTTTCTTGTCGCACAGATGCTACTCGTTGGTCCTTTCACGGACCAACGAGTTTGCCGTTTCCACCAACACATTTGCCACGAATAAATGTCTTGCAACGGCACTGATGAGACTTGTAAGGTCGAAACAACGTTTTCTGTATGCAGTTACCAACAAGAGGTTGCAATAAACACAAACCTGAAAGGTTAAAACAGAGTTCACTGTCTGCGAATACCTAAAATTTAAGTATGGAACATCATATTCGCAATGTTAGTCATATAGTTACCTGAAAGTGATCAAAATTCATGTTTTTTCAAAATAACTCCTTTTCTACTGCAGATAGCGTTGTATGATGTGTTGACCACAGATAGGAAATCATGCTTTGCGAGCATTTTGGTGCAAGTTTCAACTCTCTAGCTCTTTCCATATTCGAAATATCGTTAAACTTGCAGAAATCCGCTAGGTGTCACCTCAAGGTGACGTCATAATGAAAAAATGACGTTATCCTTGGAATCAGCGACAAAAATCCAGTCAGAACACGACCCGAATCTAATTTTCCTGAGAAATCACCCAAAAATGGGACACCCTCTACCTAGAACAGGGGTTCTTAACCGGGGGTAAATATACCCCCAGGGGGTAAATTTGGCCAACCAAAGGGGCAATTTATCTGAAGTATAAACTAAAACAAAATTCAATTTCAGTATTAAAAAGGCGTACGTGTTGCACTGGGGGTAAATTATACTTTTTTCAATCGGCAAGGGTTAAAGAATACAAAAAAGGTTAAGAACCCCTGACGTAGAGTAATACCGCGCTTCATAAAACCTCGGTACAATAATAATAACTTGAAAATAAGATGTTGAATAATAATAAGAATAATACAGTACTTTGACAAAATCAGACTCGCTATTTCAAAGATTAAAATTTAGTTTTATAAAATGATTCGAGATAAACGTAACGTCTACTTGCTGCAACATTGAGAACAATTTAAAATTCGGAGAAAAACACCAACTATTACTTCAATAACTCCAAAGATCATAACCTCAAAAAATAAAAAATCAAAGCTTTATTATATTCGCCGTATTACGCCGAAGCGTGTAACGAGTGGCGGGGCCCATCTCCGCGGCTTAGCGTCTGGGCTACACAGCTCCGAAGAAACGTCGCAACAGTGGCGAGTCGTTGGCGACACTGGGTCGATTTGACCGGCCCGGGAATCGAAGCCCAGACCTCCCGCACCGATAGCGTGCGCCAAGCAACTGAGCTAACGGCCGGTCTTGATCACCGGTTAGCTCAGTTGTTAAGCGCACGCTATCGGTGCGGGAGGTCTGGATTTGATTCCCGGGCCGGTCAAATCGGCACAGTGTCGCCAACGGCTCGCCACCGTTGCGACGTTTCTTCGGAGCTGTGTAGCCCAGACGCTAAGCCGCGGAGATGGGCCCCGCCACTCGTTACACGCTTCGGCGTAATACGGCGAGTATAATGAAGATTTGATTTGAGATCATAACCTCTTTACATCAAAACACTTTGTTCTCCTGACGCAAAGCGTGACGAAGAAGGTATGTACAGGGAGAATGTACACACGCATAAATATGATAATCACGATTCCGGATAAATGTTGCTCATTATTTTTGCTCCTTTTTTAACAAGATAATTATAACTCAAAATCGAAGCTCCATAAGAAAATGAACCTGGACCCAGCGAACATGATCGTCTACGAGTTAGGACTCCATGCTCCAACCCGCTACCTTACACTGCCGATGAAGCTAGTACCAAAATAATCACTATTTCTCCCAAGAGTTCAGTCTATTGCTGATATGGTGGAAAACTGAGCTCTCGTAACACGGAACCAAAAAACAACCTCAACCATAACAAAGTTTGATACCCAAGAGTGTAAAGACACGCTTTTGCGAGGTTGAAGATTATTTAACATCCCTTTGAAAGGATCCAATCAAAAGTCATGAACATTAATAGCTTTCGCAACAAGGTGGTCCGCCTTACCATACTAAGCTACTAAACGTCATTGCAATTAAGGCTTAATTAGAGAGCATCGCAGACTATCAATTACCTTACTGAAAAGGAATCCAAAGCTTGTGTTTGATGAATGAGAGAGAGAACAAAACATGCAAGGAACTTCAAAGTCGAAATTAACAACGGAAAACTGAAAAATAACATAATCGTAGCTCTATAGCGCCACTGAGCGTCAAAAATCTATTTTAATATTAGTCGCAGTAGTATCTTTCATTTCAGCACCATCAACATGATAAAGAATGTGATAAGATGAAGAAAATGTAGCAACGGTACAAAAGGAAAAAGGCAACAAAACGATTAACGTTATGGCATACAGGAAGAAGAGGAATTACAGAAAAAAAACGAAGTGGGCATGGTTGCAACACCCAGAACGCATCCGAAAAACTTTCAAGTGCAGCTAGTATGCTGAGTTTTTTCCTCAATTGTAAGTAAAAATCACTTCTACAAGCGCCGTATACCGGTTGTCAACAGCATTGATTGTCATTATCAACGCACAGTCCCGCTCCGTTTAAACAGCTCAAATGGCCGAGTGGTAAGAGTGCCTGCTTTTGGAGATGTAGAATCGAGTTTGCTTTTGAGTCGGGTCAAACCAATAAAATTGGTATTCACAGCTTCCTGCTTGACGCTCAGCTTTCAAGGCACAATGTGGAGAACAAAGCACTAAGAGAGACTTCCCTCACCTTAGAGTGGTAGGCCGATGGCCGGCTACTCCCAAGCGAGCTCGTTATAGCGCTTTGATCGCTTTCTCGTGACAGGAAGATAAAATATGCCTTTAAAGATCAAAATGCGTTTTAAGTATTTTTCCAAGAATGCAAAGCAATTGCAAGCTGAAGTTTCAAACGCAGACTCAGCAGTTCACTGGCGACAAACCTTCGGCCCATGTAAAAAAGCTAAAGCAATTCAATCTCAACCTGGTATCGAATCATCGTCTTTTGCTCGCGGGCCACCTCAAAAATTATTTCCTACCTGGCTAGAAAACGTTGGAAGTTTTTCCTCTGTCTAGATCGCATCTTTCGAGCTTCACACAAAGCTGCTTTTTGCTTCATATTTTTGGAAATATTGGACTGCATTTGTACTATTTGGTAAGCAACTTGGCGGAGTATAACGTCATTAGCATGATTCCTGGATTGCAAAAAACCTCTTAAAATTTGTGATAATAATTTCTATTTGCATCAAATCTTCTTTTATACTAGTGGTATTACGCTGAAGCGCGTTACGAGTGGCGGGTCCCATTCTCCACGGCTTAGCGCCGGGACGACACAGCTCCGAAGAAATGCTGCCACAATGGCGAGCCCTTGACGACACTGTGTCCGATTTGAGCGGACCGGAAATCCAATCCTGAATTCCCAGGACTAATAGCGATGTCTTCAAACACAACGCCACTAATGAAAATGCGACACTTACCTGTATAAAATAATCAAATCTTTTGTTCGGAAAAACTCAATTAGCGTTGCGACATCATAATTTTGAACGCCAAACGGTTCAATGTATCGTGACGTCATTGAATCGAATAGGATGCAAAGCTGTTGGCTGTTTGAAGTAGAAGATACGTCGCAATTAGAATGAGTAAAATCTTCATCGGCACACGCTTGCAAGCAAGCCAGAGCATTTCGTTTCGCAAACGAGAGAGGATGAAATTGAGGTTGATACGCTTGAATGGATTCAGAAAAATCTTTGTAGAGCTTTGAATTGAAACATGGACATGACTTGTCACAAAGAACGTTTGATCTCTCTTTTTGTGGTTGCGCGTGGGCGAGTAAGACAGCCAATTTAATCATTATCGAAGTTACAAGCTCATCCAAATCACTTGAAGTCATTTCTCCATGAGAAATATGATCTCGGATTCGACATCCTTCAGGAAAGGTGAACAAATCCATGATAAGGACCTGTAAGGACAAAATAAATCAAAATGCCTCGACTAGAAGAACAGTCTTGTCAGCCTTGCTATGCACACTGCACAGTCATTCCAGACTGCAAAGACTTTGCATTGCTTATCATTAATCTCTCAACTTTATTTTTCTAGGTTGTTTCCTCCTATTAGCTGGCGGTCAGCCTAAAACAACAAAGCCCAAAGACAAAGCCTAAGATTTAGCCTACAACTAAGTCAGCCTAACTATTACTACAGGCCACCAAGGCTACCCACTCGTGCGATCACTAAATACCAAAATATGAGCAAATCCATAACGTAGTCGACCTCTACAACATGCATCAGTGATGAGTGTGCAATTATTCGGCGAGACCGACTTGGCTATGAGACATTTAACCATGATCCTTAACCAAACACTAACTTAAAGCTGTATCTGTATTTTTTGTATTTAGTTGCATACTTATCTTCCTATCACGAGAAAGCGATCAAAAGCGCCATAGCGAGCTCGCTTAGGAGTTGCCGGCCACCTGTCAAATAACAATTTTAAAGTCATTGGTTCGACCCGACTCGGAATCAAACCCAAGTCCATAGCTCTATAGGCAGACGCTCTTACCACTCGGCCATCTGAGCTGTAACCCTAACTCATGACCTAAAACCGAACAAGACTTGAGCCCAAAAATCCTGTTTTGATGCCAAGTAGGTCACGCCGAAATATCCTCTTTCGTCAGTGATAAACATCATAATAACTACCAAAGGAGCGAAGTTTCAAGGCTAGAAGTAGCAATTATGTGAACCACAACTCATCTGAAAGGAGCATGTACCATTGTACGTTGGCGAGGCCAGATGACTGCTGACCTATAGCGCCCAACTTTAATATTTTAATTATTTATCATAACACGCTTTGATACTTCAAATAAAACCAATTTAATTCTCCATTTTGTCACCACAAAACCTTGAACCCCCATCCGAAGTTTTGTACTTTTGTCTTCCCAAAATTGTTTTAGACTTTGCGAGCTATACGATAGGAAAATAATTAAGTGATAATTGAATTAATCACTATCTCGTCACGCCACTTAAACAAAATCTTCGTCACACTCGCGGTATTACGCCAAAGCGTGTAACGAGTGTCGGAGTCTATCTCCGCGGCTTAATGCCCACTGTCTAGGCAATACAGTTTCGAAAACATCGTTGACGACACTGTGTTTGATTTGACCAGACCCGAAATAGAACCCCATTTCTCCCGCACCGATAGTTGTCTTTCATCACTATATCTTTAATTTTGAACAATAAGTCAAGACTTAATCCACCAATGCGTACATAACAAACTTACTAAAATATGGCTGTCTAAACAATACTTTAGATTGTTAACACTTCCATCTTTTAGTTTCTCATCTAAAACCTGGAAAAAATGTGATTTTTATATTAAGTAATCAAAACATTACTTTAAGAAAGGCAATGAAAAACAAAGCAAGATTAAAACGGCATTAATGAGGCCAGTTAGGTTTGTATCTGTCAGACGAGAGCAATACGACATAAATCGGGTTTATACATTTTGTACCATTGGGAAAACTTTGCATCCGGTGTTGGTGACATCTACAATCCACATTTTATCAAATAGATCAAGGAAATACCCGTAAAACTAAAACAACAAACTAAAAAGTTTATATCAAGAATTTTCAATTAGTTGAATAAGAGAAATCAAACCGGCCAGTTTGAGTACGTTTAGTAGGGGTTCAAGACAGCGCCATAGGCACGGTAAGTCTTGGACTCGATTTCCGGCCCGATCAAACCAAACACAGTGTTGCCAAGAGCTCGCCACCGCTGCGACGTTTCTTCGGAGCTGAGTTGCCCAAGTGCTACACAGCGAAGATGGCGTACCACACGTTACACGCTTCGGCGTGTTACCATGAGTATAATCAAGACTTGAGTTTGATAAAAAACGCACAGAAATTTTGACTATTTGCTTAAGAGTGCAGTGTGTACCTCATCGATGGTGGTATAAAACTCAGTCGATTCCGCAGTTAAGACTCTATCAGGACAGCTGTTGGAGCGAGCATATCGAAATCTTAATAAGCTTTCAATGCGGGGAAGCATCACTACAACACAGTCTCCAAATCTAAAGCAAAAAAAATCAAATCTTCATCATACTCGCGGTATTACGCCAAAGCGTGCAGCGAGTGGCAGGCGCATCTCCGCGGCTTAACCGCTGGGCAACACAGCTACAAAGAAACGTCGCAGCGGAGGCGAGCGTCGCAGAGGTGGCGAGCCGTTGGCGACCCTGTGTTTAAATTAATCGGCTCGGAAATTGAACCCACTACCTACCGCACCGATAGCGGGATCTTTAACCATTACGCAAAAACAAAGTGATTAGTACATATGAAGTGTTACACGAATTTCGGAAGGAAAATAAATGAACAGTGAGCAAGAACACACCTGCAGCCTTTTACTTGCTACTCATTCCAGCGGCAATTCGAACCACACAACGAGCGTTAAAACGTTATGAAAGTCCCATAACCAAACACAAGGCAGTAGCACAAATATCTTACCTTTTTTCTCCATACAATTTTAGAGCAAGTTGGAACAAAAAAAGTGTTGGCGATGGAACAAAAGGGGACTTCGCAAATAAAAGCAAAACCTCCTCCAAATCATTTAACATAGAAAATTTACCTAAAATAGAAAAAAAACGTGACAAAAGCTGGTTACGTTGTCCAATACAAAACACGCACTCACAAAAAATATTGATGCCCACAAAACGTTAGACCTAATCGTTTTGCTCCATAAAAACGCGGCAAGGTATCAAATACAACACTTCATGCACTCTGTGAAATTTCTCCGAATTTCTAACAAATGATTTCGACTCAGCAGAGGGAGGCACGTTGTTGGTCGAGCAAACAAATAGCATAAATTGAGCTATCAGCGTGGAAGGCCATGGGTTCGATTAGGAAACAGTACTGCCAACGGTTCGTTACCGCTGCGACGTTTCTTCGGAGCTGTGTTGCCAAGGCGCTAAGTCGAGGAGATCGAACACGACAACTGACCGCCGCAAACTGGCCGCGAGACAACTGACCGCAGTAAAGTGGCCGCCATGCAAACTGACCGCGAAGCAAACTCGCCACAACGACAACTGACCGCCAAAGCACGAGGCTCGAAAAACCACTTCGCACCTTGTCGCTTCACGACAATTGTTTGCTTCATGACGAATCTCTGAGTTAATTTGATTTGATAATAACTATAGTAAAAACCTAAAGCTCCAAAAGACGGTTCGCTTGAAACGTGAATTGCAGCATAATAACGCTTCTATTTCTGAATCACTAACCATAATATATTTATTATTAAAATGATTGTAACCGCTCAAAGTATAAATTATACGCGTTCTTACAAAAAGACACAGCTTAAATTGCAAGTTATAATATGTTACGTCATTTAGGATTTCTTCATAACTGATCAGAAACATTTTCATTGGAATACAACCAGCAAGGTGCATCACCACAAGCTGAAATATCTATGTGCATACAAAGCCTTAAATATGCCCAATCTTATTTTCTTCGAGTAGCCTCTTAGGAATGGGCATATTTAGGTCTCGAAGAAAAATAAGATTGGGCATATTTAGGTCTCGAAGAAAATAAAGACTGGGCATATTTAGGTCTTTGTATGCACATAGATATTTCAGCTTGTGGTGATGCACCTGGCTGGGTGTATTCCAATGAAAATGTTTCTGATCAGTTATAAAGAAATCCTAAATGGCGTAACATGTTTGCAGTCACTCAATCGACCCCTTTTTCATAAAAAATTTCCTACATCAGAGCAATCAGTTTAATTTGGCTGCTCTAACGCAGGAAAGTCTTTCTGCAACTGGATTTCCAAATATAATCCCTATGGGAGATGAAAAAAGTATTTGCATTGTCTACTGGTTATCATCCCTTTAATTCTTCGGAAAATACTACGGCTTGTGTCTCACCAGACCCAAATTTCACTTTTACCTGTTTTGGGCTAATTTGTAAAAAGGTTCTCACTACATTCACGTGATGAGTTGCAATAACAACGAAAACCGGTTCGTGGATTGTGATAACCTTGGCAATGTTACTGAGTAAATATTTGGATCAAGGTTGTGGTTTCTTACACAGGTATCTGATGGTGGGCGTGATGCCCTAAGAGGCTACTCGAAGAAAATAAGATTGGGCAAATTTAGGTTTTTGGATGCGCATAGATATTTTAGCTTGTGGTGATGCACCTTGATAGGTGTATTCCAATGAAAATGTTTCAAGTCATAATATATTTATTAAAATGATTGTAACCGCTCAAAGTATGAATTATGATGTAAAAATATATACGTGCCTTTACAAAAAGACACACTTCTTAAGAGTACATTTGCGAAGTTTTCGTCGTTTTGAAAAGTTTAGGTACAGCTGATGATGGTGCATTTAAAATTTTTTCAAAATTCTGTTTATTAACGAGTTACTAACATTCGAATTTTAATTGCCCAAGCGTAGTAAAGAACGTCACTCTAGGCTAGGCGTTGTCATAAAGTCATTAAAGCATTTTGACGCTTTCCATTCATTAAGATATCAATGGAAAAGCTGGATGCTTTTATGCCTGCGTCTCAATGCCTTACCTTTGTGACAAAACAGATAACTAGAATGACGTACATTATTACATTTCAGACAGTTCGAATTCAAATGCCAATATGTCGGTAAATAAACAAAATTTTAAAAATTGCAAATGGTCGGTGATTACTTGTACCTGGCCTTTCCAATGCGATGAAAACCTCGAAAAGTTCACTTGGTGTCCGGGGCAATTTAGATTAATATCACGGATAGAAAAATTTGGAATTGCTGATTTTCTTGTGAGAAATGTTTTCAATCCAAAAATAATAAAACAACCATTTCACAACAATACAGCACATGCAGGTTTTCGAAAACTATGAACAACAGAGAACAATCAGCTGGACGTGGATCAACTTGTAATAATTTGTCATATGTACAGTAAATAAGCATGTAGCCTAACATATTTTTCAACGAACCTGATTTGTCGAGGCGTCGGTGTGGATCCTCACCTTACAGCCATCATGACGTCAATCACACTTCGAAATTTTTTTGTGTTGTCTGCACTGAACTTATCAAACGCAAATAAACATCCTTCGAAAGCAAACTTTTCACGATTTCCAACTACTAAACTGCAGCTTTGGTTGGACATTATTTTACTCTACAATATTCTGCTCTCTCCGTCAGTGAATTGCAGCTGACAATTTCCATGCTAGTCAATTTATTTATACCTAAGTCTGCCTCTTTTTTTATTCATGATATGAAGTGGATTAGCAGCAAATGTCCCAAATTGCGATTGCTCGGTGGGAGTGCTTGGGAACAGACCTCACATGAAAGCATTTCAAGATACATTGATCAAAAACAAAGTAATAATCACTTCTAAAAAGTAAAAAAATCTTCGAAGTATCAACTCCACCAGGAGGAAGTCTAAACATCGTATTTGCGATTATGGCAAAACGTTTTTCAAACTTCTGGGAAATGACTGTGATGTCGCGTAGATCAAGGCTCACAGCAGGATTGCTGTGCATCAGTTAGATAATTAAAGGTCATTAAGTAAACAACTATTTGAGAAGCAATAAGGTGCGAAGTTACTACCAAATTAACTCAGACATTAAGCAAACAATTGTCGCGAAGCGGTAAAGTGCGAACGAGTTTTTCGAGCCTCGTGCTTTGGCGGTCAGTTGTCGTCGTGGCGAGTTTGCTTCACGGTTAGTTTGCATGGCGGCCACTTTACGGGAGAAGGGTCTGTAACTTCACCTTACAAATAGGTGAAATCTTACATATAGGAGGTTCGGGTAATCTCCTATAAGTAAGAACGTAAAGGTAACCTCCTATATGTTAAGGCGAGATAACAGACCCATATGTTTTACGGCGGTCAGTTGTCTCGCGGCCAGTTGTCCATAATGCTTCCATCATTGCAAACATTTTACCCAGAGAGCCAATAAAAAGGCAATAAACAATTTAAATGGTTTAAAAAGTCAGAGTCACAATCAGCTTGGAGTGTTCCGAAGTCGACCCCGCACTTTACGAAAAAAATGAAGAATAAAAATTGTAACAAGCTAAAACTTACAGAAATGACTTTTTACTAATAAAACTTCTTCTGTTTTCTTCACTGAATTTCGAAGCTTCACATTTACCATCAAGTTATCCTCATTTATTCGCAAAGAGAGGAGGATTAATACAAACAGGACAGTTGACAAATAACTGCAAAAAAGTCAAGCAAATATCGCAAATAAGAACACATTAATAAAATTTTTCAAAAAAAAGCAGGTGTTGGTCAAGTCTTCAACAACTCAGATGATCGAGTGGATAAAGTATCTGCTTCTGGAGCTGTAGACTCGGGTTTCATTCCGAGTCGGTTCAAACTAATGACTTCAAAATTGGTATTCACCGCTACCCTGCTTGACACTCAGCATTAAAGGGACAGTGTGGGGAACAACCCAGCAAGTTTACTTGTTTTGCCGTTGGGAAAGGCAGTAAGGCACTTTGCAGGATTCCCCTGTCTTGGTGTGGTAGACAGATGACCGGCAACTCCTAAAGAAGCTCGTCATAGCGCTTTGATCACTTTCTCCAGACAGGAGGATAAACATGCAAATAAACCAAATAAATACAAAATACCAAGTCTTGATTAATCAGTGCCGTAAAATAAAAATTATTTTGGAACACCTAACAAAGTTCTAAGAAACTTTTCTACTTTGAAGTTGAGAACAAAAGTCCGTTTTTCAAAATTATAACAGCATCTGTTTTAGCATGTTTTCTTCTAGCTATAATAGCTATGCCTATTATAACGTAGAAATTTATTGATTATTCTTTACTAACAGTCGGTTAGTTCAGTTGTCAAGACATCGTTACTGGTTCGGGAAATTTATCTCCAACCGGCTGAAACTAGGCATGGCGTTGCAAACAGCTCACCACCCCAGTGATGTTTTTCAGGAGCAGTGTTGTTCAGGCGCTAAGCTTTGGAGATGGGCTTCGCCACTCCTGACACGCTTCGGCGGATTACCCTGAGTATAATGAAGGTTTGATCTGGATTACTGCTGACGATGACTGTTAAATCTAAGACGGCAAAACGTCCAGTAACAATGCGGAGAATTTGATTTCTTTTTTTGTTTTGTAAATTTACTTACATTTTATTTAGCTCTCCTTGAGAGAGAAATCCATGCCATAATAAATTTCGCAAATTCAAACTCAAAGGGCCACCAAACAGAATCATCAAGAGGTGCATTATTTTTTCTCCAAAAAGTGCTTTCAATTCTTCACTTTGAATGAGATCTCGCAATAAAAAAGGGCATGGTTTACTTTTGATGAGATAAAACTGGAAAAAATATAACCAACTTAATGCGAGTAGTACAGTCGAATTCGGTTAATTGCATAATCCGCTTTATAGCACAAAAGTCATAAATCCCAAACCTCAGTCAATCTTTTATTAAGAACATAATTCGGTTAATCGCATGGAGGGTTATTGCATAATCAGCAAGACTGAAAAGAACTCAACAGCATTCTATTCAATTAAGCAAATTATGCAACAAACTTTAGCGACAAAGGCATAGCTTTCTCGGCAAAAACAAACTGTTTCAATGTGCAAATAAACTCGCTGATTGCCAGCTTCATAGAAAAATCAAAATCGTCACCAATTAGAGAGCAAAACAATGCAGTATGTGGTTTCATTGATGTTCTTCAAAGACAATTACTGATACAGAACAAATTCATGCTGGTCACTTGTACTTCATACTTTCGCATAAAAGCTTAATCTGCTGAATATCATTAAAAGGTTTGTCAAAGTTACTATGCAATTAACTGAATTCGACTGTATGTACAAATTAAGTCACATTGTTGCATATTCAAATTAGATTTTTCTCCAAAATCATTTCTAATTTCTCAATCCAAATCAAGCAGCACAGTGAAGTATTAGAAGCATGACTCTTTGAAAAATTCAAAACTTTCATAACTGTGAAAAAGGTAAAACAAATTTGAAATTGTTACATTTTTTTGGTGTTTTCTTGCTTTTCTGTGACAATATAAATGCTAGCAAATTAATCAATAACTAGGCATTGCAAAATGCTTCAACTTACGTTTCCTAGTCCACGTTCCAATGCTGCTGTAATTTGCAAAAGATGTAATTGATGTTCTCCTTCATCTTCACTTAGAAGTGATTCAAAAAAAATTTTCACGTGTGATTCAGTTACACATGGCAGCCATGTTGATATATTTCCACTAAACTGATCAACTTGTGAAGGTGTATATTGAATTAAATGCACGTTTTTAAAAAATGCAGTTAAATTTTGCACTTCATTTAAAAAATCTTCCTTTGCTTGCAAATTTGAAGCATTGATCAAACACAGTTGATGTTCTAAAGAATCCAACACAGTCTCAAAAGACAGAGGTTGCATACAATCCAAATTTTTTAGCTTATTTTGTAAAAAATTATTAACAAATAATTTTCGCACATAATCAGATAAAAACGACATAACTGTCAACTTTACTCTAAAAAGTTTATCAATTTGATGAAAAATCACACACAAAGTTTGCACGCTCATCGCTTATGCGATTTGAGCACTTTGCCAGGGGTGGAGGTTTTTGTTTTGTGGTACCACAAACAAAAAGTTTCTGAAGGTCGTCAAATCTGATTTTGAGTATCTTTATTTCACACTCCTCTGATGAGACCGCAGACGGTCGAAACAGTGGCTATCAGGAGAATGAGTACTACGCACCCTTACCTTGTTCTTGGTTGTGCACTCTCACCTGAGGCCCCCTGTCCTGGCATTGTGCAAAGCTCATCGCCTATGCAATTTGAGCACTTTGGCAGGGGTGGAATTTTTTTGTTTTGTGGTACCACAATAAGGTCGATACAGTGGCTGTCAGGTGATCCAGTCATGCATATTCACACCATCCAGGATCGATCCACTGCCGGCAAAATAGACCTAGAAACCGGTCCTACTAAACACCGCAAGGAACTACAAGGTACTGAAAACAGTGCAAAGAACTACAAGATACTTCAAACGAAGTACAAAGTAGCTGAAAACACTGCAAGGTACTTTTAAACCAACAAGGTACTTGAAAACACTACAAGGTACTTTTAAATCTACAAAACGCTTGAAAACACTACAAAGTACTTATAAACCAACCACAAGGTAATTGAAAACTCCGCTAAGAGCTGCAAGGTGCTTTTAAACCAACTACAAAGCCCTTGAAAACACTACAAGGTACTTTTAAACCAACTACAAGGCAGTTAAAAACACCGCAAGGAACTTATGGACTAACGACAAGAGCGTTAGGAACATCCCAAGGGTTGGAGAAGGGGTGGGGTCGGGGGGGTGGAGTTGGGGTGGGGTCGGGGGGTTGGAGTTGGGTGGATGGAGTCGGGGGGATTGGGGTTGGGGGGTTGAGGTCGGGGGGGTTGGAGTCGGGGAGTTGGGATCTGGGGGGATCGGGGGTGTTGGGGTCAGGGGGGAGGTTGGAGTCGGGGGTGTGGGGTTGGGGGGGTTGGAGTCGATGGTTGGGGTCGGGGGTTGGAGTTGGGGTGGGGGGGTTGGGGTCGGAGGGTTGGAGTTGGGGGGTGGAGTCGGGGGGGTTGGAGTTGGTGGTTGAGGTCTATGGGGTTGGGGGGTTCTAGTTGGTTTGAAATAACCTTAAATGTCTTGTAGTTGATTTACAAGTGCACCTTGTAGTTTCTTGCGCTGTTTTCAACTACCTTGTAGTTGGCTTAAAAATACCTTGTAGTGTATTCAGCTACTTTGCACTTGGTTTATAAGTACCTTGTAGTTCCTTGTGGTGTTTTAAACTACCTTGTACTAGCTATAAAAGTACCTTGTAGTGTTTTCAACTACTTTGTAGTTGGTTTAACAGTACCTTGTAGTTTCTTGTAGTGTTTTCAACTACCCTTATAGTAGCTATAAAAGTGCCTTGTAGTGTTTTCAAGCATTTTGTAGGTTTAAAAGTACCTTGTAGTTCCTTGTAGTGTTTTCAGCTACTTTGTACTTGGTTTAAAAGTACCTTGTAGTTCGTTGTGGAGTTTTCAACTACCTTGTAGTTAGTTTAAAACAGGGGTGACGAACCTATTTGCGGTCGCGGGCCACTTTGTTACTTACCAATAAGCAAGCGGGCCGCATAACTTTTTAGTCATAAACAGTGGCGTAGGGAGAAATTTTCAAAGGGGGAAGCCACAATTTCCATATTTCTTTAAAGCGTTTTTTTTTTCGGCAGAACAAATTTGAAAATGATTGAGAAACAAGAAAAGCTCTTGGAGGGTCCGGTGGCATGCTCTCTCGGAAAATTTTTGAAAATTTACATGCTGTAATGGCTATTTGTAGTGCTTTTTGAGTAATTCTCAGGCAAATTTTGTTTAAATTTTTTGACCCTGATTCTGAGTGCTTTGCCAAATATGATGCATTTGGCGCGCACATTTTCGATTATGCGTGCTTAAGGTGTAAGGCTTATCGCTCTCGAAGAAGTTCGAAGTTATGGAAAAATTGTATACATCAAAAACTATTTTGAAAATGGCTGGTGGGAGGATGCATACCTCTCATTCTAACCCTTGGATTAGCCACTGGCCATAAGCTACAGAAACCATCAAAAGAGTTCGGCATGTTTCAGTCACTTGGCACCATTAGTTTTGTTCTTTTTTTACTAAAAGGCAGAGTCAAAAAGGGGGAAGGATGGCACAATGGCCCCTCTCTGAATACGCTCCTGGTCATAAACATATCGGATATCGGTCCAATCTTTTTGAAATACTCTTTTTTCATCTACAATATTTCGTTTTTTCGCTGAAGACATCGCTGAAGACAAGCGGCTAATTAAATATAGATTAAAAAAAGAATAACTAATACCTTAAGAAAGCAGTAAAATTTGCATATGATAAATGGTACTGCCACCTCACCAATTCTTTTCCGCAAACTCACATAATTCGTACTACTGTAACAGTGTAAGGCAAGCTAAGCTCTCACTCGAATAGTTACCCGTAAACTGGTGCACTATGCTGATTGCTGAAGCTGCAACGGACTCGAGTTATGTTATTATTATTTCATAACAATGGATGAACTGCTGAATCCTGAAACAGATGACTTGTTTTGAGCGTTTATATAATTACTGTGTGATACGCGCTTGATTAAATCAGGGGCTCAGCTTTTGATATCGCATCGCAAAGATTAGACGGGAAAAAAATGTTTAAAAGTGCTGGTCTCGCCAAAATGTTCGCGGGCCGCAGATCAACTTGTTCGTCACCTCTGGTTTGTCACCTCTGGTTTAAAAGTACCTCGTAGTTCCTTGTGTTCGTCACCTCTGGTTTAAAAGTGTTCGCATGTTCGTCACCTCTGTTTAAAAGTATGTTGCATGTTCGTCACCTCTGGTTTAAAAGCATGTTCGTCACCTCTGGTTTAAAAGTACCTCGTAGTTCCTTGTGCTGTTTTCAACTACCGTACCTTGTAGGCTAGTGGCTATAAAAGTACCTCATAGTTCCTTGTATTTACAGCTACTTTGTACTTGGTTTAAAAGTACCTTGTAGTGTTTTCAACTACCTTGCAGTTGGTTTAAAAGTACCTTGTAGTTCCTTGTAGTGTATTCAGCTACTTTGTACTTGGTTTAAACAGTTTAAAAGTACCTTGTAGCGTTTTCAAGCATTTTGAAGGTTTAAAAGTACCTTGTAGTTCCTTGCGGTGTTTAGTAGGCCCCCTAGAAACTATTTTGCCACTAACAGCAATCATGCATATCCATACTATGCAGGATCAATGTATTGGCAGTGTCTATTTTGCCGTTACGACAAAATTGTTTCCAAGTCTTATGTTTAACACCTGCATCTTAGCTAAACTAAAAGTTGAAAAGTGAAAATCATTAAATTTTAAGTATTACAACCTGAAAAACTGAAAGCTCTTCCTGCAATACCTCATTTTTTTTTCATTTGCACCACAGCACAAGACCAAGCTCAGCAAAGGTTATAGCATCGACAACGATAGGTAGCAGCAACCCTTTGGTAGACTAGCTGCTGCCAGGCTGCGCAGTAGCCTACCAAACTCTTTTAGGGTTGCTGAGAAAAATAGATAGCCAAATGGATTGCTAGGAAACTTCTGGATCTTCTTTTCTTCAATTTTCAGGCAGTAGTTTAGCAGCAACTTTTAATTAAAATTTAACCAAAAAGACAATAACTCAGAACCCATAAAGCACCCGTACAAGCTAGACTTACTGAATCAGTGTTGCCAGATCTCAATTTACTCAAGTATCTAGATTGTTTACCAAAAGTATCTAGAAAGTAGCTAGATTTTTGATTAAACCACATCTAAACGACAAAAGCATCTAGATTAGTATCTAACTACAGAAAGTGCGTTAATACGACAAAAAACAAGCGATATTACGGAGTCTGACATGGAGTAACTTATATACAGCATTTAATAATAGCACACATTCAGTTTTTCGAGAAATATTCTGCCTAACGAAGACACATTTTAGTCGCAGTGACATCGAAACACCTTTAAACACATCATAGCCACACATTCAAGCAAAAAATGAATGAAAATAAACACAACAGAAAAACATCATGGATCTGCTAGTCAAGTCATATCATCAGCTTTCAGCAATTGGCTCTATAATGGTTTTAAATGGACTAAACTTTGAATTCAGCAGTTTCATGAACTTCCTGGTAAACTTACGCACCAACAGTGTAGGCTCTACATATTAGCATCAGCATCTGTGAATTTTGTGCACAGTACACTATCCTTTTCAATACTGTAGGCTTACTCCACAGCAACTTTACACAGAACAATCAAAAAAATTAACTGCTCACGTACAAAACACCACAATATACCAAAAGTCTACAAGACGAATGTGTAATTGTGTATTGTGTAGGCTACTGTGTAGAGGCAAAGCCAAAAACACTTGATAGTTTAAAAAAAGTTCCAAAAAGCAAACCGTTTACAGGATTTTAAAAATAGGACTACCCCTCCTAGTAGTCTTCTTTTAAAACGCGCTTCGTTTTACGTATTTAAAATTGATTTTCGTTATGCTGCGGTTAGAAAATCTATCATTTCCGGTGTTTATTGGCTATCACTCGTCATAATGGAGCTAGCAATGCTAAAAATGTTCGAAAAAGCAAACCGTTTACACGATTCCTACTATACCTGAAGGTTAGTAGGCCTACCGGTACTGAGCTGAACACTCGGAAGAACGGCTCACAAAATTAAAGCGATAATTTCAGGCATTCTTCCGCGAAGGGATAAAACAATAAATAAACTGGATAGTTATAGAAGTATCTAGATTAGTTGCTAGGATCTAGACGAAAAAATTGGTATCTAAGGGGACTAAAAAAGTATCTAGATCTAGATACTAAATAGCTAAGTTGGCAACAATGTACTGAATACCGCCAGCTACCTCTATTTATAGTTTTTTTGAACATCGAAATGGACAATGACGTCACACACAAAATTGGCCAATTGCAGCGAAGCGGGAAATATTTATATTTGCGCGATAAATTAATATTTTCGTAAAGATGTACTATGAAGGAAGTTGTAAGAAAAGCATGGTCGCACTGCGGCGCCAGCGAGCCGCTGCGAGACATAAAGTTAAAAATTAGGCGAAAATTTTATTATGCAAATGAGACATTGAAATTGACGTGTTTGTGACATCATCATCGAAAATGACTTGAAATTCATAGTTTAAGCATTTGTATGATTAGACGTAAAATATAGTGAATAAAATTACAGAGACGGCAAATGCTTTATTTTGATAAATTCGCCACAAACTAACATCAGAAGAATTTGTTTCACTGAACTTGTTTTGTTTTTAGGTATACTATGGCTGCTCTGCAAGGTGCAATATGGGCTGTAATTATCTAGTAATACCAATATGTTGGTAGAATTAAACTGCACAAAACAAGCAAATTATCAGAACCAAATTATGGCAAATTTTGAACGAATATCACAAGCATGCGGTAATTCTTCACTCCGGATCCTGCTCCTGCAACAATTGGAAATTTATGACTACGAATCCGGCTCCGGCTGAAAATTGAAACTCCTGCCGGAGTCGACTCCGGTTTGTCTACATCTCTGGCCTATACTCACTTTAGACAGAGAAATCCGCATAACCGAGACGTTGGAAGAGGAGAATTTTAAATAATCCCATTAAGATCCTAGATCTATGGCACATTTAGGATAGGAATACTGCAGGGGTGATTGGCTTTTCGGGAAAGTCAGCTTCGGCGTAATCGGATGTTTGTTGGTAACGGCATCGTTTTTAGTGCGAAAAAAGGTCTGGGTTCGATTCTTGGACCAGTCAGATCAGGCCCAATTTGCCCATGCATTTGCAATTTTTGTTATTTTGAATGAAAACCACCCAAAATCATGAAAAGCTTGTAGGCCTAAACGTTTTTACGCTTGAGAAGTTGGATCATCTATCAGAAGGAAACCGCGATGTGACGTCATCAACAGCGCAACACTTAGTGTGACGTCACCAGTGCCATTTACATTCTTTTTGTGACATCGAACTTGCGTTACCACATCTGCACACTTTCAGTCATCGCCACTAAAGACAAAAAACTTTTATGATATGACGTCGTGAACAACGCTACATTTTCGATGACGTCATCAATGACATCAGTATTCGTGGCAAACTTGACTAACATGCTGTGCACCTTTAAAACTTTTGTTGAGAATCATGCTTACACATTTTAGATCAATCAATTTTTCAAAAAACATAGTGTGATGTCATCTATATTTTAGGGTTCCTTATGACGTCATCAGTGACGCAAATATTTGTACAGTCTCACCAAACTTGCCTTCTGTCGCCGAGCATTTTCAGTCACCCATATTTAGCAAAAGTATTCAATATATGATATTAAAAAAAAAAACAAAGGTACGCGTGACGTCATCAAAGTTTAATCGCTCATTATGACGTCATCAGTGACGCAAATATTTGTACAGTCTCACCAAACTTGCCTTTTGTCGCCGAGCATCTTCAGTCACCCACATTCAGCAAAAGTATTCAATTCATGATATAAAAAGAGAACATTTCGTGCGGAGTAAACATTTCGTGCGTAGCTACTGCGCTTACCGAATGCGCGATCGCGCATTGAAATATTTTCCCGCAATGCGCATATTATTTCCCCAATTTTGCTCATCAAAATACTCGGCCGATTTTTCTGAAATTTTTTGCAAATAAACCATGAATATGTAAGTTTCATTTCCTTGCAAAAAAAAATTAAAATTTTGTTCAATAAAAATAACAAAGTTTGTAAAAATACGTTGCGCATTCGGGAAATGACTTATTCAATGTTAAATATACAGCATTACTAAATATGCTCATCGTATTATATATATGTAGCTTACATCGCAAATTTTAAACAACAAAATAGCATAAACTGAACGATTGCGATGACAATATGCATTACAACACATTCAACAGAATTGACGAACCTCCTTCATATAATTGTGCATTCAATTTAGGGTCATGTTTCTTAATGAGCAAGGCTTCCAGTATTTTCGTTTCAAATTTGCTAGAGCATAGTCTGAGAATTTGAAAACTATATATGTCATATTCTGTTTTCATGCATGTTTTGCAAACCTTGATATGATCGTGAATTGCTGATTTTGTATTTTTTGAGCGTAGGTGTTCTTCGGCTCTGATATCCATAATTCTGGCGTGTTGTCATACCGATGTAAGCGATATCCGTGTCATGCAAACAAATAAATTTATACACCACATTAGACAATAAAGCGAAAGGAGTAGCACACTTTAAAGAAAAATATGAGGCAGCTTTGGCAGTCGTATAATACACATTAATGTCTGTATCAAATTTGAGCTTACTCAGCCTTGTAATTGGTTAGACAATCTTCCATAATATGGTATGCCAATAGTAAATAAAAAATTTTTCTCATATTTTTCATTTTGGGGTTTTCCATCGTTAAACTTTTCTATTACATTGTCTACAAATGACTTTGGGTAACCATTTTTTTGAAATAATGAGCGTAATTTCTTGCTTGTACAAAAATTGATTGGAGCATATTTTTTTAGCGCGATGTAATGGACACATTATCAGACCAGATTTTCATGTCCATGGGCAAATGGCATTAAAATTCAGCATCAATCCGGAGTTTGTTTGTGCCATACACATCTTGTGCTTATGTACATCTTGCGCCATACAGTTCATGCTATCTTGTTGTTTGAAAATTTGCGATGTAGGCCTATGCCACATATTATGCAATAAGCATAATGCTGTACATTTAACATTGTCATACAGTAGAATTCGTCCATAACGGCACCTTTAGGGGTTTTTAAAAAACTGCCATTATAAGCGAATTGACGTTATAACTGAAACGCCCCAAATCGCCCTAAAACTGTTTTTGTAGTTACCTCGCAGCTACTCCTGTGAGGTAACCGGCAGGTTGGCGTAGCGGTAACGACATCACTATCGGTGCGAGAGGTATAGGGTTCGATTCCCTGGCCAATCAAATCGGACGCAGTGTTGCCAAAGGCTCACCACCGCTGTGACGTTTCTTCTGTCTTGCCCAGGCGCAAAGCCGCAAAGCACCAAATGGGCTCCACAAACTCGTTACTCACTTCGGTGTATTACGGCAAGTATAATGAAGATTTGATTTTTTTTTATCCTGTGAGGTATATTGTTTTAATGAAAAGTACCGGAATACCGTTTTGTCGACAAAAGACTAACTGTTTTGTCTCAGCGCGATACGTATTATCTGACAATTTTGCAGTAGCAAAATATTAGGTCGCAAGACAGAGGGAAAAGTGCATAATTAAAAGTTGCAAATGCCGCAACAGCAATATTCATCTTACACACTGAAAGCGCTTCATCATTTGTGCGAGATAGGGGTTGAATGCCGTTAAAAGTGAACAAAAAAGTCTGGGGGATAAAAAAAGAGTGCCGTTACATTTGAATTGACGTTATAAGCGACGCTGCTATAGGCAAACTGAAATGTACACATAAGATAGGAATTTTGTCAGGACCAAGCGAAATGTGACGTTGTAAACAAATTGACGTTATAGCCAAAGCCGTAATAGACGAATTCTACTGTACATTATTATTGTCACGTTATGAATCGTAAGATTGTTACATTAATGCTTATTTTACCCACAAATTTTAAATTAAATTTTATTTGAGTATTTGCCGAATTAAGATGTGCTGTTTTTTATAATTCTTTGAAAAGGGCAGTGGCGTTGGAAGTATTTTTATGTAGGGGGGGGGGCTGAAATTTGTAATAACTAATACCATACCAACATGTAGGGGGCTTTGCCTCCCAGACCCAACTCCTTTGTTATCGCAACGTCCGTCGTGCATATCATGCACTTTGCTTCAACAAAACTCACTTGGAGACTGCTTGATGAATTCAAGCTTTCCTCTGGCTAGCATAACACACAGTAGCCAGATCGATGTTTGTAAACTTGTTAACCTCATTTAAATGAACTTATCCGTTTACAAGCTCCTAGTCTCATGCTCCTAGGCAGAAGCGTATTTAGGGGGGGGCATTGTGCCGTGTTACCCCCTTTTGACTCTGCCTTCTAGTGAGAAAAAGCAAAACGCAAAACTAATGGTGCCAAGTGACTGAAATAGGCTATGCCAGACTCTTTTGATGGCTTCTGTAGCTTATGGCAAGGGGCGTATCCAGGGGGTAAGATGAGGGTATGCATCCTCCCACCAGTAGTTTTCAAATATGTCTTTGATGGGTACAATTTTTCCGTAATATTGAACCTCTTCGATAGCAATAAGTCTTACGCCTTAAGCACGCATAATCAAAAATGTGCAAACAAAACACATATTTAGCGAAGCACTCAGAATTAGGGTCAAAAAATTTAAACGAAATTTGCCTGAAAATTACTCAAAAAGCTCTAAAATAGTCATTACCGCATGCATAATTTTCAAAAATTTTCCGGAGGAGCATGTGCCCGGACCCCCTTACACCTTTTCTTGTTTCTCAATTAGCTTCAAATTAATTCTTTCGAAAACACGCTTGCAAAAAATGTGGAAATTACGACCCTCCTCCTTTAAAATTTTTCGCTACACCGCTGTTTCTAGGATGAGGTAGCTCATTGTAATTTGATATTTTGTTGTTTCGCTGTTATTTGCCCAAAAGTTTTTTTTTTTAATTGGATAAAATTTAACCGTGACATCACAGTAAAGCTCTAAGAGCTTTGCATACGAAGTTATATACCAGAAAATTTAACAATTTTTGCGCTTTTGTTGACCTTTGTCACAAAGTTGCAAAAGTTAGTACATTGGTTTAACGGCAGCAATGAAGAAAAGCAGAGGTGGGCACAATTTCGTTAATTAGTTAATAACGAAGCTAAACTTTTTCATTAACTAGTTAATTTGTTAAATTTCTTTTTGAAATTAACGAACTAGATTAACTTCCGTTAGCGCTTGATAACTTCCGTTTGATAACTTGATAAATTTTTGTAAACGCTTATTTTTCTTATTGTTGGTTATGTTTGACATTGATAAACTAGCAAAATACGACCAAACAGGTCAAAAAGCGAGTGAAAAACAACAAAACATTATGCTTGTGCGCAGAAAAATTGCTTAAATGCTTACGCAAACATTAATAATAAAAAAATTCAAACTTTTTTAAAAAGAATTGCAGTTTTAAGTCAAAATTAACGATTTAACGAATTTAATTAACTTTCATTAATTGGAGCTGAATTTAACGAATTAACGTTAACGGAGGTACATAACTGTTTCAACGAAGCAGTGGTTAACGAAGCTAACGTTTCGCATTAACTTGCCCATTTGTGAAGAAAAAAAACAAATGACAAGTGATGTCATAAGCCAGGGTTGTCCAAAGTCTGGCCCGCGGGCCTCATGCGGCCCGCGACCTCCTTCAATGCGGCCCGCCGCCTCTTCTAGAAAACTTTTAAAAATTAGTATTATTTAGACATCTATTGAGTTATTTCGAAAAAAGTTGTTTTTTACTAAACTTTATTTAAGTTTGAATTGGAATATTATTTATTCTTTATGAGCAAAATGGTTGGAACATTTAAATATTCTCAGCATAAAGCACACAGCCAATATTGCAGAAAACATTTTATTTACAAATGCCTGACGTTTCGAGATAAACTTTTCTCATTTTCAAAGGCTACATTGTACCGGTTAGGCTAAACTGTTGAAAACTAGCATAAAACGTACGAGGCAGAAATTTAAGTTACTTAATAAACAATAACAACGCCTCTTTACTCATGGCTATAACAAGGCTACATTTTTTACGATGGCTCAGAAAAGAAAAACCTCTGATGAAAAGCGTCAATTCAAGGATAGTTGGGAATTGAGATTCCTGGTGAAAGAACAAAGTGGTCGAGTTTTATGTTTAATTTGAAATGAAATGATATCTGTTATGAAAGAGTACAATGTAAAACCACACTAGAGCACTCTTCATGTCACTGGCTATGATAAATACACTGAGGAGGCGCGGCGAGCCCTACTCAATGATATCAAATCAAATCTGCGTAAGCGTCAAGAAAAGATGTTTCAATTTCCAAAACTCTCTTATTCGTAGTATTCACATCTTAGCTTCTTTAATCTATTCCCCGGGAATATGTTTTTATGATAAATATAAAGATTCATTTACACATGTACGTGTTTTACTTTACATCTGGTACGGTGAGACAGTGCGTAAGAGGAAATATGTCAACCGCGGCCCGCGATCTAATTTCTTTGCCGAATGCGTCCCGCGTCCCATAAAGTTTGGACAACCCTGTCATAAGCCATCGTAGAAGCGCTATGGTTGTACTGTAGTTATAACTTTTTGAAAGGGGGGGCTGAAAGGGGCCTCAAAATTAATATGGGGGAGTTAAAAAAATATAGGAGGGCTTCAGTCCCCACCTTCCAACGCCCTTGGAAGAGGGCCATATGAATGGTCGAAAATGTTTAGTTTCTCAATAAAACGTTCACTATTTTTATCATCCTGACAGCTGCTGCATTATGTTTTGTTTTTGTTGAGGCAATTGCTCTGTGAAAGTGAAACTACCACAAAACGTCTACCAGATAACTGAGAGACTATAGTACTTTGGTTGGTTGCAGGAAATTTCGGCACATGGTAACTTTACCACAGAAACTTCGTCACATGGTAACTTCACCACACTTCCATACATCGAAAATTTACATTGCCTATAGCGAAACAAGGCTTTAAATTTCTGCTTGTAGAAAATTTTATCGTCATGTCATCTCTACTGCTGGTTCTTAAGGGTCTCTCACTCTTCTTCCTGTCCGTATAAATGCCATACTTTTGAAACTTGGCTATTGTTCGGTGCACAGCAGTTTTGCTGACCCCTATTCTGATTGATATTTGATGTTCTGAATATCCCTCTTCACTTAATAGGTTTATCTGAGCTTGTTTTTCTGCTAAAATAGACGTTTTTTTGCCCATTTTTAAGGGGGGTTGAAAAGTAAATACCAGCTGGTTACAAGGATATAAAAATCAAACTTTGCCTAAAATTGCTTTACCAAGTTTAAAAAGGGCATTCTTCATAGAATAATCTAAAATATTACGTAATTAAGTGCTCTGTTATGGAACAAATTAGATTATTTCCATATATACCATAAATTATTAATGATAGTGGTCTTAAACTTTTGCACAGCACTGTAAACCTCATAAAAAAGTAGGCTTCACTGTGTGGAACTAGATTTTTACAACCATTGTTATCTGTTTGACACATTGTCCAAGGGTGAACCGTTACAGAAGTTAACTACCTCACTACCAATCTAGCGGTTGTAAAAATCTAGCTTTATACAATGAAATCTACTTTTACATGAGGTTAAAACAATTTACACTATCATTTTCTAGCAGGGAGTTGAACCGTTTAATTTTTCCGGTTCAGGTTCAGTTTGGGTTCAACAGCGGTTTCAAATTTCGGTTCAGTTCCGTTTGAAAGTTCAGATTAATTGAAACGTTCCGGTTTGGGTTCGCTCCAGCAAAAAAATATTTCAACACCGGTTTATAAAGTTCCGGTTCAGTGGGCAGATTCTATGCTCTTCGCACGAACCAGAATCTTCGCATTCGGAGGCTGTTCGTACTCGCAAATTTGTCAAAAATCTTAGTGGTTTTGCAAATGCGAACGTTCGCACGAACGTTTGTAGTTGGTATTCTATGTATTGCCCATAGGCCTGCAATGGGAAGCATGCTGATTAATAAGGTGAATAGCCTCACACCGACTGAGCAAACCTGTTTTCATTACAAGCCTTTTCGGTTGCCGTCAATCTGCGTATACAGTAGCTATTTCTAAAATATTGAGAAAATAATTAATTTAACATCTGCAGTGATGGCAGCAAAAGATAGCCTCCGAAGGTGGAATCAAGAAGAAGTGGAGGTGTTGATTAATCTAGTCAAAGATAATTACGATCATTTAACTGGAGCTTTGTCTAACAGTAAAACAAAGACCATGGTTGATGGCAAATGAAATGACATAGTTGCTACCATCAATAGCTTGGGCATGGACCTCCATTTACCACCGAAAACGTGAAAAAGAAGTGGTTTGACGTCAAGAGCAGAGCAATGAAGAACGCAGCAGTGTATAAAAAAGAGGCCGGTCGCACTGGAGGTGATCAAAATCCATTCAATACACCAACTGAATTGCAATTTAAAATTGCAAATATAATTGGCGCCATATCTACGGAAGGTGTTCCTGGAACAAATTCTTGCGACTCTAGTAACTCCTACCATCAAAGCCTTTCTGACAGCGCTGCTGCAGTATCTTTAAGCAGCACACAATTGCACAGCCATCCTCAAGAAGCTAATACAAGTGGCAGCTTCAACAATGAGGAGGAAGATGCTTCTCCGTCTCCCAGCAAACGCGGACGAACAGCAGCTGGAAAACGTGAAGCACAAGGGGAATGAAGATTGAAAAGAATATCGAAGCTGCCGTGCTTGCCATGAATAGCCAAATGACACTAACAAACGATATACTCTGTAGTTTAGTCCAAGAAATTCGAAGAACAAACAACATACTTAAAATATTCGTTAGCAGTAGCTCAGCAAGTGACTCAACAATGGAGAGAATTGACGAAGAGGCTACATATCCATCATAACCACATTTTGAGCATTTGTAGTGTACTATTAACTATAGGCCTAGGCTACATCGTAATAACGATCCGATAATGACTGCGTAGTGTGTATACGTTGCAAACTATACTGCATTGCCTGATGTTCAATAAACGGATTAAAAACAATTGTGTGAAAAGCAGCGAGGAAAAGTAAATTAAAAATAGCCTAATATATTTTGACTATTAGCAGGGTTGCCACAGAAATCGCAAAATTTAATTCCAAAACTTTCCAGGACTTTTTTTAGTCATTTTTCAGGACTTTTTGAACGGAAGTCCCTTCTTTCGCCTCTTGCAAGTCACTGGGTAAGTGGTTTCACTATTCTGTCCCGGCAAAGCACGGGTAAAACTTTCTAATACTGTCCAGGACTTAAAACAAAATTCAAGGACTTTCCAGGACAGCAAATAAATCCAGGACTTTTCCAGGATGTGGCAACTCTGTATTAGGTACCCGCAGCCAGGCGCAGTACAATGAAACAAGAACTATTTCTGCCAGAACGGCAAAATTATGTGGTACCTTGAAATAGGAAGTATATGCTAGGATTAATTGAGGCTAATTATTATGACAACAAACAATAAAGCATTTCTGCTATTGACCGTCGTTTAATAATTCCAGAAGCATTTTCTTCCAATCCCATTGCATCATCATCTCCCACATCCAGTGAAGGTATCAAACTATCCTGGCCAATAATTGGCGTACCATTGCCGCGGCAAATGTTGTCAAGAACGCAACAAGTAATGGTTATTTTGGATAGGCCTACTTTATACGGAGAATAACAAAGGCTCCCTCCAGTGTGGTCCAAGATCTGCCACCTGCTTTTGAGAACTCCAAATGACTGCTCTATCAAACGACGTGTTTTTCGATGCAGCAAATTATATTTTCGTTCAACATCACTCGCTGGCCTGGCATAAGGGGTCATTAACCAAGTTTTTAACTGTATCCGCTGTCTCCCAATATCCAGCTGTATTCAAAATCTAATTTTCAAATCAACTACTTAGTGAAGACATGTCCATAATAAACGAATTATGATGGGACTCAGGCCATTGGGCTACAACATCTCGAAAAACCAAATTTGAATCGCAAACTGCTTGAATGTTTAGTGAATGAAATCCTTTCAGGTTGACGTTGACAAATTCATCTTGGTGGGGTGCAACTATAGGAATATGAGAACCGTCAACACAGCCTACTATTCCAGAAAATCCAGTCACGATGTAAACATCATTCTTTATCTTGGCAACTTCTTTTCTGTTTCTTGGCATATAGGTGTACTTGGAAGCTTTTGCTGTTATTGCATCAACGAACTGTGACATCACTTTGCTGACAGTAGGTTGAGTCACTTCGAGAAAGTTTTTAGTGGTTGTCTGAAAACTTCCACTTCCTAGCGTTTTCAAACACAATAGTACTTTTTGCTTCAGGTTTAAATCTACCAACCTATGACCTACTGATTGCATTTCACCACTGACTAAATCGCAGATTTCTTTAATTTCTTCCTGATTCATGCGAAACTCTTTGTTTAACTCCCTATCAGTCATACTAAGTGGATCATCTACAGTAAGCTGCGTTGCTGCATGATTCTGGATTTATTTTGTTGCAGATACAAAAACCGGCAGGCCATATTTACTGATTCCAGTCTCCTTTCAGACTTTTTAACAGCAATTTGAGAAACGGAAAAATCTTCGCAAATCACTGCGAGTGGTCTGCACCACTTGCAGAATTTCGCGAATATTTTGTAGAATTTTGCGAAGATTTTTGGCAAACGAAAATATTCGTGCGAACGTTCGTGAATTATATTTGCACGAACGGAGCATAGAATTACAAACGTCGCGAAGATTTCTTTTTAGTCTCCTCTGCGAACGTTCGTATTCGCACGAAGAGCATAGAATACCCCCGTGGTCTTTTTTGTAACACTTTCAAGCGTTTTTACATTATAAAAGATAGGTGGCGATGGTCTTTTTGAAACCACTTTGACCTTCCTGTTTTCTGCTCCATTCTTGTCCGCTCAACGACTAGAAGCTAAATACGCGAAAAATCGTTTTCAATAAAATCGCTACAGTCTTTTTGAGAGTCACGTGATGCGTAAGGAAACTACGTATGATAACAAGATGACAATAAGTAGAAAAATTGTGCACGAGATTGGCAGCAGCGACGTGGTGAAGTGGATAGTAAGCTGAACTGCCACTCATAGGATCTAGGTTCTGCGCTGCTGTATAGGTTTTGATTTATTCTCAACGTTTTTGGTTTTTAATGTGTAAATTCGGGATCAGGTTGAGTGGTGGTAATAGAATTGACAAAAGTTTTTCTGTAGTCGCCATCGAGTTCTGACACGGCCTCTAGGCCTTCGACCAATCAATGTTGAACAGAACAGTTTTTTGGTTGTTCTTTCCTCGGACATTCGTGTCACATGTCCATACCAACGCAGTTGCGATCTGTCTAGTCGGAGAAGCAGCGATTTGATGTTAAAAGATTCACGAATATCTGCACTTTTAACCATGTCCAACAAGGTCAAACCGCAAAATTCTTCGCAAGAATCCCATTTCTGCTACTTGAACTAGAGATCTCACTTTCTCATTCATGATTCAACACTCATGGCCATAAGTCAGAATAGGAGCATGGACTGATCTGAAAATGGATCGATAGCTTTGCCTTGGTGTAAAGCTCCCGTTTCAGTGCCACAGATCGGTGGAGCTGGCGCATTACTGCCCTTGCTTTTTCGATGCGGATATTCAATTCGCTATTTTGTCTGCCATCACTTGTGAATGAGACGCCGAGGTACTTGAATCTCTCTGACTGTTTTAGTGGTACTCCACCAATGTGGAGAGAGCACTGCTTTGGTAGTCTGGACAGGCACATGGTTTCTGTTTTTGTTGTATCAATTTTCATTCCCGCAACAAAGCATTCATCCGAAAACCTGTCAAGAGCTTGCTGAAGACCATTTTGGGTTGAGTCGAGTAGCACAAGATCATCTGCAAATAACAGACGTTGTACAGCGCATTCACCGATCTTTACTCTGTCACAAGACTCACTTTTCTTAACTATTCTATGCATATATGTAAGGAACAGAATAGGTGAAAGAGAGCAGCCTTGCCGTAGTCCCACACTTACTCTGAAAGGTTTCGTCGTTGCGCTGTTAACACGAACACAGACCTCGGAATGCATGTACAGCGACTTAATAGCAATTAGTAACTGACCAGCAATGCCATACTGCAACGGCACCGCCCAAAGCTTGTCTCTAGGAATGCGGTCATATGCCTTTTCAAGATCATACATGCAATGTTAATCCAATTCGTTGTCGTACGAAATTTCATTCATTTTTTGACGTAAGCAGTCGACGGAAATATCTTCCACACAATTCGAACTCCAACAATTTTGCTTTTTATCGGTTATTTTTCAAAGCATCTTAGGATTGTTTTTTAGAATGCCGCGTAAAATGACGTAGCCAGTAGCGTAGCGAGAAATTTTAAAAGGGGGAGCCATAATTTTTACATTTTTTTCAAGAGTACTTTTTTCGGCCGAACAAATTTGAAGCTGATTGAGAAACAAAGAAGGCTCTAGGGGGGTCAGGGGGCATGTTCCCCCGGAAATTTTTTAAAATGCACCCAATGGTTATTTTAGTGCGTTTTTAATAATCTTCAGGTAAATTTTGTTTAAATTTTTTGACCCTAATTCTGTGTGCTTTGCCAAATATGATGCATTTTGTTAGCATATTTTTGATTATGCGTGCTCAAGGCGTGAGGGTTATCGCTATCGAAGAGGTTCAAAATTATGAAAAAAATTGTATACATCAAAAACATTTTCAAAACTGGCTGGTGGAGAACGCATACCTCTCATCCTACCCCCTGGATCCGCCCCGGGCCATAAGCCACAAAAACCATCAAAAAAGTCTAGCATATTTCAGTCACTTGGCACCATTAGTTTTGTTCCTTTTTACTAAAAGGCGGAGTGAAAAGAGGGGGGCCACGGCCCAATGGCCTCCCCCCTAAATACGCTACTGGACGTAGCCTACTGCGTAGCCTTACGTCATAACTAGTAACTGTGTTCATAGCCAGCGTAAATAAAAATCGCATCGGACTCTATGTAAACACACCTTAAGAAAGTAAAAAATATTAATGCAACCATTGCAACCACGTGCAATGGTGTAACCAAAAGCAATAGCATATACATCAGAGTTTTTCAGCTAATTTTCAAAGAAACTGAAAGGTGTTAAGTTGGAAATTCTGGGCGAGATACTCGCTAAAATAACCCTCATTTGCACTAATTTGCAAAACTACATGAAATCTGCTGAGAGCCGTTGCCAAATTTAAACTGAAACTTTTCAAAAGACCGGACAAGAAGGGAAGAGTAAAAATACCAGCGCTTTTATTCAATTCCATTTAGCTCATAATTATCATTTTGTATTTTAATATTATGAAATAATAAGTGACGTGATTATTTGGTTATTTAGCATAAAAAAAGTTTCTCAGTCATGTTTCAGTAAACACACAATATGTTCATCATTAGCTGCTTTTGCTTCGTTATTCGGCATTGACTGAATCAAATTTTGTTTATTTAATATTGTAGCATTACTGCATTTGCATGCTCTTGTTATGAGGAAACGACAGAAGCTCGATCAAGAGCAGGGGCTCCGGGAACCGCTAATGGGCCCGGGGAAAATTTGTTTGTGGGCCCCCTACTTTTTCTGTCTCTAAGCACAAAAACAACATTGAAGGTAGACGGAAATTCAGTGACGACAAGGTCAATGTCATAGTGCGGGTTTGTAGTCTCTCTGCCAGTGATGCGAACAGTAGTACCTCATTGTCAGTAGGCCTATAAGCACTTGGATTAAGGGAACTTACACTTGCTTCATCGGCTATATTGACATTCAAATTACGACTTTGCTTACGTCATCACTCAAATTAGATACTAAATTTACTTTTGAAACTTCAATATCATTCCTTGCACTACTTTCGCTACATTTAACACTTCATTAGCAGTGCTCTGGTCAGGAGCTTCTTCACAAGATCTTTCGCTTTTCTGCACTGGATTTATGTTTCACCATTTCTCAACATGCATTTACAAAAATATACCTACTACCAATTGTAAGAACAATTAAATATAGGCCTACTCCAAAACAAATTTTTTAAAACCTATTATACTTGATCAATCTATATGACAGCATTTATTTAAAAACACTGAGTCCAGCGGTCCGTTTATAGCGCATGCGGTCATCGAAAAGATTTGCTCCAGTCCGATGACAGGCAACTCTTTTTGACCAAGGAGCAATAGAAGCTGGACTGTTTTAACTGCATTTTCGTTACAGCTGCATAACATTTTGATCACCTGTCCGAACCAAAAGTGTTTTTACCCGTACACGATGAAACCCTGATGAAACTCTGCTACTCACGGATAATTATGATTGTGTTTCGTTAATCTCGAGTCGTGCACTGTCTTGTTGTCTCGCCTTGCCCATTACTTTAAGCATAATATGCTTTAAATACTGATATCTTTTCGCTTCAAAATGCCCTAACTTTTAAATGAAAGTGTTTTTGTGCTCCCATCAAACTCAAGTCTATACCTGAGACTCACCATTTACTCGATTGCTTAAAATTTTTCTAACGCTGCACACATGAAACCTAAATATTCCACTGATCTCCCCTGCTTCAAGCTACAGTTGGAATGCTATAACTGGTTGCAATCGCATACTCGCAGGTGCGCAGCCACAAATCTCGGATAAACACGTTTATGGTTCTACATTGTCTTAAATCAGTGGTTTTCAACCTTTTTCAAGTCCCGGACCCCTAAGTTAAGCTATTTGTTGTTGCGGACCCCACACAAATTAACACAAATAGACACGATTTTAGAATTGTTATTGAAAGTAATGTGAGTAAAAATCAAAGGCTACCTTCACCAGGGATGCCTTTTTGTTACCGCTTACCAAAAGCTATCCATTTGAGGATATGATGGGCGGCACTTATTTTTTCAAGTAAAAATCCCAACTGCACAAAATACGACTTGCTGCTCACGCAAAAACAGCTCAATTTTTGGCGTTCGCTTTGATAACAAGTTGTATTTTGGGGAAGGACCAATATTGCTTATTTACTCATTCTTTTTCTTCTTTCCGCTTTTCCCTATTTGAGGTCGCCTCACCGCGAAAGTCTTCTCCTTCGGTCAACTTCGTCTCTCTCTCTCTTGCTCCAACCATCTCCATGTCTTCTCTCACCAAACCCATCCATCTTCTCTTTGACCTTCCTCGCTTTCTTTTACCAAATTGTTTATTTACTCATAATTACAAATTTATCTCGGAAACTCCATTAACATTGACAGCGCTGCCCGTAAATAATTGCGTCTCTGAGCTTCTTGATCTGCAGGCTGTTGGTGTAGCTATTCTAGAATAGAGCTTGGTGCCGAGACGCTGTAGAGTAGATGCGCGTCAGGGCTGCGAACTCGAAAGAACTCGATCATTTTGCCAAACTCGAACTTGAAGTTGAACTCGAAAAAATATTTTTTCTAAACTCGAACTTGAACTCGCATAAAACTGTTCGAGTTCATTAAAAAGATAGTTAAATTGTTGAAAAGAAATAAAAGATCACTACCAAATATAGTTTGTTGTTCAAGTAGTCACAATCGGAGTAAATTGAAGTTATGATATTACCAATAGAAAAGCTGCATGTCGTTTATTTGTTCATGCCATTGCGACCTACAAAGTCCAGGGCTGCGAACTTGAACTTGAACTCGCCGAACTCGAACTCGAAAAATAAAATTCTTAGAACTCGAACTTGAACTCGGACTTGCAAATATCTCTTAAACTCGAACTTGAATTCGGTTAAAAATCGATCGAGTTTGCAGCCCTGATGCGCGTATAATCTTTTTGATGCGAAAGTCTAACACGAGTGTGGTAGCCACATAACTGCGCATGGAGACAGCAGGCGCACGCACTAGCTGGATGTTTTGCAGAAAGCCCTTGCCAAAAAAAACATCCCAGTCTCTCTGCAGTACTAGTACTTTCAGGCGTAACGGGGGTGTTTTTTTTAAATCAAACACTTATTACTAGCGGCAAAAGATCGTATTCAGTGCTTGACCTTCTTAAATAAGGTTTAGATCGTTTCACGTCACTACTGGTATATTTCACACACATTATTAGTAGCATCAGGAGTTTATAAACAAGTTTGAAATAGTGGAGTAGGCTACTGTATTGCAAAGCCCGTGTAGCCTAACTTCGTAGTTACACGGATTTTGTTGCATTGCAGTGAGGAAAAAATAAATGTTAGAATTTACTAACACTTCAAATGTTTCTGCGGGCGATTTAGCATAAAAATTTTGAGGAGGCCACGGGCCGAAAAATTTTGACTGACTGGCTGGATCCGGGCCGCAGATTGACGACGCCTAACCTTAGCTATGCAAATTTTGGCACAATGAATTTGATATCTGGATCAAAATTTGTGAATACAAGGCGTCAATTATTATGCAGTAACAAACGATTTTTCGCTTTTGTTTTAATGTGTGGAAGCACTGGAAGCATTTTCAACTAGGTATGGTTTTGTGAAAGGCAAAATTGTATCATTGCAGGCAATAGCTCCAAGTGTGGAAGCATTTATCTATTGTTTTTCTATCCAGAATTTGACATGCCGATAAAACCATTCCTAAGTAAGAAAGTTTCAGCTCCAACTGTTGGTTGCAAATTAAGCAGTGCCTCCTAATGCGTGAGTTTGCAGAGTTTCAATGATTCAGTCTTACCAAAAAAGGTCGAAAGAAGTTGCTTGGGCCCTTGAACTACCGGTGCCTATTTCATATTCTCATGTCGTTCTGAAAAAGATCATTTTTCGAAATGCATTAATATTATTAAACTCCGGTCCTTCAATAAACTGCCCTATTTTTGATGAAATTTTCAACACTTTGGCGGACCCTTTAGACTTAGCGGCCCCCTTAAAGTCATTCGCGGACCACTTGGGGGTCCGCGGACCCCAGGTTGAAAACCACTGTCTTAAATTAAGACGAAGCCAAATGAAATGTTGATGAAGCAAAAGTCTTAGGCCTAATTTTCAGCTTATAATGCGCCTTTATGCGTAGCATACACATCAAAATGATGCAACTTTATTTAAGGGGCCCATACCCTCCAGAAAATTGGTAATACTTGGATGTATATTAAGCTCAAATGCCGTTGTAATTTTTTTGCTGTATTTCGTAAGATATGAGCTGATGGGTCCTTAGAACAGCATGATGACTTATGTTGGGGGCCCATGCGCTCCATAAAAAAGATGACTTAAAGTAGGCCTATATTAAGCTCAAATGCTGTTTTAATGGTTTCTTAAACTTGTTTTGGTTCTATTTATTTCGTTATATAAATATGGGCTAATGGGCCCTTAGAACAGCCTAATTTATGCTGGGGGCCCATGCACTCTGTAAAATCGATTTTTTGGAAGTTTCTTTGCTGTATTTATTCCGTAAGAAATGGGCTAATGGGCTCCTAGAACAGCATGATGACTTATGTTGGGGGCCCATGCGCTCCATAAAATTGATTGTTTGAAGTATATTGAGCTCAAATGCTGTTTCGTTTTTTAAACTTGCTTGGGCTCCATTTATTTCGTTAGATATGGACTAATGAGCCCCTAGAACAGCATGGGCCCCGGGGTCATTTGCCCCCCTCTCATGGGCCTTGATCAAGAGTAACTCTCTTTGAAGTAACCAGTCACCCTGTGTCTGTTTACGGCTCATCGGTGCAGCTCTCTTCTTTTTACTAAACTGAGATAGCACTTTGATTTTATGCTATGTTACCATCTGAGCCTACAGCCGAATGCCAGAGAAAGAGGGGCTTCCATACAATGACGTAACCAGGGGGGTCCGGGGCACTTGCTCCCCTTTTTGACAAAGCTTAACCCAAAGTGATTTTTAAAAAAATAACCAGATTTTTGCACGCTTTAGCCCTTTTGAATCTACCCCACCCCAATATTTCGCTGGTTACGCCAATTGCTGCCTTCAAATTACTAATCATCACGCATCTAAGTACTTTTACGGTAGATTTACTCATGCTAAAGAAGTTTCGTCTTGAATGTAAGTAGGACAAGCCAGCAAGGAATTATTTTAAGATCACCATTCGAGTTTTAACGTGACTCTCTTATCGATTATACCATTCTTTCAATTATGTACCAAAGTGCTTTCTTCTTTCAGAATCAACAAAAAACAACCAACACTGCAAGTACCACTTCGTTACTTCAATCATTTCAAAATGAAAATTTGAGCAAACTGCAAGCTTAGTACGAATAATGCAGTCATATTGAAGACGAACAAAACAAATTGCAACTTTAACATAACACTGACGACACAAAAACTAGTAATAAACAGGAGAAAACAAATGGAAATAAACGGCAAAAAGGACGTATCGTTCATAAAATCGTCGCTCTGTTTGATTAATTTCTGTTGGAACTCATGATATTTGATAATTTCTTGATCTTGCAAAATAACGGAGCTCCGTGTTGCATTTTAGTTTAACTACTTTCGCAACACAAACTGAAATAGCTATAGTGAGAGTGACAGTGGTTTTTAGTTTAATGGCAACAGTAACAGAGCTGTGTGCAAACCGTAGTACCGTATAGTATAAAGGTTAGACCGGGGCTAATCAAAACATAAAATACAAGTTTTATAAAGAATTTAACATGCATCCAAAGAACGAAGGATTTTTGCAATTTGTAATTAGTTACACTTCTAACAAGCAATAAAGAACAAAAAAAAGAGAGTCAAGCAAGACTATAGCATAAATTCTATTACAGCAAATAAACTCCATTATACAAAAGCGTTCAAGTAGCAGCTTTCAAATTCAAGCTCGTAAATGTCACAATAAGCTGGTGACAGTGATGGGCACGATAAACCCTTTTGTACTGAAGCGATAAGGATAATTGATAATTTCAAAAAAGCCCTGGGCGATACCGATAAATCTCAATTTTTTAAAGCGATATTGGTAATCGATAAATTATCGCCGATAAACTTTTAAGGTAAATTTTCAATGTGTTTGACTCCGGTTTGACGAAGTTTTTTTTGTAAATCGAATTGCAAAAATGTTTTTCCAGATTTTTCAAAAGAGAGGATTCCACGGACTCTGCAGTGATATTAAACAAAACAACTAAAGGAGAGAGTTTTTTAAAATTACAAGTCTTTATTGACAACGCGTATTTTTTTCATAACGCCAACTCACTAACTCTGAAGTTTAAACAATGCGTGCATAAAGAATCCTTTATGGCGATAGTTTATCGGCGATAATAAAATGTATAACAAAAGCAATATCGGTAATCGATAAATCAAAACCATTTTGAGCGATAACGATAATATATCATCGCCGATAAATTATCTCGATAAATGCCCATCTCTGGCTGGTGATCATGTCAAAGAAAAATTATAAATGTACGTACGTTGATTTGCTGACACTGCAAGATCTACTGCGTTCATTGATAGAATTAAATTCTATAGAGGCTGCTAGAAATTAAGTTTCCAGAAGCATCAAAAATGTACAGGAGGCGTTTTTAGAAAACTTTTACGCAGAAGCTACGATTTGAAAAATGCTAATTTTACAGTTTCGTTTAGATTTATCAAAGAACTAATGCATTAAAATTTATGACCAAAATTTAGGGGAAAGTTAGAGTCCTTACCCCATATCTGCCAATGGTGTGCCAGCACCAGGGGCGTATCCAGGGGGGCCGCCCCCCCCCCCGCTGAAATATAGGCTGATATATATCTGCAGTCAGCGGAACAGTGGAAACAGGACATGTGAGGACGTGTTGACCTTTTTTTGGTCTTCACTTGATTTTGGGGGATGAATTGGACGTCGGAAGACGTGAAGACCTTTTTTTTGGTCTTCACCAATATTTTCAGTGTAAACAGGAAATTGCGCACCCCTCCCCTTTTGAAATTTCTGGACACGCCCCTGAGTACATTCCAAGTGTTACGCAACCGTCGTGCCGTGCTCACGTCACAAATAAGCGCGAGTTTGAGAGCTAATAAGCTAGGAGAGAAAATAAATCATCGAAAAAGCTTGGTAATTCGAATTGCCAATGTGAAACTTGACAATAAAATTTTGATGAGTAGGTTACTACAAGAGTCTATATTTTATCACGTATAAAACCGATACACAAAAATTGCAAATATGTCATAAATTAATCTTGGGAAAAAATTATAGCTACCCTCAATAAATCTATACGAGCTGGATCAGTGGTTCTCAACCTTTTATGATTGGTGGCCCCTTTCTTAGAGACTCTCCACACCAGTGGCCCCCTGCTCAGTGATAAAATTTTCCCTCCGTGTTTCATTCGCAGTGGCTACAGCTGTGCGCTGCCATGGCTTTTAGTGGATTACCATTAATAAATCTTGTGCTTGTGGCCCTTTGGTTAATGTCTTGTGGTCCCCTAGGGAAGCCAATGGCCCCCGGTTGAAAACTTCTGGGCTACACAAAAAGCTAGTCACTTAGGCTAGCAGCTTGCTTTAATTCATATTCAACAAGCAAATGTAATTTCAAAAAATAAAAGCTTCAGATGCTAGGAAAGCAGCAATTAAAAAGAATATTGCGAATCGTTAGGCAGCTTAATCCGAAAAAGCGTAGATAATAATGACGAAATAATTCGGCATATTTGATGCAATAATACAAGGTCATTTAATTGCGTTTGGAACTTGGGTAGGAAAAATGTCGTTGAACCCCAAACGGGTTCCGGAGTTTACATAAGGGCGCTCTCGAAATGGGGTGGGATTTAAATATGGTGGGTGGTCAAAAATTGGGGTCATCATGAAGTCACATGATCGAAATGATGATGATGACGGCATTTGCAAAGAAGGGTGAAGGAAAATATTTGAAACGAGGCGTGAAGGGGCGGGGGCATCTTGACTGTTACCAAAAGACGACGCGGCGTCGGGCGCGGCAAACGAAGTCAAATTAGGTGGTTTTGCAGCAATTAACTTTTTTATTGGAGGCTGATTAACGGGTGCGTCTGAAGGTGATAAGGCGCGTTTCAAACGCGACCTCGATTGGCCTGTTGTTGTACGTCTATCAGTCTTCGCTGACGTTTTTGCTTCGTTTACGACGGCGTATGACGTCATTAAGTTCATTGCACCGTCACTTTGTACTGGCTGCGTTCTTTTAGACAACTGACAAGCAAAGCAAGCGCATTGTGAAGTTGGCGACGTATAACTACTTCCTGATCGTTGATCTGTCTTTGAAAAATTCGCAGATTGATGAGACGGATTCGGTGGTACACCACATGCATCCAATGGAGATCGATATAGCAAACCCGAGTCAATATTAGGATAAAAATTTCTGGCAGTCAGTGACCGCGCCTGCTCAAAAATCAACCGAATTTTCTCAGTAGCTTTCGAGCAGTCCGTATAGGCCATGGCCGCAAGTCTGGATATATTATGCAGATATCCGGGTGCGGATAAATGCGGACCGCAAGCTTGTATACGAGATCCGGATGTGGATAACTGGGATTTTGAAGCAGACGTCTGGAACCCAGAAAGAGGAAACACAGGGTTAGGATCGACTTTGGTGATGTTGGGCCATATGGGGGCCTCATTTTCGCGTCTTTTTACTAAACCAGAAGTTTGTGCTGCATTAATTGGATGTGATGTCATCAAAGGAACGGTGGAGGCGTGGTCTTTAAGGGCAAGGTAACGGTATCTCTCGTCGCTAAGGGGGGCAATCATCAGTAGCGACGGGCTGGCACTTGGGTCACGTGGTTTAGACAAAAGTTCGAGTACCTTTTTCGATCTGTGGTGTGGAACTACAAAAAAATATGTAAAATACTTAAAATGTTGTATCAGAAAAGTAGTTTAATTCACATTCAACGCAGCGCTTTGATGTTTCACCTTATGGCAGGGCCGCAGGGAGCTCACCAAGGCCCGAAGCCACTCAGCCAATAGGGCCTGTCAATGAAAAAAGTTCTTATTAAGGCCGTTCTTCAAAAAAAGAGTTTTCAAGATCCTCGGTGATTTCTCACAACAAAAACAACAAGGTCAGAATCAATGTCCTGCCTGTTTATAATGGCACAATACAGAGCTCTTTAAACTCACGCAGCCCAAAGCCAAATTACCCCCCTGGACCTCACATTTTTCGGGATTGCCATACAAGTATGCGTTGCAAGAGACCAAATCACGGGGAAACAGGGTTTTATTAGGAAAAACATCAATCTCGTGACAGTCTAACATCTCGCATAATAATTCGTAATAGTTTTAATAGTCTCTTCGAAAAAAGGGGGCGTTAAAAATCATCACACAAACTCAGCATGGTTAACATTTGACCTTCAGGTTGGCGCAGTGGTGAAGAACATCGCTATCAGCGCGGGAGGTCTGGAGTTTGATTCTCGGCCCGGTCAAATTGTGCACGGTGTCGCCAACAGCTCGCCACCGCTGCGACGTTTCTTCAGAGCTGCGCTGCCCAGGCGCTAAGCTGGCGAAGGTGGGCTCCGCCACTCGTTACACGTTTCGGCGTAATACGGAGAGTACGAAGATAATGAAGGTTTCATTTTAATTTAGTTAGCATTCTGCAAGCCAAAAACATTGCCCAAAATAGCCTCAACAGACAAGCCAATAAAGTCAGGCTGAAATAAAACCCCAAGCAACTGGCAATAAAAACTTACGTAAATCAAAGAGCCTCGCCTTATGTAGCGTGGTGGTGTTGTATTACCTCTTTAGATGAGGGTACAAAATGACAGCTAGTTTTTACAAAGACTCATTTAAGGGATTGTTTCTTACTTTTTCGGCCAAGTACATTGGGTCACACAGCAAGCTTTTGAAAAGGAACGCTGCGAGGCGCGAGCTTAATCAAGTCGAAAGTTTAACTAGATTTGCTCCCGCAATAAATGATTTAGTAATACAACAAAAACATGCCAAAGATAATAAATAAATTTGCAGTAATTCGGAAATAATTTTACCTTTGACATTCCGTCTAGGCGCGTTGATGTGGAGTGGAGGCATCGAGGATGTCCGACAGCGGAATTCGTGCAGTTGTTGCATGATATTTCCCCGATCTGTATCCCACATTAACCGCTCGCTACAATCTGCGGCCATCTTAAATACTTACCGGTAACCCTAAGTCTGAAAAACAAAGTGCATTTTAAACTTCCATGAAGGGTCGTATTAAAACTGGAGGGGGGGGAGGGAGCTAGGGCTAATTTTCGGGGGACTTAGCAGCAGATCTTTTTATGAGGAAGCGATTTAACAACTTTTTTAAGTGCTGCACGGAGCACGTTCCTGATTGGGAGACGCCGAGGCTATAGCCATCATATTCCCCCCCCCCCCCTTTACCACGGCCCGACTTCCACGTACTTTTTGCCGGCGCAAAATGCTTGGAAAATTGCTCCAAGAAGCTTTTGCTTTTACGTTGAGGTCGCCAAATTATGTAAAGTAGAGTTAAGAAAACTGGCTACTGTGCTCGGCTGCTCGGGCGATACACAATATGACTAAAAGACAAGAACTTGTTCGTTTCAATAGCTGCAAAGCGCAGAACAAAATAGCTGTCATCCCGTTAATTACTTTTCTGGTCGTTAGCATGATTTGACGGGCACGGATGCTCCAAAAGCTTCACTCAGTCCCAGCTCAAAGCAGGCAAATGCAAGCAGCAGTTTAACCTTGAAGTAAGAATTTTTGGATTGATTTCTCGATCGTTTTAAGCGTCGCTTTGCTGCGAGTTTTTATGTTTAGTTTGTGGCGCAAAATTCTCGAGACCCGCGAAACTCTGTGAAGCGAAGAATGAAGTTACGACATATCCTTCGTTACTAAGCCCTGAGGCACAGAGATAACAACGCTGCCATTGAAGCTGTTTCAATTGTAAACGATTACTGGTAGCGCGAAGGCAAAACCGAACTTCCCAAGAGTCGAACCAAAACCCTTTGCTTGAAAGTCGTAACTATAGCGGGCATAGTATTAAGGGGTAGTGTGAAACAAACACCTTAATAGTTTGCTCACTATATTTATGATTTACAAACAAAGGCTATGGATTCGATACGCCGTCGAACCATCACTCAAACAGTGTTGCCAGCTTAGCACTTCATTATTTCAGCACCAGTGTGAGAAAACGCATTATACAAAGAAAAATTTCTGACGAACTGTTCTATCTAAAGTACTTAGACTACATATGTACTTCAAAATCTTAGATTGGACCAGCTGCTTTCACGAAATATCTCAACAACTCATGAAGTGGTGATTAACGCTTACATTAGCACTGAGGTGAGAAAAGCGCTTACAATGTAAACAGTGAAAATGTATGAGAAATCTTTCCAAGATGAATTTTTAAAAGCTTAAACAAACTCTTGCCTCCAACCACATCTAAATCTGTGCAAGTCACAACAAATTCACAAAAAATATTATTGACCAACTACACTAGAACCAAACTATTTAAGCAGCTCAACTAAAGTTTTAAAGGATTATACTGTCTCTCAACTTAAATGTATATTACGAAGCGTTTATAGCATTCCATCAGTTCGCAATACGGTACCACACTTGAACTTCGCAAGCTCATTCTGTTTTTGTTGGACAGACCCTCAATTACATAAACTACATTTACAGAGTCAAACAAAATGTCATAGGCGAGAACCAAAGTAAGTACAGGAATTTTAACTTCTGTAACACTACAGCACAAGTTAAAACCACTAAAACCTTTCTTCATGAAATAACCTTCATGAAAGCGCTACGGCTTGGTCAATTTTCATTTAATAAGGCCCTTTATTTAATAACCGGCACATCAAACACTCGCTTTTACTTAATTCGATTCCAATTTTAAATGCGGTCGTGGAGCATTAATAATCCGTTGAAGTAGATTCCAGCAGTTTGCTCACTATGGCGCAGTCGCAAACCTGGGTTAGATAACAATAGGGATCAAATTGTGCGGTCATGGCAAATGTTTTTGGCGATAAATTGTCCTTGGTTAAAATAAACGTTGGATTCGAAACATGCCTGAATTTTTTACTACATTAAGTTGTTCCTTGCACGTAGCCTACTCATAGATGAAAGTAACAGGGGCGTCATTTTTTTGTATTTTCGCGATGCTAACGATACTAATTTTTTATTAAAACTATGATTACACGCATTTTTACGGAAAACAATAAGTGCCTAAAATCAACAAGTATGGATTCAAACTAACAAATGCCCCCTTTCTCAGCAAACTTTCCTTCCTGGGGACAAGTTTTTAGTTTTAAAACCCAAATCCGTAAAAAACCTTGGTTACAACACTTTTTGATTGGGATAATAAAGCTACACTTTTACTGCTGCTATCAAAACCAGCTGAAAAACTTTTCCAGTCAACTTAAGAACAAAAACTTGACAATTTCCTGCTTTTTAAATGACGAATATGACCAGCTATCTCAATTCAAGACCTCTTACTCAAAGCGTGAATACAATTGAGGAACTTGAAGCTACTTATTTACAGGTCAAAGATAAGGTTAATATAGCTACACGATCTTCACAGACCGCAGAGGTAAGCTTTCAGGGTTAGAGAGCTTAGGTCACATTTCACGAAGAGTTCGCGGCGCTTATCGAACGCGAAGAGCTTTAAATCTAATGAAATTAAAACGTCACGGTGACATCCCAGCAGCGAGATAACGCAGCCATTAAGGCGCTTGTCTGCGGATTCGATTCTCATGTTGATTAGCCGAGTCAGGCGTGTGGCCAGCGAAAAATGTAGAGAGGGATCAGGGCTGGATTTAGACAATGAAAGTCCTCCTTACATTCGCCCTTAGTGATTGTTATCTACGAAAAAGGTCTTTTCTTCCGATTACGAGTGTTACGACGCTAAGCCGAGTGTTCACACGCAGAGGAATGCGGTGGCTGATTTTATTTTCTCACTTAAAGTTTTCCATATTTTTTACTGCACCTACTTCACTTTTACGCTACCAATTAATGCACATAAGCAAAGTAAAACTCGTAACCAAATCGATTCGCTACAATTTCACATTCAATAAAACTTCTCGACTCAAACTCAGCACCCTCTAGTACCAGCTTCCCAAATGCTACAAAATGATTTATTCGTACCAGTTTAGTCTCCAGTAGTAGTAGCCCTAAATAAAGTAGAAAAAGGATGTTAGCGCTATTTTGAACTCACAGCCAAGACGGTTTAATTGCGAAACAATCTGTCTGGAAACCACATGATTTTTCAAATAAAAAGTTTTAATTTTATCTAAGATAACTTTACCGCTTGTTGAACAACGCCTTAACAATCTTAGTTGAAAAACAGCTGAGGCAAACACACCAGTCAGTTTTTCAGCATCGTTCCATTAGACTCTTAGAGCCTGCTAAAACTACAGGGGCAAAGCACTGCTGTTAATTAACTGTCTCACTGATTTCTAAGCATTGACCTGAACAGATCTTTAGCGCAAACAAAAAGCAGACGCTACGAACCTTTAAAAACTCTACGAGAAACGAGAGGTCAAATCTTTCGCACTTGTACGGATTTAGTCCCGCTTTTTTTGGAGTTTTTATCGAGTGTCTCTACGGATCTATTTTTGCGCTAGCTCGATAAAATTACGCGTAACAATCAAAGCCTTCACCAAGTCTGCACTGATCGTGTCTCAGCGGAATGCATTCGACCTTATCGCCTTTGATGCGATCATAATTACAAATTATTGTATCACAATACCTTATTGTATCGCTCAATATACATTATGAGATCACTGCATTCCAATTTTTAGAAACTCCGACCACAATGGGACTCATCACAAAGAATCTGTCGCCGAAACGCTGTACCGCTAGGCCATGTCGCTGACATTAAAGATAGAAATAAATAACTTCAAAATTTACCTCAAAAACCTATATTTACTGTAGATAAATCATTACCGGTGTAGGCAAGGGGGCTCTATGTCCCCCCTAAAGCCATCTTCGATTACACTAAAACCTATTTTGATCAGTTTCAAGCTCTTCATGCGTACCCTCCCAGAAAATTTCTGCTTCGTCCCGATCACCACGGCAAAGCCTAAATGTAATAAATCACTACGTCTTGAGCTTATTTTAGTACAGTGCTAGTTTTGTCTGAATGTTCAAACTTCAATTTCAATTTTGTTATAAACACTTTTATGTTAGGCCTACGTGAAAACGCGCGACAATTGTGTTTATAAAACAGACTTGAATTGATCAAATAATGATAAACATTGCCTTTTTACCTATGCGTGTATTTATTGATATATAAAACAATGTGAATTTTTTAGTTTAAATGGGTCAATGACCGATTCTTATCGTTCAGTCGTGGTGTGAACAAGCGCTTATCGGAACGGAAAAAGATTCACAAAACTAAACGATGACTTTCGCTATAAAATCCGACAGAAAATCTTTGGTTCCGAAAACGAAATTGTTGTTTTGTAAGAACGGAATCTGAAAAACTTTAGGTGGGGGGGGAAGCAAAAAATTCTTATTTTGCAGTTTCGTGCTTTTAAAGATATTGAAGTACTATTATCTCTATTGCATAGCTAAAAATTTAGCGTTACTTGATCTCCCTGAATTCACCAACCGAAGAACTCAACAAAATCAAAAAATCAAATCTCCATAGCTCGTTCAACGTTGTAGTACGTTCCTGTAGGGAGGCAAGCTCAAAATCACATGGCGCGTAAAACTAAAAACCCGATTAAAATCAATACATTATACTTGCTCAGGGCGTAGCCAGGGAAAAAAAGGGGTCAATTGTCTTCCCGAAATATATCAAATGCCAGTGTTGATGTTAAAGCTTACATCTATTTTGGCCCAAACAGGGGCATTTTATTGCCACCAAGAGCCTTTTTTGGATATCGACCATTGAAGGCCCTTTTTTAGTGAAATCGACCTGCTGGAAGTTCTTTCCTTGCCCAAATTTCTGTACTTGCTTCAGATATTCTCATGAATGAAAAGCAAGGCATCATGTAATAAAGCGTGTACGTTAGTAAGATGTCCACAAAATGCTATTTTAAGGAAATCGTTCTTCGCTAATTCCTCTACGCATAGGCGGGTACCATGGGGGGAAAAGAGGGGTTAAACCAGACCAAGAACCTTCTCTACATTTTTAGTTCTACTTATCAACAAGTTAGTACTTCAACACATTTAATCGTACAAAACAGCAGGAAAATCACCTTTTTATATTTTCAACCCCTGATTCTCTTCAAAAAAAAAATACGGATTCACCTTGCTTTACGGCAGAGCAGTTCACTTAGGAGGGCCAAGCGTTTATCAGGGGGAGTCAAAGTTTGAAGTTAAGTACAATAGCCGCTTTCTTCAAGAGAGTAAGTTTGTTGATTGGGGGGGCCAGGCTCCCCTGGCACCCCTTGGAACCGGCCCTGCTTCATTGGTAGGCTTCAAGATAAGGCCTTGTACTACGGCCTGCTGGGTTCAAGCGCAATAGTGCTGGAACTAATGGCGGCAAACCCTTGACAAGTAAAGAGAGTGACATTGTAAGATAAGTCAGCGAACGTTTTTACATGATAACAACTGCAGATAACAACGCCAAATTGAGTTCCAGCGAATTAGTGATAAGATCGGGGCACTCTTAATTCTAAAATTGATGTAATTTTGAGTTCTTAAAAAGGCTTTGTGACGATATACCTTCCATAATAAATAACTTTGTTTTTGATAAAAAAAAAAAGGCGATAAGTTTCGACATTTTCCAAAGCTACAACTTCAAAAAGTTGTAGTCCAAGACTACGGTTCAATTTAGAGTTGCAGGCACAATAGGGGTATAAAGACTGTTCAAAAAAAGGTCTTGCGAGCCAATTTGCCTGTGATCACAAAAATATTAGGTCAATCCGGGATAAACACCGGTCGATGATGGGTGCTCTGCAGGGTGTGAATACGCAATAAGGGCTGTATGTCTGATTGAAAATACGTTTTGGGAGGAGGGCACTGCTCCCTATTTTCCCCTTGGGGCCAGACGCATAAGTACTGACGGGCGATACTGTTTTGCGGCCCGCTTCAATGACCTTCATATGCAAGTTGGCAATAGCCACCTCTTTCTCCAAAAATTGGGACATAGCCAGTTGGAAGTGTTCCATTTTGGGGAAAAAAGCATAACCCCGAGTGTGTTGGGGGGTCATTCTGTGCTTTTCGCACGAACACCGAACATTCAGCGATCTGCGCATTCAGTTGAATACCTGTGACGTGGTATTCAGGGCTGCGGACTCGATCGATTTTCAACTGAGTTGAAGTTTGAGTTCAAGTTCAAGAGCTATTTGCAAGTCCGAGTTCTAAGAATTTTATTTTTCGAGTTCGAGTTCGGCGAAAATGATCGAGTTCAGCAAGTTTGAGTTCGAGTTCAAGTTCGCAGCCTTGGACTTTATAGGTCGCGATGGCATGAACAAATAAACAACATGCAACTTTTCTTTTGATAAAATCATAACTTCAATTTACACGGATTGTGACTACTTGAACAACAAACTATATTTCGTAGTGATCTTTTATTTCTTTTCAACAATTTAAATATCTTTCTAATGAACTCTAACAGTTTATGCGAGTTCAAGTTTGAGTTCAGAAACAATATTTTTTCGAGTTCAACTTCAAACTCGACAAAATGATCGAGTTCAAGTTCGAATTCGCAGCCCTGGTGGTATTGCATGCTGTACGTGCGAAAGATGAATTTTCAATAATCGACAAGAACGTTCCGCTTTCGGCAAGAATGTTCTGTGTTTAGTAAGAGCATAGAATACGTTCGCGCCTCGGTATTCTATGATGTTCATATACGAATTTTCCAAATTTTCGTAAAAAGTGATAAAAATCCACGAAAGCCTTTACCCTTTCGGGAGGCGTTCGGTGAAGAGTGTACTGTATAAGTGTAGAATAGGCTTTTTCGGATAACTGCAAGGTACTATCTGTTAAATGCAAGCTCTAATGTGGTTAGATTTTTGCTTCTCTGTTGGCCTCACTTTTCCATTTTGCTACCGTTTTTTTTTTTTTTTGAAATTGACTTCATGTCAGCCCATTTCTTCTTAGCTTTTTTTACAATCAAAGGTTATGAGCCCATACCGAAAGCATTAATTTAATTCAAAAGATCCATCCATTTTTGACCTACCATTTGTTTTGCTTTGTGTGGCATTAGTGCGTCAAATAAGAAACCATAATTTTACTCAATCAAATCAATGAAATAAGAGTAGCCGATGTAAGTCTATTATATGAAAATACAACGGGATAAATGACTTGAGTATGTACAGCTGAAAATTGCATTGAAAACGTTGTCAGCCCGGGGGCCGAGTGGATGGAGAGGTAAAACTCGCAATCACGAGGTCCTGACTTCAAAATCTAAATCTACCTGATGAGCGGTCAATCCGCGAAACTAGTCGTAGAATTGGTTTTTACATCGTTTATGTAGTAAGTCTTCAAGGCCTACCATTGATCCCGTTGTATTGTCAATCAAATCAAGTAACTTATTCTTCTCATTTTCCGCCCATTGCCGAATTGCGGTTGTTTCCATCGCTTTAAAATTCTTAAATTCGAAATGTTTGAAGCCAATAATGCATCTATGCTTTCCTGCATGTAACTTTGCTGAATGCTCAAATCAAACTCACTAATACCGATAGTTTCGATTGTTTTCTTGTAGCAGCCGCTAACAACTTCTTGCACTCACGCTCCCGGAATATTATGACGTCATAGTTGTAGAAATACAAGAAAGTCTGGAGAGGCAAGGATTTAACGCTGCAAAAAGTGATGAAGTTTTCATCGCGCGATCTCCGATCACTTCCTAAAGAAGCGTAGAATATCGACTGCCAAATGTTCTTGTTCCTGTTCGGGAGCGTTGTGGCGAACGGTGTCACGAACGTTTCCGAACAAGAACATTCGGCGTTCGCAAAAAGTGAGGTCCCAAACGCAGCAAAGAATACCGACCACCGAACATTTCGGGAGCGTTCTAGCAAACGTTCTCACGAACGCTCCCGAACAAGAATTTTCGGGATTCGCACGAACAGCAGAGAAAGACCGCCCTGATGTCAAAAAGTTTTCGCCATCTTTTCAAAACAGAGTATAGGTCAAAAAAGCTGAGCTCTTGATAAATTGACTTAGCAGCAGGCAATTGCGATCGCACATCATAATGACTTTGTTATATCGCCATCCATTGTACCATTTACTCTTACATTAACGTGAATCGAACAAAATTACCGGAAAATTGCAAGAAATTGCGTAGTTCTTGCAAAATACATAATTTAACTAAAAAACAGCAGGTGCAGTTTCTAGCCTTTCGCCTGAGTTCATTAGTTCTCAGGTTCTCAAGTGATTAAGCACTAATACGAGCAAGGAGAATCGAAGGGCAAATTGCAAAGAACGTGATTGAAAATTTCTAAAGCCTGACTTGATTAATTTTGACGGGGTCACCACTGGTTTCTTTATGTCATCACTTGTTTAAATCAAGCGCTTGCTGGGGACTGACATGTTTCACAATAACGCAAAGTGACCAGCACAAAAAAGTTAATCAGTCACAGGAAATCCTTTAAAAACCTAACAACGATAGTGCGAATTAAGTGTTTGATTCTAAATTCAGCAGTTGAATATTGTCACAAATATCAATTTGCGGCGTTTGGGAGAGAATGCACTGCACAAAATACTTATTACGCAAATTTGCAGCCGTAGAAAATTATTACAATGGAAATATTGCTTAGTATTGGTTGGCCTGGCACTCACTTACCCTATCCAAATGTCCATATTGAAAGGACAAAAGCCCACCAACTTTCCGTATCGCAGTTAAATTTTTGATGTCCTAATCACTTTTTCAATTTAGACATCAAGTTCAAATTTCAAATATGATGCGAAAAGCCCCTCGAATATTTGACTCATTTAAAGTGATCAGGGTAACTGCGAGGCCCAAAATAGCAACAGCAGAGACTAGCTCGAATTGTACATCGGTCAGCAATGATAGTCACAGCTGCGAGAACTGCACACCAGTGCAGGCTGTCTGCGCCAATTAGGAAAAGAATGTTTCATATAAATTATTTATATTTCCATTTTCGGCTAATCTCTTTAATCATCTGCTTCCCGACTTCGCTTACGCGACTCTTCACACCGTAAAGGCAAAATAAGCTTGTAATATATATTCAGTCCAATCCCATGGTCACTATCGTTTTTCACTGAAGTTGGTCTAGTAACGCTATAGCTGGGGTGTTGCCAGAAAAAAAATTCAGGAGGACAGGGCTCGACTTGGACAATGAAACGCTTCGTTTTCATTCTTCCTTAGTGATTGATCTCTTTAAAAAGTTTTTAATACGTCAAAAAAGGGGGGAATACCCTGGTGTTCCTATGGCCAAGCCTTTGGCTGCAAGGTGCACTTTTATCAGCGACTTGGCCAAAAGCTGCTTCAATAATTTGCACGTAATCTCAATTACTAATTATATATGATGTCTAAAATTCTACAGGCGTAATAACATCTACTAAGTGACGTTACAATACTGCCTCTTGTAATAGGGGGGGTGACGATACCCTGTTTAGTTTAGTTACTATAAAGAGGCTGAATCTCTTAAATCGGATAAACCCTTGAAATTGTTGAAAATAGCATAATGATGTCAATCGGAGTTGAAGTATCCCGAATCACTACATTCACGAAGGGGCCGCGAAGTCTTGCCCCCAAGCATTTCAAAAAGGCTGGAGACTTTATTACATAAGGTAACTTTTTGAATCTACAAAATTTTTGATGTCCTGTTTACAGTGTTTATTTGTGCGTGCTGTCTAGCGGCCGCGCTTTCTCAACAATTTCTATACCCCTTACTACAAATGTTGATAGGTGACAGCTATATGACAACTTCAACCATCCGGCATAACTAAAGCTGAGTGAAGCGAAATATTTCCATTTATATTAAAAAACTCCTCAACTGGCGGTCAATACGTACTAACCCATTATCCATGCAGTATAATTAATTGCCAAGCCTTGTAACGTAAAAACTAAAGCATCGTTTTGGGAATAAACGATTTTTCGCAGTACTGTCAATATGGTACAGTCAGAAGTCAGAACCTTTAAAAGTATGTCAAAAAAGCTACAAAATGGAGTCATTGTTCTGCATAACCACTCTATATCATAATTATGATACTCAAGGCACCATAGCTCTATATCTTTCCGCAGAGATATTTCATAATGGGCAGATAAGAGCATTGAAATTACACTGCGGCTAAGCCCAAGCGGCCAGGCCATAATTAGAAAAGGCCGAACAGGTTTTTGTCGATCGCGCAGCGACTATCGCTATTGATTGATAGAATCGTTTGAGTTTAGCTCTTGCGAATCTATCTCAATCAAAAGAAAAATAAATCACACTTCCATTATTACGTCATCAATGCCCATAAGCACCAGAATGGCTGAGCCGTTTGAACTAACGGTGAGAAAACTCTCCAACATTGAAAAACAACGTTGTCAAATAATTTATGAAACAACAACGATACAAACTCATATTTTACTGTTCAAGCATTGACAGTTAAGTGATGTTTTTGTCTCACATTTTTCAATGAAATTGACACCACAGAGTATACTGTACTTTGTTCAATGTTCATGCATGATTCCTTTCTGTCTGTTCCCTAGATTCTTTGAAATTGGAATCTAACCATAAATGCTTTCACACTAAAAACACCACTCGACAATAAAAAGCCTGCTACAACATATTCAATAATCCAGTCATAAAGCTTGTTAAACGTATTCAATAAACACAATTCTCCGAAATTCAATCGATAGCTCCTTGTTTATAACCTGTTATTTTGACAAACCGTACCCAATCGCAATCTTGAACATCGCAACTTTTACAATCCGCACTTCCCTGAAGCTACTGATAACATGTGTCGTTTTGCAGTACGAAACGTTTGTTGCTCGTGTTCTTGCTTACGTCATTATTAGAGTGTTAGAATTTAAACCTGAAGACAGAGTTGTAACTAGAGACGACGTGTCCGGGTAAGGCAGACTTTAGCGGTCTTAAGTTTAGGAAACAAAAACAAAAGATGCATAGACTAATGACTAGATCATCACACCGACCACACACATCGAGCTCGCTGTCAGTGGAGTTGCTGCTGGGTGGTGGGGGGAACCGGGACACAAGCCTCCTTTCTCGATGAAACCTATTTCGATGGAAGCCAACACATTCTTATAAAACATCGTTATCCCTAGCCTATAGTAGGCTAAGTGTCTCCTTTTAATTTTTTCCTTGCTACGCCTACGTCCCTGCTCACCGATAGAGTAGCCTACTTTTGTTTTACAAACACATACAGCTCTCTTAGCTTTGCTCACCAGTCATTGAATAAACCGGTGGGGGGGAAGGCTGACTTGTTTCCGGTTGTCATATTTTAAAAGTTGAAAATCTGCCGATTATTTTGATAGAGAGTCAATTCCAAATATAGACTCCTACTCTCTGAGCAAAGTAAACTACAAAACCAAGCTAGACCAGCAGGAATTTCTTTTAAGCTTCTTTCATAATAAAACAGCATTAGACCTCGCGTCCAACTTGAAAACGCAATTATGCGAATGCAAAAAGCGTTTTAGAGACATCGCGGTAATAGAACAAGTATGCTTCTACAACCACATCACATTTCGTCGCAGTAAAGCCTTCTATTAGCTCATACATTTTACTTGTTGCATAAAGCCCTAATGCTGAGCCCTTTCCTTGTAGCAACATTCACATGACCTTAACGCACTTTCAATTTCGACTTCAGTCTTTTTGAGCTGAATTGTCTAGCTAGGACATAATAAAGCAGGAAATAGCACTGGCGCCTGCCTCCTGCGATAAGTAACAACTCATTCCAAACAAACGCTGTTTGCGACGCTTAAACGCCCAAATTACTACCCTCTTACGTAGCTTTTAAGATAGCCCGGGCTCATAAAAGCAGCATTTTCGCTGCTACGACGTCATCACCTCTCATCGAGGCACATCTAAGCATTTAACCCGACTCTGCATGACGTCACAAACGAATTATTTTCACCAATGCTCTTTTTGACGACAACCCGCTAATATATAATATTTCTGGCAACTTTTACCATCAGTTAGCAGCAGTTTCGTTCAATTAAGTCCAGGGGTAGGAAAGAATAAGATAAATCATTTTGTCAAACTACGCTCTTTTAAGCTTTGCTACTCTGCCTTCGATTAAGACACTTCTACTTAAAAAGAATTTCTATTTTTCTTTCTAACCACCTAGCACAATCAATATCTCACAGTATGGCTGCTTTTGTTAAAACTTTTGTCAAAAGGTAAGCTTTGAAAATCGCGCTGCAACGCGAAATCGCGTTTGACAGTCCATTAAGGGTTTTGTAAGATTTCTATCCATTAGCTCTGTTATCTGAACAGACAAGCCAACGTTTTATGAGATTACTTTTCCGTCTGCTTCGCTGAATTTGAGCTTGTGGTTGGGCTTTCCTAGTCACTACGGTATGACCTCAGTAGAGCACTAAGCTTACCAAGCTACAAAACACAATGTTAGGGTAAAAGCACTAGTCCAGACTTCTCGTTTGCTATTTTTGTTCGTATATTGCCGGCGGCCGAGCAAATGGCTATCCATTAAAATTGAGAATAGGATACCAGCCAGAAATCGTCACGACTTGAACGCAACAGCGCTATAATTTATGCCGTCACACACTTAATAAATGTTTTGGGAACCCAATATTTCATCAATATCTCAGCAAAGTGTGTGTTTCCAAAAACCCGTAATCAGCTGAATTAACTACAATAACATCATGGATAACTCAAGCTGTTGTTGCAGTGGTTCCAACCGCAGACTAAGCTAGCGTATTTCGTTATTGCGCTAAGATATAGAAGTAATCGATCATTCCATTCCGATGGCGTCAATCAAGTGACCAGGAAGTTCCTTGGTAGCCCCAAAGCTGGAGTTTTGCGCACACTTACGTCACATTTTTCCGTCAACCTATGAGCTCTAAACAATGTTTTACGGCTCCGATTGGCTGTAGAAATGCTCAGGTTATTTACAATGCCGAAGAGCTCATAAAAAGCGTTCAATTCGATTCAAAATGGTTATTCCTTTTGTTTTTTCTTTTTTTCGAATATAGTTTTGAAAACCCTACGGTTATTATTTCTTTCCAATGTAGATAAAGGACCTAGAGATGAAAACGAAGGCAATATAATGTGCTACGTCAAATAAACAGTTAATTAATGATTGTTTTATTTGTTTGATTTGAATTGAACGGAATATTCTGGCGAAGCTTGAAAATTGACTTCGCTGGCTTTACTGCGAGAAACTTCTATGATGCCCACAAACAAATTATGACGTCATAGTTAGTGCATGGTTATTATCTCGGAGAGAGGTCTTCGAATTGATTCCCACACTTTTGTAGCTTTACGATTAGCATCGAGATGTCGTTCACTAGAAATAAAACAGCTGAAAAAGCGCCTGAAACGATTGTTTCTCGCGGAATAGCGATTACGATAAAATCACATGAGCTTTGTCTCGATAACAAACAATTTTCTTTTCGAAAAATAATAATTGAATCAGCGATACGATAGTTTCCAGACTGATTAAACGAACTGTAAAAGCATCTTTCACAGCGCGATCGCCGCGACGGAACGCTGTTTCAAAAGCGCATTCGCGGTAAACAACAAAATCTGGCGATTATTGTTTGAACGATGAATCAAATACTGAAGAACATCAACTGATAAACATAATATTTATCATGAAATTGACCATGCTGTTAAGCAGCAACGCAGCCATCAGGAAGGGGAGGACCGGGCCAGGAGCCACTACCCACCACCTTTTATGACGTACTTTAATTCGAAGTATGTCCAAAACATTGCTATAAAATACAGTGACGTTTGCAACATTTGGCCTATTCCATAGTTTTTTCGGGTCCGTATACGTTTTCAGATTGAAAACTTTGAATAAGAAACATTTTTATGACGCTACATGCAGTTTTCGGACGTTTTAAAAAAAAATGATTGATAGCTCGATTCTGGTGACCCACTGTTGCAAATTTACTCAAAATCATAAAATCCACCTAATTACGAAGTAAAATCTGTTAATTCATCAGCGAACATTTCATTTTACGCTGTCATTTATTGTAAATCTTTATCGACCTGACAGCTGCCTATGACACTGTCTGGCACCGTGGCCTCACCTGCAAGCTGTTGCGGCTTCTGCCAGACAAGCACATGGTTCGTATGATTATGGAGCTTATCCGCAACAGAAGCTTCACCCTTACAACTGGCGACAGCAAGCCTAGCAGGTTACGACGCCTGAGAAACGGCGTCCCCCAGGGATTGGTCCTGGCCCCCTCCTTTTCAACATCTACACATATGATATCCCCTCCATAACCTCCAAGAAGTTCGCCTATGCCGACGACCTGGCGATACTTCATACATCTGGAGTATGGAAGGAGTTGGAAAGGACTCTAAACCAGGATATGACTACACTCTCGGAATATCTCCAGACCTGGCGATTGAAGCTTAGCCACACTAAAACGCTGACGGCAGCCTTTCACCTCCACAATCGAGAGGCTAAGCGCGAGCTTAAGGTCTGTAACATCGGTAAGACCTTACCTTTCTGCCCAGTTCCCACATATCTTGGGGTCAAACTGGACAGATCGCTCACATATCGTCCTCACCTGGAAGCATTGCGCAAGAAGCTATGTGCTCGCGCCTCACTGTTGAGGCGACTTGTGGGAACAGGTTGTGGTGCTAGCTCCAAAACATTGCGCACAGCTGCCCTGTCTTTGGTCTACTCGACTGCCGAGTACTGCGCACCAGTCTGGTGCCGCAGTGCGCACATACGCCTCATCGACAGTGTATTAAATGACGCCTTGCGCATTGTCACTGGGTGCCTGCGTCCCACTCCATCGATCTATACCTTCCGGTTCTTTCAGGCATCCAACCAGCTGAGCTTCGCCGCCAAGGAGCGACACTCTTCCTAGCCAACCGCAGCTCCCTGGACCCTGACCACATTTTACATGGCCAGTTTCATGAGTTACAGGACGTATGTAGGGAGAGATTGAAATCTAGACACTCATTTGTACCTGCTGCTCGGAAATTACTGGACAGTCTTTCTGAGATGAACGTCCGTGCAGCCCAGTGGACGAACACGAAATGGGACATGGAGTACTCTGCCAACGCATCGTCACTCCACGCCTTCATTCCCAAGGCTAGCTCCAGACCCTTGGATATGGGTCTACCCAGGGCAGCCTGGGTCAAGCTCAACCGTCTGCGTTCTGGTGTTGGACGTTTCTGTTCGTCCATGTACAAATGGGGTCTCGCTCCTCTAGCGAATTGTGAGTGTGGTGCCAGTGAACAAACCGCAGATCACATCATCTCACAGTGTCCCATACATCGGGCACCCCGAGGTATGTTCGGTCTAATGGTTTTGGATGAAGAAACAAGATGCTGGCTGAAGTCTCTTATAGTCAGCATCTGACCCAAGCAGTTTGCTGGCCAGGGTGGTAAAAAGATAAACCCTCGGCCTTGGTCCTTCCATCTGTCTTGGAAGAGATGCCCCGCCAAAAGACGACGACGATTGTAAATCTTATCAATTACAACTGGATATATGGTAGGCCTTGAAGACTTACCAAATAAACGCTGTAAAAACCAATGCTACGACTAGTTTCTCTGTTTGACCGCTCATCAGATAGACTCAGGTTTTTGAACCCAGGACCTTATGATTGAGAGTTTCACCTCTCCAACCACTCGTCCACCGAGTTGACAGTGTTTTCAATGCAATTTTCAGCTATACATACTCAAGCCCGTATATATACAAACATACATACTCAAGCCCGATGGCCGAGTGGTTGGAGAGGTGAAACTCTCAATCACAAGGTCCTGGGTTCAAAACCTGAGTCTACCTGATGAGCGGTCAAACCGCGAAACTAGTCGTAGAACTGGTTTTTACATCGTTTATTTAGTAAGTCTTCAAGGCCTACCATTTATCCAGTTGTAATTCATATATATAGACTTTCATCGGCTCCTCTTATTTCATTACTTGTAAAATCAGGCCTGCCATTGCCGACACATGCCAACTAGGCTAACTGCTCAATGCTAAGCCTGCAGTTGCAGGGGCTTGAGTATGTACAGTTGAAAATTGCATTGAAAACGCTGTCAGCCCGGTGGCCGAGTGGTTGGAGAGGTAAAACTCGCAATCACGAGGTCCTGGGTTCAAAACCTGAGTCTACCTGATGAGCGGTCAATCCGCGAAACTAGTCGTAGAATTGGTTTTTACATCGTTTATTTAGTAAGTCTTCAAGGCCTACCATTTATTCAGTTGTAATTCACATATACAGACTTACATTGGCTCCTCTCATTTCATTACTTGTAAATCTTATGTAAATCTAATAGCGCTAGGCTTAAATAACTATAGGAATCGTTTTTGAGCAGCTACTATAAAAAATGAAAGCGAAGCTGCTGCTGCAAGATTTAGAAAGTTTAATGCTTTAGTCCGCGTAAAACAAAATTGAGGTTTTCAGTTCTGAATATAATCAGCTCCTTTATTATATTTGTGATTTTCAAAGGCCGGTTCGCCAAAAAACTTTGGTTACAAACCGGCCCGCTGTGCAAAAGAGGTTACCGAATGGCCGACCCCTGCATGGGGCGCCGTTGTGAAAAAAACGATTTGGCAAATTTTGTAGCCTACGAATTTTCAGCAACATTTACGCAGTTTCACAGCTATTTAGTTAAAATGAAGTGAACTGAAGCTAAAACGCTTCGAAAAATATAATAACAGCCAAAGTGTAACGACATTTAATAAATAGCAGCGATACTGTATTTATTAAATAGCGGCAATATGTAATAAATATCGCGACATTCATTAAATAGCGGCGATATTTAATAAACAGCAGCAACATTTAATAAATAGCAATGACATTTAATAAACAGCGGCGACATTTAATAAATAGCAGCGACGTTAAATAAATAGCGACGACGTACAAATTAAAGTGCTGCGGTAATATGCTAATGAGATCAACAGTGTTTCCATTTCTTCATTTTTCGTAGCATCAAACCGCGGTTGTCTCTAGAGCACAGCCACAGTGTAAATAAAATTTTTTCAGTATACCTACTCAACAAAAAAGCATTGTTACGTATGTCCAAAAAAAAACGCTCAATTTTTAAGAAGCTTAGATGTTGTGTTGCCATTTTTTATTTTTGTTTTCAAATTTTTTTATGAACTTCACAATTAAGGAGTTTCTAGTCTTCTTGATTGCTAGACTAAATTTGGCAATAAATGAGCAAAGTGAGAAATTTTGGTGTGGGTAAATGATAAAGCAAGTATGGGGGAGTATGGGAAAGAATCCGGGGAGAATAGGGGAGTATAGAGAATTTGGGAGAATATGGATGGTGGGGGAATTGGGGAATTTTTAGTAGTTTAAGGAGTTGGGTCAAGTATGGAGGGAATATGGAAGGAGTGGGGAAATGTGGTGGAGGAATGAGAAGTGTGTTGGGGTGTGGGGAAAGTGAGGGGAGGTGTCGGAGATGTGGGGAAGTATGGGGGAGGAGTGGAAGAGTGTACGGTGTGAGTGTGGAGATTGAGGGGAAGTGTGTTGGGATGTCATGAGGGGAAGTGTGTATGGAGGTGTGGGAAAGTGTCGGGGGAACCTACACACTCTTCTACACCTCCCCTGCACCTCTTCCCACACCCTAAACACTTACCCAACACCTCTCCCTAAAAACCCCCCACTCACTTGACACGTCTCTCAACACTTTTCCACACTCACTTCACACCTCCCCACACTCTCTCACACTTCTACACACCTGATACACCTTTTCCCACAACTCTCACACCTTTACCCACACTCACTTCACTCACTCCCCACACTTCCTCACAACCCCCACACCTCCTTCAATACTTCCCCATACGTCATCATTTACCCATTACCAAAATTTCTCACTTTTTTCATTTATTGCCAAATTAGTCTAACAATAAAGTATACTAGAAACTACTGGTAAATTTAAAAAAAAAATTGAAAACAAAAACAAAAAATGGCAACACAACATCTCAGCTCTGATTTTCGTACAGGACATTGAGCATAACATTGTTGCGGGTGTGATGTAACTAGCAGTAATTGTGGCTTTGTTGTGGTAAGTTGATGAGGGAGATAAGTGAGAAAATAAGCCGATTTGCATGCACAATTTAAGCGGGTTAACCCGCTAAATTCAACCCGTTTACGTCAGACGCAAACTTACGTCGTTTTGTTTCAGTAAGCTTTGCGAGTGGGAAATAACTCACTTGCAACAGGTAGTCTATCTGCTGAGAGCTGTATCGTGACGTTTCGTTCCATCTCTCAGGGGGCTACTTTTTGAAAGTAGTTTGGAGAAATATAGTATCACACCAACTTCCAACAAAAAGTTCTCCTCTCGAGACCCCGCAGTATTTTTGCAATATCATCTTGAAAAGGCCAAAGCGGATGAATATAACCACGGAAAAGTACTGCTCCACCGTGCACTAGACCGTGACGCATCCAATCAGAACGCGGCCTTTTCGTCAACGAAGGGGGTAATTCCCTCTTCATCGGTTTGTGAACACGGCTCTCACTTTCCTTAGTTTAAGGAAATTTAAAGATGTTTAAGGAAATGCGTTTGATTAAAGGACGTTTGAGGAAATCTTTGCTGCCAGATTTTTTATCTTACGTTTGTGGTTGCAGAGTACCGTAGGCCTACATGAAACATAAAAGTGCTTAGCCTAAACAGTTATTGTTACGCCTAACTAAGCGACAATGAAACTGAGTCTAACCAGAAAAAAAAACTCGTTATTCACAATCCTTCAAAAATGCTTGGTTACAAAACGAGACATATCGCGGTTAAAACCTCTAACTGCACTATGCAGAAAGCTGAAAACCTCGATGTCAAGACAAGAGGATGGTCCGTTACACGAGCCAACTGTAAAGGTTGGCATGTTGTTTTGAGCTATCACCTCACTGCCATGGATTTTTCAAATTTCTTTTATGCAATTAGAATAAGAGGTACCGTTAATATCGTGTTAGATATGACTTGCATTGCATGTATTGTATATGTAGCATTAGAAGGAACGTATTTAGAGGGGTGGCATTGGGTCATGCCTCCCCCCCCCCTTTGACTTCTTTTTATATTGGCGCAAATTGCATCATATTTGGCAAAGCACTCAGAAATAGGGTCAAAAAATTTAAACAAAATTTTCGTGAAAATTATTCAAAAAGCGCTAACATAGCCCTTACAGCAGGGGTGGGGAACCTGCGGCCCGCTTAAGTTTTGAATGTGGCCTGCGTCAGAACTTTAATTGTTAAGTGTAGAACAAAACCGTGGAATATAAAACATTAAGATTTCTTAAAAACTGCGTCACATTCAACTACATGCTATGTTTATATCATTCAAAACGCGCAAAAGTCTCTGATTTTACGGTAAAAAACAGCTCAGCATGATTGTTGTAAACTTTGCGACAAAATATTGTGCCTCTTTAAAGCGAAATTTAACAATCAGAAGTAAATGTGGCCCGCTGAAAATATGCAATTAATGTGGCTCGCTGTGTTTTACCGGTTCCCCACTCCTGCTTTACAGCATGTAAATTCTCAAAAATTTTCCGGGGGTGCAAGCCCCCGAACCCCCCTACAGCTTTTCTTGTTTTTCAATCACCTTTAAATTTGTTCCGCCAAAAAAATACGCCTAAAAAGAATGTTGAAATTATGGCCCCCTCTTTTTGAAATTTCTCGCTACGCCACTGAGATTTAGTTCAGATAATTGCCTACCTAAAAACTCAGAAAAAACAGTTCTATGCCTAAGCAAACGGTCAATAGCATATAAATGGAATCTAGGCTGGTTTTAAGGAAATTTAAGAAAATCTGAGAAAATTTTTTCTTCAATCTAAGGAAATTGAAAAAAAAAAGTGAGAGCCCTGTTTGTGAATGTGAGAAACAATAGTTTCCAGCAGGACCCGCACATTAGAGACGGCATGGGCCCCTAAGAGACCCGCCAACGAGCCGTTAACCGGTCTTTTTACTGGTCCGCTAACGGCCCGGTTCTATCTTTGCTTATCCCTGGGCCGCTAGCACTTTTTGAAATTCCTTTGAGTTTGATTAAAGGTTCGTAAAAAGAATGGGCTTTGGGCGGGCTGGGCTTTATTTTTAGCATGAGTTGCCGGGCCGGTTACGGTTACTGGGCTAGAGGTTCCGGGCCGTGGGTGGTCTGGGCCTCAAAAAAGTCAGCCCGAGCCATCTCTGCCGCACATACCCAGCAAGAAACTTGAAGAGAGAAATTAACTGAGAAGTATTTAGGCAATAAAAATAAAAAATTGGAAGTCACTGTTACGAAACCGCCCTTACGTCCGTGACTGGTGTTATCGCGGGTAGAATCTAGCTTCGTCACACAAAAAGAAATTGTTGCTCAGGGGGAACTCCAAAGTCTTCAATAGCTTTCCCTCAAATCAAATAAACCACTACTTGAAAGTAAAATATAACCGGATTTAATGCATAAAATAGGGATAACTAGCAAAAATTCACCGAGGTAGACTCCAAAAATAAAACTTCCAATAAAATCAAACTGTAACGGAAACTCAACTTAAAAACAACGTCTTTTCACCTACTCATACAAATCAAGACTCAAACAGTGAACGAAGTACTCGTGTAATTCGGTATCAAATCGTTGTTAATCCCAACAACCGCTGTATCTGTTCATTGACTTGCTGCCATAGGTTTAAAACGCAAACGAAGTTGCGAAATTACACCGCGTTGCAGTGCATTTGGCGTCTTCGATGAAAGCTTAACACACTAATTGCCTGTGTAGAGTGAAGTCGAATGATATAAAAGTGCGAGTTCGAAACCCACTGAAGATAAGCTTGATATTAAATTTATAGCAACGCCGTGCTGGAACAGTCACATACAACATTTATTTGATCGAAAGTGGACTACAGTGCTGTGTTGTGAAGTTAAGGTGGCAAGCTAGGTTTGTAGTTCTAGTGTGTGATTATGGTACGGGGTAGTCTAGTTATACTGATGCACAACCTGACAACTGCCCAACGATTAAGATAATTAACTCTTAACAAAGCTAGTGTAGGGTAAAACCAAGAGTGCTGCACCAGTAGGCCCAGCTCTTTCCAATCATCCTGAAAGTTCCAGTAGCTTACTTTACCTAGAAGTATAACTGTATATTGTTTACCTAGAAGTATAGTTTACCTATAGGTATGTAGTTCAATAGGTATTAGTTTAATACCTATAGGTATTAGGTAAACTATAGGCAGTGGTGGGCAGTAACTAGTTACTTTTTTAGTAACTGTAACTAAGTTACTTTTCTGCAAAAGTAACGGAATTTGTGACTAGTTACCACTTTACAACCTCAAAAGTTACAGTTACTTTTATGAGGCATCTTCTTCGGCTAAAAAAATGGAAAAAATTATTTAATTTCACTTCATTCGTGATAATGAGCTTGGTTCTTTGACGAGCCCACTGAAACTGAGGCCGAATTGAAAAGAAAAATGATCAATGTACTAAACAAGGCAACCGACAATGCTCTGGATCAGAGGTTGTCAAACTTTTTTGTGCCATTGCCCTTTGACAGTACTCTGCAATCATCATCGTCCCCTCGCCCAAATAAGATTGTGTTCTAATAAATCTCGCAAGGGCGAGAGCTATAACTGATGAATGGGAATTGCGGTGAAGAGCAGAAAAAGGTCTTACACGGTTCATGAGCTATCGCCCTCCTTCGCTGCTTTTGCCTCCTTTTGCTTTTCGCCCCCAAGTGGGCAATATTGCTCACTTTGAGAAACACTAATCTAGATACTTCGACAAGTAGTGACACCGTCAACGACCGTGATGCAAGCTCAACTTGCTTAAGTGACAGTTTTTTGGCCGTTAATTCGCACAATCAAAGCGACGAAGATCTAGCAATGTCGATAAAGTACAAAGGAGTTCCTTTTTGCCTTGCACTAGAAGCAGCGACGTGGCGAAAAATATATGCAAACGCTTTTATGCACGAAGAACTTATGGAACTTTTAATTCATTACGATACTGCTCTTCCTTCTAGTCATGAGCGTATTTAGAGGGGTCAAAAGGGTAATCCCTTTTGACTTTGCCTTTTAGTAAAAAAGAACAAAATTAATAGTGCCAAGTGACTGAAGTATCGGTATGCGAGACTGTTTCAACGGTTTCTGTAGCTTATGGCCAGGGGCGGATCCAGAGGGTAGGATTAGGGGTAAGTAGGCCTATCCCCTTCACTAGCATTTTCAAAAATATTTTTGATTACGTACAATTTTTGATAATTTCGAACCTCTTCGATAGCAATAAGCTTTACGACTTGGCCTAACCACGCATAATCGCAAATGTGCGAACAAAATAGATCATATTTGGCGAAGCACTCACAATCAAGGTCATAAAATTTAAACAAAATTTGCCTGAAATTATTCAAAAAGCACTAAAACAACCATAACAGCATGTAAATTCTGTTCCTTTTTTGGGGGGAGCATGCCCCGGACCCCCTAGAGCCTTTTTTGTTTCGCGATCAGCTTCAAATTAATTCCGCCTTATATAAACTACGCTTGAAAAAAAATGTCGAATCAGTGGGCCCTCCACTCTTTTAAAATTTTTCGCCACGCCGCTGCTTCTAGTGCTGCAGTTGAACAACTTTGTAGTATTGAAAATGCATTTTAAAGCCAAAGCGCTGTGGGCTTAGTGAAGTGTTATCGTATTTGAAAGGCAATCAATTGTTCTTACTGTAGCGTCTATCGTATCACAATCGTAGCCTACTTCCGTTTGGTTTCAATATAAAGATGAATGATTTTAGTTTGAATACACACCATGGAGCGAAAAAAGTAACTGTGACTGCAACTAGTTCAAATCAAATCTTCATTATACTCGCCGTATCACGCCGAAGCATGTAACGAGTTGCGGGGCCCATCTCCGCGGCTTAGCGCCTGGGCAACACGGCTCCGAAGAAACGTCGCAACGATGGCGAGTCGTTGGCGACACTGTGCCGATTTGACCGGCCCGGGAATCGAACCCGAGACCTCCCGCACCGATAGCATGCGCTTAGCAACTGAGCTAACGGCCGGTTACTGCAACTAGTTACTTTTTTAAATTTGTAACTGTAACTAAGTTACTTTTTTGGCGAAGTAACTTGTCACTGTAACTAGTACCTTTTTAAAAGTAACTTGCCCACCTCTGACTATAGGTATAAAGTTTACCTAGAAGTACCGGTATATAGTTTACCTAGAAGTATAACTGAAGCTCAAACAAAACAAACATTCCAAAAACTAGTCAAGTATCACTTGTTATGTAGTTACATTAAATAGTGAAGTACCGGTAATCTTGTGTATTTATATGCTTTAGTGAACTGTGAAACAGTAGTTTTCCTTATATTGTTCTTCATATAGTGGAATTGAAAATAATCATAAAAATCTGCTGCTAGCTGTAATCTTGTTATTTGTTATGTTTTGTTCTTTTCTGTTTTCGTTAAGATTTTGTTGACCGATATACTCTCGATATGTACATAACTACTACTTCTGTCCGTGGAGTAGCTTAGTACGATATTGCATAAAGTAGTTAACAAAACTTATTCTCATCTGACAAACCCAATGACAACTTACAACATGACAAAACCTTTATTTACACGACATTTCATAAAATCATAAAAAAATGCATATATAACTTGAAGCTCTTATTGCATATATAACTTGAAGATAGCTTTTACAAGTGTGACAGACTTGATGACCATTGGTTTTTCTGTTATTCCTCTCCAAAGCTTGCACAATAGATCTTGACACAGTGTAGCATATTATGTATTTTTTCTTGGATGACTTGCTGTTATGTTATGTGTAATGCGATGGAAAAATAAACACTACTACTGCTTATGCTATGAGGTTTTCAGCTAAAATGCTTACAGCTTATGACAAGAATATTTTGTCCAACAGCCCAAAGTAACCGTATAATATTTAAGATGTTGCAGTAGGTGCGGCTAACTCAGATGACCGTGAAGTCTCCTGCCGTTTCCACTGTTCGCTCTTTATTTTAGCGTTCTAGTAAAATAAACTTGACTTGGCTACTAGTGCTAGGTCTACAGGTCTACCCCATGTAGGCAATTTAAGCTTTTTTAAAAAATGACTCTAATAAAAGTGTTGCATTATACCTGGCACCAGTGTGCAATAACCGTATCTTCAAACCTGTAGCTGAGCAAGTAACTAAAACAAGGTCACTACGCACCAAGAGTTTTTTTAAACTACTTAACTAAAGTTCTGTAAAGGTACGGTGTTATAGGCTTTCAACTGCAAATTAAAATAAGTTAGTGAGCTATGCTGTATGGCTTAACAGCCTTATTTTAGCAATAACCATGAGCCGGTAGCCACGACTTTACCCTGCCAACAATATTCATGTTAAATTTTTGTGGCTTTGCAATCTTAAACAATCCATGTTGCAGACCTTTGTGTTTGCTGATGATGATTTATAAATTACTCCGTTTGACAGATATACATATAGATATATGTGCTTCTACGATTAGATGTTTTTGCCTACCGGTATGTAATGTTTTTAAACGCTGGAATATATATATATGTATACTGAAAGAAGAACATACTCTCAATGTCTTGCATTGTTCATTACTACTCCCTTACAATACAAAAAAACTGAAGATGTGAAAGAACTATCAGCTATACGAATTAAATCACTGAAGACCGCCTGTGAAAAATGGAAAAACTGGACCTTTGCGCATTAGCTGAAGAGCAGTCAATCACAAAAAATGTAGAAGAGCATTTTGCAAGTTTTGAAAATAATCTTTTGGCAACTCCAGTATCGAATTACCACAGTGAATATAATGCTACAAATGTTTCATCGATAAGAAAAAGCTACAACGAAGTCCAAAGCGACAAGCAACTCTTATCGCCTCGCAAGCTCAATACCAATCTCCTAAAAAACTACAATCAAGTGATGCATTGACAAGATTTGAAAGTAGAAGTGCTGCAGTTTTACCTCCAGTTTGTATTATATGCAAAAAAGAAAATAAATACATCACTAAAAACTGAAAAAGAGTGAAAGATGCTCTCTGTGTATCGGAAACTCATGTTGCAGGTGTGTTTACGTTAGCAATGTAGCACCCTACAGCTTTAGTTTTATAGAGTTATAGGTTTTTTTTTTGCATTTTAGCAACAGCGGCAACATGATTTGCGTTGTACTGTAGTTAAGAAACTTGTTAGTAGCGCACAGAATACATAAAAAGGTTAACTTGCCGGTTGCCTGTGTTTATACAGTGCGTGACATTATCCCTCATTATTGTGTTTAAAAAAGACACCATAAGCACAGTTCCATTTCATGCTATTTACACAAAATTGCTAATGAAGCTGAGTGTCATAGTTACCCTTTGTGGTTGCACTTTTACATACCGGTGCAATTATCTGTGTTAGTTGAATTGATGTGGTGTTTTGCAAGTGCTATAGATTTTTTTAAATTAAGCAACTATTGCTGGTTCTACGCCCTAGTGCAAAGCAATTTTTAGCTCACTATTAAATTTGTGTTACATACGTTTTCCCTTTTTTGTCGTGTTTCAAAAGTAATTTGCCATTGCTCAACCAAACCTGTGCTTTGATGTTGTGTGAGTATGGCATTTAAATAACTCTTCTACATTTGGCCACTAGACTTCATTTGAAATGTGAGTGTGGTACTTTACTTTTCAAATGCCCCTCCTAAAGCTTATATAATATGCTATATGACTGCCTTGTAATCTCTCGAACCATGTTTATAGGTTAAGAGTGCTGTTGGTTACTGCATGTATTATATCGTCTTCTATCCAATTTTATATACAGTTAGTGAGAACCTATGATCATTTATCGAGAATAGTGTTAATTTTTAAGCCTTTCATTTACTGTACAGGAAATTTGCCAGCTCCCATGCACTGATCTTTGCTGTTGTGCTGACTGTGAAAACGTTGTTGCTAGAGCCACAGAAGTGCTAGCGCCGTTTGATGAAATAAATTCATAGCATTATTTGAATTTTTTTAAGCGTTTCCTGTCAGTTTACATTTAAGGAAATCGCTTCAAGTTTGCGTTGAATGCTTGAAACGGCGCCGCGCAGTCGATATCTTGCTCACATTCATATTTTATACATTTACATTTTGTTGCATATGTATCCTTTTATCACGAGAAAGCGATCAATGCGCTATACGAGCTCGCTTAGGAGTTGACAGCCATTTGTCTGCAATACCAAGATGGGGAATACCGCTAAGTGCCCTTCCCAACGGCGTAATAAGTAAACTTGCCGGCTAGTTCTCCACACTGTCCCTTTAATGCTGAGCGTCAAGCAGGGAGCCTGTGAATACCAATTTTTAAAGTCATTGGTTTGACCCGACTCGGAATCAAACCCAAGTCTACAGCTCCCGAGGTGGACGCTCTAAACACTCGGCCATCTGAGCTGTTAGCTGTTATTTAATTTCTTACTTTCTGCTTTAATTTCTTCCAATACCGGTACGGTAAACATAACTTTACGAATGGAAGCCCAACAATACAATTTTTCAAAAGTCATTTCACAATTCATGGCCAAGGTTGCCTGGCTAATCAGTAATTTATGCAAAATTCTATAAACAACTATAGCTTCAGAACGCTAGCATCTTCCGAGCACATGCGAATTCGTTTGACATAAAGCGCCACCTTGCCATTAGGCTACGTGACAATGTGAGAAGTTTGTGAATATTATGGAAAACTGCCAAAATTTATACACAGCCCGCAACCTAAAATACCGTACATAAACGGACGTTATTATTTTGCTTAACTTGGCAATCATGCTGAAAATGTAATGCAGGTCAGGTGGCACCAACTCAAACCTTTAAGCACGCAATTTGACCCCTTTATTTTCAGGTATGTGAAACACGAAGGGAAGCCGCCGTTAAGTGCAGTGTATGGTTATATTGTATCCATATCATGCAGTTTAGTTAAGTTTAATTCGTCTTAAGATATGTTGTGTAGTGAGTCTCAATGTTACTAAATTGTTAGGGAAATTCGCGTCTACGCATTCGTCGGAATGACTTGGCAGTATTGCAATGACTAATTTCTTTTTTCAGAGCTTTGATTGGACGCGTTGTCTGAAGCGTAACGAATGAGTGCTTCCGCGCTCTAACGTCAAACGTTTTTTATCCATCCCTCACACATTAAAAATCGATGTAGCAAAAATACTGCTGGGTTTCAAGTGGAGAACTTTTTGATAGAAGTTGATGTGACAATACATTTCAAAATTTAGTTTCAAAAAGTAGCCCCCACAGAGGTGGAACGAACTTTATTTCTAGAACTCGAAGAATCTTCAGCTTACAGACTAAGGTAGGTTCAATCCGCTAAAAAGCGCGTTGAAAGAACAGATGGTTAAACTAAAAAATCTCCTTAACTGAAACTGAAGGGTGTAACCCGCATAATCAAACCCACTAATGTAAATAGGTCTAATAACTTCAGAAATATTACAGCAAGTTGAAGTCAAAATTAACATAAATTATTCCTACTGAAACTTACTGTATAACCTAAAATAGGTCTATTTACATTAGCGGGTTTGATTATGCTGGTTACACGCTTCAGTTTCAGTTAAGGAAATTTTTTAACTGGCTGTTCTTTCAACGCGTTTTTTTGCGAGTTGAACCTACCTGTTGCAAGTGAGCAATTTCCAACCCACAAAGCTTACTAAAGCAGAACGACGTAAGTTTGCGTCTGACTTAAGCGGGTTAGATTTAGCGGGTTAACCCGCTTAAATTGTGCGTGTAAATCGGCTTAATGTTACAGTTTTAAAGTTATAACATGGAAAAAACGAGCATCTTTGCGGAGATTTTTTGGAAATAGGTCAGCACCATCTCAAGGGTCTGACGTCGATGAGGAGGGACATATATATTTTACACCATCATAAAACGTTGAAAGACATATTGCGGGTATCGTTGAGTCCCATCATTCCAAGATGGGAGAATGTGGTTGCTGCAAAAGAAGCTCATGATTCTCATTACATCACTATTGTAATATAACCTGAAATAAAATTTAATTGCTGAATATTTATGTTTATTTTTAAGGCCAGTCCGTGAAAAATTTTCCGACTTAAACCGGTTCGCCACGTGAAAAAGTTTGCCGACCCCTGGTCTAAGCAATCTAAACTTGCAGTCTAGATGAGCAAACACAAGTTTGGCCTAAACAAGTTTTCCTATTAGGATAGACTACCGGTACTCTGCTACTGTACCTAGTCGACTAAGCCTAGCGGGCTACAAATAAGCTGGTCTACATACCTAGCTAAGCTGCAGTACCGGTTGTTGTTATTGCACGATCTTTTGTTTGTTGGCACGTCGGAGATTCGATCCTTCACTCGTTGTCTTTTCTCGAGAAATTCAAAACTTTTTAATCTTTTACTCATTCTTTCTCTCTGCTTTCATAAATACCCCCCACAAAACAATTTGCATTGCTGTTTATAAATTTCCCGTTCCCGGAAAAATTAGCTCGGGATACCGGGAAATTAAATTTCCCGTTCCCGGATCGGGACCCCGGGAAATTTGAAGCTTTCCCGGTTTCCGGGAAATTTATGTCGGGATCCCGACAAATTTTTTTACATTAATATAAGGGTTTCAGTGGTACTGATATCTATCATTCCGACATAAAAAATGCGTTACTGCAAATTTAAAAATTATTTTTTGCTTACCACTAAAAATTTTATTTCAAAATTCGCAAAATGCTTGTAAGATCAAAAATTTTTTCTCAATTTGTCGAAAAAATTAAAAGACTAGAACTAAGTTTGTTAAAAAACATAAGGAAATACTAAAAATTAGATGTGAAATGCTGGAAATAATAAAAATGTCAAAGTGATCAAGCTCGATAAAATTTCCCGGATATATTTACCGGGAATTTTCCGGTTTCCGATAATTTTCGGTATCCCGGCAATTTCCCGGGAAATTTTTGAAAATTTCTCGTTTCCCGGGAAGTTGAAAATCCGGGAAAAACTGGGTAGGCTGCAGCTTTTTTTGCCTTCACTACAAGCCGCTACTGGTTGTGTGAAGTGTGGTTTTCTGTCTGTATTTCACACTGTATCCCAAGTGCTTGACTGCGACTCCCCATTAAAGTATCGAAACGAATCCGTGGCGATCCACGCGCTCTCACGAGTAAAAATCCTGCTAGGCCTGAAATCACGCAAAATAAACGGTCCTACTAAACACCGCGACGGACTGAAACACCGCAAAGGACGACAAAGGACCTCAAATTGATCTACTAAACACCGCAAAGAACAACAAAGGACTTGAAATCATACTATAACAAAGAACTACAAAGGACTTTAAATTAGGATTAGAGTTAAGTTAGAGCTATAGGGTTAGGGTTAGATTAGGGTTAGGGTTTTAGGATCCTTTGTCGTGCTTTGCGGTGTTTAGTACCTCAACTTGAGGTCCTTTTTCGTCCTTTGCGGTGTTTAGTAGAACCCCAAAATAAACATTGAAATAAAATATATGAATATAGTCAAAACTTTTGCTTTCGGTTTCAGTAGAGTTCGAGTTGATGACTGATTGTCTGATGCGTGAGGCAAAACCAGTTCGAAAAAAATGTAAAGTCGTTGAATGAAAACTTGAATAAGCGGTGTTTTTGAAACCACGAAATTTGCTGCTGATCCAGTGAGCCTTCAGTTGAAGTTAGCCTAGTTTACAACGTTCGACACTCAGTCGATCTGACGCTATCATTGCGTTTTAGGTTGCTTGCAGTTCAACGTCGGGAGTCACCAAAATATGTTGCGGTCAAGGTAGGGTTTTGTAAGCTACACATGTAAAGCAAGGCTAACTCACCAGTCACCGCGGTCTTCAAAGTAATATCCTTCGCTGATTGATTAGGTATTCTTCTATAGCACTCTTTCTCAATCTTTTCAATTAGTCAATAATCCAAACTGTAAATCACTATCTTAAACCAATAATATCAGATTTCCACTTCTAAAACACATGTACTTCAATAAGATTTCCAATCCTTCTCTGTCCCGTACGAACTTTACCAACGGCACAACAAAACTTTCCGGCTTGTTCTCCACACTGTCCCTTTAATGCTAAGCGCCAAGCTGGAAAGCTGTTAATACGGCACCAATTTTTAAATTATTGGTTTGACCCTATTCGAAATCAAACCCGAGCTTGCAGCTCCTGAAGAGGAGGCTTTAACAATTCGTCATGCTAATGGTTGAAGTACCCCTTAATTTTCATTTTTGTTTGCTTAAAAGGTCACTTTAAGTCTTAGTAAATGTATTAAAGTTGCACGCTGACGCACTGTGAAAGCACATTGCAAAGCTTTTATGGAGTAGGCCTACAATGAAGTAACGTCAGCGGCTTAGCGCTCGAAGTTCTGTAAACTCTGCGAACATTCGTAGCTGTTCCATTCTAGCAGTGCCGTAGCAGCTCAACTTTGGGCCCCCCCCAAAAACCCTTTCAAGTCCCCAATACTTAGCTTTCGATATGAATTGTTTTAGGTTTTTCCAGGGGTAATAACTCAGTTTCTCACCACAATGCGAATACTGTGGTAAAATTAAAACATGCAACGCGTTATCACTGTGTAAAAATAATAGGTATAACTTTAAGACAAGTTTGTTGCACCCAATTCATTTTCCATTAAAATCGTTTAGCTCAGGGTTTTTCTACCTTTTTCTGCTCATGGCCCACTAAAATGATAAAATATGATGGTGGCCCAATAACTTTTGCTAAAAGGTACAAAGTCAACGTGATGGCATGATTAGGAAATGCTAATGTCGCTCTCTAGTCAAGCTCTGTGGCCCATTGTTGGGCCATGGCCAATAGGTTGAAAACCTCCGGTCTAGCTAGAGCGCACTTTTTCGTACACAGATGTTCTTTTGACAGCATCATAATCTGGAGATCGGGCGCATTAACTTTCGATTGACTACATGGCCAGCGAAGAACCAATCGGATGGCCGAGTGGATAGAGCGTGTGCTTCTGAGCCTGAAGGAGTGAATAGACTGACGGTTTGATCACTAGTCAAGTCAAACCAATGACTTAAAAATTGGTATTCACAGCTTTCCAACTAGACATTCAGCATTAAAGGGATAGTGTTAAGAAAGCCGTCAAGTTTGCTTGTGCCGTTGGGAAAAACACTTAACGAGATTCCCCCATCTAAGTGCGGTAGGTAGACAGATGGCCGGCAACTCCTAAGGGAGCTCGTGTAGCGCCTCATTGCTTTCTGTGATAGGTGGATAAAAATGCCAACAAATGGAAAGAAAAAAGATAGTCTGCTGTTTGCCATATTAGATGTAATAAACGTTTTCATAAATTTCAGTTTTCTGAAGCTTTGTTCAGCACTGGTAACAGTAACAACGCATTTTGTAAACTCGAGAAGCAAGGCAAGCGAGCACTTACAGGTATTACTATTGAATTAAAAGTTCAACGGTGTTGAAGGGAGACTGCCAAACGAGCTTGTGTCGTTCTAATCAGCAACCATCTGATATAAATATCAAATGCAATAGACTCCAGCCGTGAATCGAACCCGTCGCAAAGAATCTGAACCTGCGTGCGGTATTGCCAGATCATATTGCTGACAATGGCTGTTCATGCACGAAGCTGCTGGGTGTAAACAGCAATGCATAGACCGATGGTCACATGTCAGCTTAAAACTTTCTAGTATCGACATAATAGCCTGGTCCACCAGTTGTTTTAAAAAGTTTGCTTTGAATCTCTTCCTCAGAAGCTGTACGATATAGATTTGCATCGTGACTAAACATTCTCTTTTTCTATTTTTATTCTCTTTTTTTTTTTTACTTTTTGATTGAGGAAGACCGGACCAATGTCCAATTCCTGCGCTATTTCAAAAGCACACGTTTTCAAACTAGCAAATCCTTTTTCAATGGACTTTTGTATTCGATGTCAGATTATGGTTGCTGACACAGAAATAGGGTAGGATTGAATTTAATTTACCGATCGGATGGCCGAGTGGATAGAGCATCTGCTTCTAGATTGGTGGACTCCGGGATTCAATTCCGGGTCCGGTCAAACCAATGACTTGAAAATTGGTATTCACAGCTTTTTTGGTTGACGTTCAGCGTAATGGATAGCGCGAAACAAGCGGCAAGTTCGCTTGTTGTGCTGTTGGGAAAGGCACTAAACGGGATTACCTCATCTAGGTGTGGTAGACCGATGATCGGCAACTCCTAAGCGAGCTCGTATAGCGCCCCGTCGCTTTTTCATGATAGGAGAATAAAATTGCGAATAAATAAAAAATAAATAGATAAAATTTTAAATCTGCTCACTAGGTGTTAATGAATTTGAATTTAATTTTTTCAAGAGGAATGAATTTGAATTTAAGCTTTGAAAAATGATTGCATCCAACTCTGCACCGGCCTCCTTTCTCAAGTCCTACGCGCACTCTTACACACAGTGTACCGGTATTGTTTATGACATCATTATGCAGTTTATGACGCTATTTGAAAGTAAACGATAGCGAAAAATTTTAAAACTGAAATGTATAGAATCTGAGCGCAAAAAATCCCATTCAACGCAATTCGCCAAGCAAAACTTTGTTTTTGAATTGATGCAACTTCGGGTCCTTCAAAACAATTTGGGGCCCCTTTTGGCAGTGTGGGCCCCCTCCAATTGGGGGGTTTGGGGGGCGGCTGCTACGGCTCTGCATTCTAGGACTGTTTTTATCCATTCCTTTTAAGAAACACTCTCCCGCTATTGTGTTTATTCATGGTTTATTGCAGAGATGTTCAGGAGCCGGAGCAGGAGCCGAAGTCAAGCAAATTTTCCCGGAGCCGGATTGGACTCGGAGTTAAGTTTAACGTCAAAACTGGAGTAGGAGTTGGAGCCGGAGCAACCATTTCTTTAAGTTTTTATTGTAATGTACACTGAACATTGTCAAAAGTTATGCTCGCTGTGAGGCATCGGTTCGCGCACAGTCTCTAAACACCAGTACTCTCACTTGCATGAAATTTAACATAGGCCTAAAGTTTGGATAACATTGTGATTGCAAAGTTTGCAAAAATTCTTCGAGTAACAGGGGTGAAAACAGGAGTTGGAGTTTTGATTTTTGACGTAAATCGGAGCAGGATTGGAGTAGGATTCTGTAATTTTGGAGCAGGATTGGAGTCGGAGTCTCAAAAAAGCGACTCCGGACATCTCTGGTTTATCGTCTTGCGACTGGCCATTGCGCTCGCCCGCCAATTCGCCATTCGTGCTGGGGTTTGGTCACAGCGGTACTGGTAGCTAGTCTTTGGTCATAGCGTGCTCAGGGTTTGGTCACAGGGTGCTGTATCTACTCCCTTGTGCAGATTAATTATATCACTGGATGTATTTATAACATTTACCGTAATTAGAGTATTATATATGTGCTCTGTTCTGTTCATGAATAGATATAGGCCTGTTGCTCTGTACGGTAGGCAATCAAATCATGGAAATTTAAGGTTTTGGAAAATTTAGATTTTGTTAACATAGACATATAATGTCATAACTTGTACTTTGAGAGGTCATAAACCTGCTCATTAAACTGTTACGGTGTTTTTACCGATACGATACGCGGCAACCACACGATGACGCAACCAAAATTATAATGTAGGTAAATGCAGAAGAATTTCGCGTGATCGGTGAACAGTAAAATAAAACAAACAAGGTGTGAAAAATTTTTGTCGCTTGCTGGGTGTCGAGGTGCCGCGATTTCTGTGGGTTGATCATTCCTACTGTACTGTAGTAGTTTTAGAATTTGGCTTCGTAGGCCTATACTGCTATAGTAATGATGTTACTCCTAGAAAGCAAGTTTTATCTTCAGTCAAGAACTACGGTACTTTTCAGTATAGCAGTATAAGGACTAGGGAGTGAGAAGTCAGCATGTTCATATAGCAGAACTGAGAAGATGAACCTCAAAATGAAAGTCAAATTGATCAAGTTGTGATTGTGAACAGGTGAAGTACCTGCCAAAGAAAATGTTTCGGGGTTGTTCTAGCTTAGCTACTATGGAGTTGGACCAAGGGAGCCTATCAAAGGGGTGATGAACTCGGAAAAGTGCATAGAAGTTCTCACAAAAAATAGCCCCAGAAATGGCAAAATGTTTTTAACTACAGAACAAGGAACAGAAATTTTCCAGCTAGATCTGGCAACTTGCCACACTGGTGGCAAAGTCAAGTAGGCCTATTTTTTTGCTTCAAACAATATTTCTGTGCTGGATTGGCCTGGGAACTCTCCAGACTGAAATCCCATTGAGAATCTTTAGACAGTTACAGAGTTAGGGTTTTGTAAAACTTCGATTGCGCAGAAAAGATTGCATCACCGTGGTTAAGCTTGAAGCCGTTGTTGTGTGCTGGTATCGTGATCCCCAAATTCGAGAAAAGTCAGGAAATTGTAAAAAAAATTAGTTAATTCTATGCCTAAATGATTAAAAATGGCTATAAAGAGTCGTGGTGGTCATTTCCGTTTTTAAAATTTGTGTTTGTCCAACGTGTTTTGTTGTTTTGAAAAGTGATTAAATTTTCTTTCAACAGTTTTATGTTAGTGATTCAATTAATTTGCACAAGGGTGTATTTATTACCAACAGTGAACCCACTCTTCGTGCTCACTGCTCAGTGTCTTAAAACAAAAATAATGATTGCGTCCAGTGTTCCCTCTAGGATTTTGACTAGTGTGAATTTGCCCAAATGATAAATTCATTGAAATTTTTGCCCAAAGATTTCACTACTTTGAGGACCCGTTTTACAAATTTTTTGCATTAAATTTGCTTTTCCAAGATACAAGCTACAGTCTTGCATTGATATATTCAAGTTTTTTGTTTAAGTTTTTCAGTTTATCATTTTGTAATACCAGTATTAATTTTTGGTTCAAAATCAGTAAAATTTACCCAAAAATTTCGCATTTTTCTCAAATTTCTCACTCTAGAGGGAACACTGATTACGCTGTACTGTCATACTCATAGTTTTCGTGAAGTGAATGTTGGTTTAATGAATGGTTTATTTTAGTTGCTGTTAGCATATAATTCAAAGCCTTACAGACAAGATACTGGTATACAATTAGAGTATACAATGCACAAAATTCAAAAGCTACACTACAACAGGCAGCTGCAAAGAGACCGTGAAAAATTGATGTTTGAGTCAAGCGACAGCTGCTGCTGACTAAGGAATTAAGATATTGTAGGCATGGCCGGAAAATCCAGGCAAGTGTGTGGCTATAATTAGAATAAAATGGAAGGTAATCTGGTGATAGTTCAATGTCAAGTGGTGATGAAATTTTATGATAGATGGTTTTCTTTATCTACATTTTATATACTTCACAAACATTTTTTATATTCAGTTTAAAATTTTGGGTACGAAAGTTGCTTTATTGATTATGATATTTGGTTCAATAGTTTTGCTCCTACAAATTTAAACAATTTTCGCAAACAACTTGTGGAGAATCTAGGTAAAGCGATTTGATTTGCCACATTATTTCGGGTTGAATATGAGTGTACTTTGGACATATACAAGAAATAGTTATCAAAGTGTTCAGGTGATTTTTTATGAGTATGTTGAATTGTTGATGCATGAATTTTGCAATTTCATTTATAACTGTATCATTGACTTTTAGCATTCGTAAATTGTGAAATCGTAGAGTAATGTGATTTGATACCCTACATTTGGTCAGTATTCGTATTGCTTTATTTTGCAGTCTGTGTATTTCAATTAGACAAGTGTCATAGGTTGAAGCTCGAATTGGTAGTGAGTAAAGAAGGTGTGCATGTTCAGAAGAATAATATGAAGTGAGTAAGGTTTTTGTTGGAAGGTATGGACTTGGCCTAGAATTGATTCCTACTGACCAAGAAAGCTTGGATTCAAAAAAAGTTAATACCGGTTTATGTGCATCAAATTTTAGCTTATCATCAAGTAAAACTCTCAAATGTCTTGCAATTGAGGAAGGATGAATTATTGCATGATTAAGAGTAAAGGATATTGCAAGACTTGCTTTACGTAAATATGGAGTAATAAATAAGATATTCGTTTTTGAGGTGTTTAAAGTTGGAGTATTGCAAAGCATCCATTAGGAAATTTTAGCCAACTCAGAATTAGTGCGTAATTTGAGTTCTTTAGGAGTATCATCAGTGATCAATAATGCAGTGTCATCCGCCAAAAGTCGTGGAATAGTTTGCCCACAATTTGGAAGATCATTGACGTAAAGCAGGATTAAGAGTGGACCTATGATAGATCCTTGCTGGACATCGAATTGAACTGTCACAGGACTTGATACAGCATCAGCACAGTTTAATAATTGTTTTCTGTGAGATAAGTAACTTTTGAAAAGCTAATGAGACACTCATCTAATGCCGTAGTAGTGAAGTTAAAAAAGAGACCCTTGTTGCCATTTCTCCTTTTTTTTAATCTCGTTTAAAAAAAAACTCAAAGCAGCTGCTTATCACCGTTTTTTCTTTTTGTATGTGCGGTAGGTAGTCTAAGGTCAAACGATGGGTCAAACAATTTCTTGCTAGTAAAAAGTACAGATATTTAGAAAATGCAACTCGGTCCCTCAGCTTTGCATCAAAATCATTTTTGTGGACATCCGTAACAATGTTGTTTTTGTTGAGTGGATCCACTGTAACGATGTAAGTTTACTGTGTTTTGGTGCTGGTGCAACATAATTTCTCCATAGTCTCTCTGCTTGACTGGCTTAGAGTAGACCAGGAGATAAGGTGACATGTAGGCCATTAATATTGTTAGTCTAAGTTCTTCTGTCACAACTGCAACTGTCTGTACTGACGGCTAACCCTACACTTGCGCTTAGACTTAGCTAGCTAGGAATGCGATGATGATTTATAATTTTGCTGTCAATATTTTTTTTTTTTTTGGATATTTATCCTCCTATCTCAAGAAAGCGATCAATGCACTATACGAGCTCGCTTGGGAGTTGCCAGCCGTCTGTCTACCATACCAAAACACCAAGCCGTCTGTCTACCACACCAGGAATCCTGCAAAGTGTCTTTCTCAACAGCACAACAAGTAAACTTGCCGGCTAGTTCTCCACACTGTCCCTTTAATGCTGAGCGTCAAGCAGGGAAGCTGTGAATATCAATTTTAAAGTCATTGGTTTGACCCGACTCGGAATCAAACCCAAGTCTACAGCTTCCAAGGCAGGTACGCTCTCACCACTCGGCCATCTAAGCTGTAAATATGGCTACTTACAATGAGCTGTTATTATGGCTACTTACGATGCTCATTGGTTTAAACTTGGCATTTTTTTGGACAGATTTAAGTGACCATTGGCTGACTCTTGACTTGTTATTTTTATGGGAAGGCAAATAGACAAATACAGTACTTCTACTTCTGCCTGCTGGTACTACTGTGTGACTGGTCTACAAGTAACTGTTTTTAAAGTTATATTAAGATTAAGAGGCAGTTCTCAGCTTCTGCTTTGCAACATTGCAGTCTAACAGTTTAGTCTAATCATGACAAAGCGTCGATGTCCTTGGCCACTTGAAACTTGCTTACAATTAAAATCTCATATTGGTCTTCGAGAGGTTGCTAATGGTGTGAACGGACGAACTTACATGAATGTTATTGAAGGTGATTTAAATACTTTTGAATTTAACTATTTATTAAGAGTCTTAATGGTATCCTATGTTTACCAAAAGCAGTCTAGAATACTGGTCCAATAAGTACCGATAGACCTGTCTCTTATGGTGTCTTATTGGGCTGGATAATCGTGAATGAAATAATTGCTTAAGATCCAAGATCTGATATGTTTCCATTTGTTTAATTGGAAACGTAGCGTTACAGAATTGGACTGATTGACGACCAATAATGTAAGGTATTTTCAGAAATCAGTGTATCCTAGCAAAATATGACGGTAATAGGCTTTATTAATTACTGGTATATATTATACTTATTTTATTTTCAGCAGCAGTAGTTCCAGTCAGATAAACTTATTAGCCTTCATGTTTAGATTACACAAAAAATCTTCTTCATAATGGTGCAAAAGAAGTTTACTCTCATGTTACCGAAAAGAAGACAAATGCATTGGATAAAGAAAATTCTTACTTCCATGATGCATCACAAACTACAATCACATCATATTTTCCAATGACTTCGAAAGCTAAATATTTTTCTTCGCATAAAGGTGATGGCATAAAATATTATACTATTGTACTTATGCCATTAATTCAATTGAGTGTTGTGTTCAGTTTAAGCTGTGTTTTGTTGTGTATAAGATTCTGAATAATATTGCTCTGATGTATTAAAATACTTTGTTTCATACGTACGTACCATCTTATGACAGCCTTAGATCTGCTAAAATTTTTAGCAAATCACCACTGTGACAAAACTGTTTGTTATAAAATGTGTGTTACTTGGAGTTCATTACCTCTTGATTTGCGTGCTTGCCCTTCCCTTCGGTTGTGTATCAAAGAATCTGAAAACCCTAAGTTTACTTAAAAAAACAACTCTTCTAAAAAGACAAAATAAGAAGAGCATGAAATATGACGTATGAAAATGTGATATCTGTCTGCAAAATCGATTTATCTTCTGATATGATGATTACCAAGCCCGGTTGATGTAGTGGTTAAAGACATCGTAATTGGTGCAGGAAATCTGGAGTTCAATTTTTGTACTGTTCGATTTGGATGCAGTGTCGCCAATGGCTTGCCACTGCTGCGATGTTTCTTCGGAGCTGTGTTACCCTGGTGGTAAGCCGTAGAGATGACCCTGCTACTTTTTACATGCTTCGGTGTGATGCCGAGAGTATAATGAAACTTTGATTTGTTTGGACAGATCTGCAAATGCAATACCAGTAATCCTTTGTGTTTTCAGGTTCTAACTCTGCGTGCATGCAATGCTGTGAAGCGACGACCAAATGTTATTTTTGCAATAAAGCGATTTGCTTGGCCTGCACTCGTATCTGTTCTATTTGTTCTCAAAAATTCTGTTCCACTTGTTCAATTTTAAAGTAAGTTTCAAATCCACACTCTGTACTAACTCTGTGGAGAGTAGTTAGTAATGTAGCAATTAACTAAAAATTGATGGAGATTGTGGATTCATTGGGAAAAGCTTGACAAAGCAATTCACCAAAGTTGCATTGCTGGTGAATGTTGATTTCGATATACTGTTCAATAAAACAATATGTAGCGAAGTGGCATTTACGCTTTGCACTGGATTTTATTTGCAATTGTGAGATATCATTAATTGCTGACAATACGAAGCTGTTTTTATTTTTGGGGGGGGGGGGGGGGGTGAAATTTTGGTCATAGTCCAAATTGAATTCGTAAAAACCGAAAAAGTTAAAGCCACTTCGGTCAATTGACCGAAGTAAATATCTTACCAATGTGCAAGCAACAATTACAAACGGACTACCGGTGTCACAGTGTCAGGTTTAACAGACATCAAACTGATCAAAGTAGTTTTTATTTGTGCTGCGGTTACAAAGAAGTAGGTGTATACTTCGTTCAACGTCTTGTTACTTCAAACATGACCGAAAAAAATTGAAATGACCGAAATTTTTGTAGACAGTTACGTCAATTGACCGAAGTCAAATTTTGAAACAATAACCTTGCTACGAAGTGAGGGCGAGTCAGGGTGCGAAGTAGGGGGGCACATGTCCCCCCAGCAATAATGACAGTCCCCCCAGCAAAGTAAAAAAATTATCCTGGGGGATGTCAAAACGTTCCCCCAGTGGTAAGTACCGTAAAAAGTTAAATGTTTTTAATACGTTTAGCCTGTTGGTACAGACTAAAAGTTGTCAGTGGGGACAAGGAGGTGAAGGACGTAGCCAATTTTTTTATTCTAAATCCGTTGAAAACAGTAATGGCCTTTTGAAGTGCGAAATAAACGAGTGTTCGGAAATCATCAGCAAAATCCCAGAATCAACACCTGATTGCAAACGTGGATTTAGCGCATTAATTGATCTTTGCACCAAAGAGCGCCACCACATCTGCACAAATTACTTGCAATGCTGCTACTATGGGTATCAATGTGAATGATCCTCCGCTTTCCCTGATCGACTTTGGAAAATATGTACACGAATGGCTGAAGAAGCATTGCGCAACTTCATTGCAAGATCGAAGAAATCGACAGCTTAAGTCGTTGCAACCAAGCAGGAGTGTATTTAGGGGGGCATTGTGCCATGCCACCCCTCTTTTTGACTCTGCCTTGTAGTGAAAAAGAACAAAATTAATGGTGCCAAGTAACTGAAATATGCCAGACTCTTTTGATGGTTTCAGTAGCTTATGGCTAGGAGGTAGAATGACGGGTATGCATCCTTCCACCAGCCACTTTCAATAAGGTTTTTGATGTATACAATTTTTTCATAATTTCGAACCTTTTCGATAGCGATAAGCCTAACGCCTCAGGGCTGCGAACTCGATGGGTTTTTAACCGAGTTCAAGTTCAAGAGATATTTGCAAGTCCGAGTTTTAAGAATTTTATTTTTCGAGTTCGGCAGAAATGACCGAGTTTGAGTTCGCAGCCCTGGAATGGCATGAACATTGAACAAATAAACGACGTGCAGCTTTTAATAACATCATAACTTCAATTTACACGGATTGTGACTACTTGAACAACAAACTATATTTTGTTGTGATCTTTTATTTATTTTCAACAATTTAAATATCTTTCTAATGAACTTGAACAGTTTTATGCGAGTTCGAGTTCAGAAAAAATACTTTTTCGAGTTCGGCAAAATGATCGAGTTCAAGTTCGAAGCCCTGTAACGCCTTAAGCACGCATAATCGAAAATGTGCGGACAAAATGTATTATATATGGCGAAGCACTCGTAATTAGGGTCAAAAAATTTGAACAAAATTTGTGTGAAAATCATTTAAAAAGCACTAAAACAGCCATAACAGCCTGTAAATTTATAAAAATTTTCCGGGGGAGCATGCCCCAAGACCCACCCAAAGCCTTTCTTGTTTCTCAATCAGTTTAAATTGGTTTTGCCGAAAAAAATACGCTGGAAAAAAATGTGGAAATTATGCCCCTCCCCTTTTAAAATTTCTCGCTACGCCACTGCAACCAAGAGTCATGACACTTTTCGTTTGCTGGTAAATAATATCGGAACGCCTAATCCCAATTAAATTCTATTGATTGTGGTTAAGAATGACCTTAATGAATCGATTCCTTTTCTTGACGGTGCCGATATTTATAACGTAAATTGCATTGTTTGCTTGTCGGTACGCCTATATGTCTTGCTGTATGCCTATTGCTTTCATCATCGAATGCGAAGGTCATCATTCAGTCTCATTTTTTTTAAGCGCCGTGGTAGCTACACTAGTAAAAGATGGTGCTTTTGAAGAACAAATTTTTTAGATCATAACCTATTTGTGATTTAGAGTACCAGTTTAGAAAATGCTATTAACTCTCGGAGCTCCATCCCGGACCCCGCTGGGGGGAGCTTACTGCTCTCCCCCCAACTCCTTGCTCTATTTATGAAACAAAAACCTGCTTAAAACAAAGCAAATGAAGTTTTCTTGACGATTTTTGTTGATCAAGCTGCGAACATTTTTGTTGATCAAGCTGGTGGTATGCGAACACGCGGTACGCCCTCCGCCGCTGTTTTAATTTGGTCACTGACCAATGACGCCTCCCCATGCGCAACAAATACCTTTTTTGCAACATTGCCTTGTTATTTAGGTTCAGGCAAGATGGTATACAAAAACATCCCCCCTGTAAAAAGTTTCTACTTCGCACACTGGGGCCAGTTCATAAAAGGAGTAATAAAGGGCCTTTGCTGGTCTATTAATTATCAAGATGCATTTAACATTGTGTAGTTTTCACTTGATAATTTTTTAACGACCCATGCATTTTTTGCAGTTATGATGTTGATTATGATGACGCCTTATGCTACAGCTGTATCAAGTAGGACATTTTTCCTTCCTTCCCTAGTCGTTTACGTAATCATTGTTTGTTTTTGTGCAAGTTGCGTAAGTACGTAGTTTACCCGATTGGTCGATTCTCGCATTATTTTTTGTATTTTTAATCCAACTGCCCCTATTTTGTATGATTATGAATATTTGTGTCATTATATATAGCTGCAAGCTAATTTCAACTCTTGGTGTTTGATGCAATGCTGGAAAAGTCAAACCATCATTAATTTGAATTATGGAATTCAATTCCTAACAGCATAAATCGTTATAGCGTCTCATAAGTACTACGACGGAACTGCGACCTTGCCGTTAGCAAGACGTTATCAAGTATGCTTTGCTTTACACTGTGTGAATTCAATTGTGTTTTGCCAATTTATTGTATCATGTGTGCTATATTTCTTACGCATTTTGTCAAACAAAGATTTCACTAGAAATTCAGCACGCATGCTAGTGTTAAGTTTAGCGTAAAGTCGTATTTTTGCTACCGCATCTGGCATCTCTAATGATGCAAACATCAAACAAAATCTCTTTGAGAAACTTTAATAATCTTCATGTAAATCTTCACGCACAATTTTTATCACACAAATTACAGTAATAAAAGCGGTGATTTGCAAGGAACGAAACCAGTAATAGGAGTCTAAAAATAGGCACCTTTTTAGCGAAATTAATCAAGGTGAGTCGAAACAAAACACGATTTTTGACGTACGACACGGGGTTGACGGAAATAAACGTCACTTCACGTACGAAAAAACGCGTCGTATTTTTCACCAACCCACGTTAACTCATTGTGAACTAACAATGAAATATAACTTTCTTTATACAAACACCTTTATCAACTTTATTACAGGTTAGCAATTAAAGGGCAAAAATGTGTAAAAGGTCAATGATAAAATAACAGTCAAAAATCAAAACGCACCAATTTTACGAACGCTGCAGCGATAATGGAAATAACCCAGTCTACAAACCACATAATCTTTGGCTTTATTACTCGGTGTAGCTGTAGCTACTGATTCGTAAGAATGTTGACTACGGTAATGTTAATTAACTGTCATTTGCACTCGTAACAAAAAGGATATTTAACTGCGTACGCGAAAAAATTTTAACATTAACAAATTTTTTTAACACTTACAAATATTAAGTGCAGTATCATTCAGTGGGCTGGCCGGTTACCTCAGCTGTTAAGACATTTATTTGATTTTCCATCGGTGCGCCAGAGGTCTGGGGCTTGAATACCGGCCGGTCAAATCGGACACACTGTCGCCACCACTGCGACGTTTCTCGCTAAGCCGCGGAGATGGGCCCCGTCACTCGTTACACACTTCGGCGTAATACTGCGAGTACAATAAAAATTTGATATCGGTAATGCTGTAAGAATAGATGTATGCGGATTCAAGCGATTACTCGAGGGCAGCAATTTGTAAATATGCAGCAAAGCTTTCAAAAAAATGACGCAAAAGTATCTGCGCAGAGAACAGAACTCGTGCTACGCCAGTGGAAACACGAAATTAAAGTTGATAAGCGATTGGATGCAGAAACAAAACCTTTTCGATGCGTGACGCATTCTATTTCACCACTCGGCTCTTCCTGACTCCGTCACTGGATACAAACTCGTATCTTGCGTTCTCGTCTGGTATTGGATCCCCGCTTTTGCATTCTGTCCAATCAGAAGCCTCGCCGTCTGTGATTGGTCGATAGAAATACTGAAGTCCCGGATATAAACTGCATATTTGAAACTTGCCATCCATGAAACTGAAAAGTGAGAAAAGAGTCAAATCAGATGCAGTGTTTTACGGTCCACTTGACCGCCAAAAATCGAATTATTATTCTCGCAGTTTTACGCCGAAGCGTGTGACGAGTGGCGGAGCCCATTTCCGAGGCTTGACACCTAGACTACACAGGTCCGAAGAAACGTCGCAGCGGTGGCGAGCCGTTGGCGATACTGTGCCGATTTCACCGACCCGGGATTTGAAGCCAAGACCTTCCGCACCGATAGCGTGTGCGCTAAGCAACTGAACTAACAGCCGGGGTTGACCACCAGTCAACAGAAACATCAAATCTTTATTGACATTACGCCGAAGCGTGTAACGAGTGGCGGGGTCGAACGCCGAAACTTAGCGCCTGGGCAACAGAGTAAAGTCGCAGCGGTGGCGACAGTGTCCGATCTGACCGGCCGGGAATCAAGTCCAAGACCTACCGCGTTGATAGCGATGTCTTCCACCACTATGCCAACAGCCCAATAGCTAGCAAAAATATCACAAAATTTATTCTGGTAACCGCCTTCATTAGAGGAGAACCTCCGACATTGGGACAATTTTACTATATTTAGGATAATTAGCACCTTTATTGACGAAAATAAAAAAGTGAAGTGTGTCATAATTTGCAAAGTGCAACCTCATTGTCCACGCCAAACACAAACAACAAAAGACCACTTAATATCACGAAATTGTAAAACTTATATAAAATACAGTAATCTCCCGGTTAAGTACGCAACTTGATCCGGAGATGGCTTTGCGTACTTATGCGGGAGATGCGTACGTAACAGTTTGTGTGTCTCATTGCACATATGTGCGCACAAAGCATGATTGCTACGTCATTAATAAAAGTTACAGCAAAGTGCTCGAGGCTGAAGATCAGTTGCTGTGTCCAGGTTGACAGGTTCAGTTTATTATTTCAGCGCACGAAAAAAAGGCACACTGGGGATAACAGCGAAAGAGACGAGCTCACCAAGTCTACTGCTACCACAATAGTGACAAATAAAATTGGCGTTTCCATAGATAACTGCACACTGACACAAAAAAGCAAAGAAAAAGTTGGTGAAAGGAAACACACTTTGCACAAATTATATACAGTTAACAGTTATGCACACTCTTTTCTAGCCATACTGTGGCCCAGCCGGTTACTATATTCGTAGCAAATAAGTTTTTTATTCACCTAAGAGACAGCAAAACAACAAACTTCGAAATCAATTCACAGATTACAGAAAAGCACTACACATTCTACTAAATGGGACGCTTTGTACCACACGCTTCGCTGATCATGCGAGAACTGATTGCGCAATTTCTGTTCCTTCGCCATACTGTTTCAGTGAATCACACGAAGTTGGAGGGTCTTACGAGTAGGGCCATTTTTTTATAACCTATAAAATCGAAAAATATGACTTCATTGTTTTGAAACATATGACTTATTTTTAGAACAGCAAATTTATGCTGTTTTCCGTAATTAACATCTCATATGTAAGTCTAAACATGTATTTTGAACCAGAATATATGATCCTAACAGAATAAGATCCTTAGGCTGAACTCGACGTCTTTTAACTCTTTCAGCAATTTATTTTGATTAAATTAAGAAACGCAATTGACTCGTTCAAAAAAAACCTATTGGATCGATTTAAACAAATAAATGAATTAAACAAAGTCTCGATCTCGAAAATTAAGAACTAGCGCTGCATGGTACCCTCGAACATCTGAACGAACAACGTGGCACCAGCAGCTTATAAACAAGGAGGGTAACGCCCAACACGGTTGCACAATTCTGACAAATAAGGAAATACAAAACGACAAACGGCCAACGGAAACAAGAGAATTGTGAAGCAATCAGCGCTTATTAAAACCTTTAGCTCAGAAATTACGCAACATCTGGAACAATATACTCAAAAGAATAAACAACTCACTTAAAAGTCAGTAAAAAAATTCAAATGTGCAACTTACAAGTAAGATATTCAACTGTTGCATACAATATTTTAATAGAATGCGACGTGTGCATCGACAAAATTTCGGTTTTCATGACTTATGGATTTTAACATCGAAAATGACCGTCTACAGATGCTGATGTAGGCTGGTTTGTTTACAACTTGGCGCACAATACTGGAGTTTCATCTATGGCTTTAAGTAGAAGATTCATTTTTCCCAAAGCTTTTCATCTGACACTCTTCAGAGGAAATCGTCAGAATGAAGAATAAGTGAACCGAACTGATTTAAAAAGGAAAGAGTTCTGATTGGTTAGAAATAGAGAGCTCTGATTGGTTGGTTAGAAGTAGCCAATAGAAATAAGACAGAAGAGCTCTGATTGGCTAGAGAGTCAAAGGGTTAAGATAGTTTCAAAGAATGAACGAAATCTTTTTGTTTGCAGAGAATAGGTTTGAGAGATTAAATAAAAGTAGCTTCTAGAGCGGAAAGATGAAAGAGAGAACGACCTCGAGCAAGAATTGAAAATTTGTCGTCATGGTAATGAGAAGCACATACAGGGTTATCAAGAAGATGTTGACCAACAGCAGACTCATGAAATTGCCGAGGAGAATTGTTGGCTTTACACCGACGAGGAAGGCTTTTCCGGCTGGTTGAAATGGTGAATTTAGGAATGTGTTGTTTGATACGCTCTTGAAGACGTTGAGACGTGCGACCAACGTACCGACTATCACAGTGGCACACAAATAGGTAAACAAAATTGCTGCAATGATAAGAAGGCAACACGTCTTTCTTCGTAGGTGGCAAGAGCTGTCGGGTTGTAAAAACACGTGGTTTGACGGCGAAGTAGCAGCGTTTGACTGCAAAGCTGATTTGTTTTTCGAACCTCGTCGAAACGTTTCATCTTTCCGCTCTAGAAGCTACTTTTATTTAATCTCTCAAACCTATCCTCTACAAACAAAAAGATTTCGTTTATTCTTTGAAACTATCTTAACCCTTTGACTCTCTAACCAATCAGAGCTCTTCTGTCTGATTTCTATTGGCTACTTCCAACCAACCAATCAGAGCTCTCTATTTCTAACCAATCAGAACTCTTTCCTTTTTAAATCAGTTCGGTTCACTTATTCTTCATTCTGACGATTTCCTCTGAAGAATGTCAGATGAAAAGCTTTGGGAAAAATGAATCTTCTACTTCAAGCCATCTTCAAATTCTGTACCACCAAACGTCTGTTCAAGTTTCATCTAGTCTACTCATTTCCACAATGGTTTTTGCATAATTTGTTTTTAAACTAATAATAAAAAAGTCGCTTCAAATGCTTCGTGAAAGTCGGCGCGAACACTTGAAAACTCTCATTATCCCTCTCAACATAAAATTTAAACTTTAAAGTCTACAGAAACTGTATCTACGGGGGTACCGGGAATTAATAATTTGTATTTCATAACAAAAATCAATGGTCACATTTTATGCCCTGCAACAGAAAATATGACTTTATAACTTCTTAAATAGACCTCGTATCAACGCAGTCTTTTCGCGATTATCGGTTTCATAAGTTTTTGCGTTACCAAAAAAAATATATATTTATATACAATTTTAATGACTTTTATCCCCCCTACATGAGCAGAAATGGCTGAGTTAATAAGAAAAGTGTATTTTCCGGGGGCCAAAGCAAATATTTTGTCGTATTTTGTTTTAAGATACTCTTCAGCGATATTGATTCACAAGGCTGGCACGATGTCAGGTAACAGCAGGGGCCTTGAAGCTAGAATCGAGATAGAAAGCGAGTGTCTACAGTGCACTCAGGTGAAATCAGCAGCCATTTTTTAAAAATGGCGGTCACATCAAACATTGGTACAAATGCATGTAATATACGTGCAACTTTTGTTTACATTCTTACCCTTCAGGCTAAACTGCCACTGTTGTTATTTCCATAATTTTGTGATTTTTCGAGCTGATTTTAATGGAATCTGAACTTCAACTAACATCCTCGCAAGGCTCACGTAAAAAGGGGAAAACTGATCCCACTACCATGAGAGCTGCGGTTGGAAAAGCATTGCTAACGGGGAAAATCAGCCAATTGTACGAGAGTATAATATTGCTAGACAAACTTTAAAGAACGGGATGGATAGTTACGAAAAGGCACATGCACAATTGCACATGGAACCCAAGACAACCTATCGTACGAACCAAAAAAATTAAAGGCCGCTGCAAAGGCTGTGCTCCATCCAACTCAAGCACTGCTTCAATGACAAAGCACGGAATGTGTGACGTATGAGTTCGTGTCAAATGCATTGACGACAGTTCGTGCTTTGTTACCCAGCGCTGCTCTGCCAAGAACTTAAAGAAATGAATTCTCTCAGTTACTTTTAATGTTCACGGCTGTACTAACTTTGCTTTAATGCTGCTGCTAACTCCTTTTTGTTTTTTTTTCAACATTATTTTGTAGACACTACACGATAGGCCTGTGCAGTAGCCTAATATCTCGTTATAGCTATGGTAATCTAGCGCGTCCGTAAATCTTTTGATTTGTAGCCTATCCGTATAGTTTGGTATAATCATTACACTGGTAGCTCAAAGCAGAAGCGTCGCCAGCTCATCGGGATCGAGGAGGGGGCAAAGCCAACCTTGGAGGGGCCAGGAACCTTGTTTCAGTCTATTTTAAATTCCTTTTTCGATCAATGGGGCAAGTTGCCAATTCGGGGACTGAGCCCATTGGCCCTACCGTTGGCGACGTGCCTGACTCTAAAGTATTGTAACCGTTACATAATACATTGAAACGTTAACACGAGGTTCACTGAAGGCTATGGAGTTTCTAAATTTTGTATTCGATGTTTTAAGTTTTCTATTTCGTTATATTGTTAATTAAGTTTCGTTTTAAGTCGGACTCTTTCAAGTACGAGACAGATCGTTAGCCGAGGGGGGCATGACACTACAGTAAGCATCTCTGCTTGCGTCACCCATTGCTTTAAATATCTCGTTATGTTATTTATTAACGAAAAAGACCTTTACAGTACGCCTAAGATTTATTTCGATCTACATTGCCTGTTTGTGCCATTCTAAACTTCATGTCCCATTGATAAAACTGCATTGTACCATTGCATGAGCCACCTCCAGCAGTGACACAATTTTAAACCTCTCAGAAAAATGATCACCCGTCTTCACTTAGTGTGGATAGAGAAGTTCAACTAAGTGCTATTTGAAGAGTACATCAATGACCATGGTTGCATCCAAATAAACCGACGACTTGCCATAATCTTTACTCACAAATGACCAAAATGTAAAAATTGTCCCAATGCTAGAGGTTCTCCCCTATTTGGTTTGGAAGACTAAATCAAGCACACAAATGTATACAACCAATAAGCGTTTTTGAGAGGATAATTTGACAAAAGAAATAAATCAACGTCGAAACTTTTACCGTAACTCTAACATCGTTTAATTCTGCCGAGTCGAAATGGCCTTACCTGACCCCAGGAGGGGGAATGCGGAATTGAATACCCTTATTTTTAAGTCGCGGTAGCTCCCTGTACCCTACAACGTTGGCAAAATTAGTCCAGTCCTGGCTTCGTTTTAATCTCAAGTCCCGGGAGCTGTTTAGTTCCCAATCAGCCTGCAAAATGTAGCTTTGATGTCATTGAAAGAACACAAGCCTAAACAGTTTGAAAATATTAAGAAACACAACGGTGCGAAGCCACCCGCGCATTAGAAAACAAAAAAATCCAAGCCAAGCAATATTAAAATTTTTTCAAAGCATGGCTTTGCATATTTTTTTCTACTACGGTTGACCGTCAACTTTAAAAGAGGTCAACTTGTCAAACAAAAAAGACTGCACGGAAAGCTACGGGAACATCAGGCCCCATTTGCTAATCATTTTGCCGGGATTTGCATAACCGCGAATGATTGGATCTCTTGCATTGTAGCATGATTGGACAAGATGCTTTTTGATGATTGTTACACGGATTAACCAGCTCAAAGTACAAAATCGTTCGATCAAAAACGGCTTCATCGCTTTCTCCTAATAAAAAACCAAAACAAAAAACCTATCACTAAATATTGCTAGGTCTAACTCGAAACATGCACCCATTCCACCGCCTTATTCAACAAGACAAACATTTAGCCAGTCCACATGTAGTGTTTAAGTGCTTCCTAAAGCCCACGGTCTTTCTGCATCATAATCATTTCTTGATGTAATTCAAAAACTGATTACATCAAAAATTTACTTGTGATGCAAAAGGCCCGAAAGATTATGGAACCACCTTTACTGGTCATGTGGTCGGGCCAAATATGACCCGTCGATAACCAACTTAAAGCAGCTAACTTTTGGATGGCAAAGATTTATCGCTTGCATTTATAAATGTTTCAATTTGTAATGGCATGGTCAATTTTGGTCATTCTTTTAGGTATACAATACCAAAGAACAGCCCAATAATTGAGCTAACTTCAAATTTATATCTCAAAGCAAATCTTTATTATACTTGCGATAAAATCTTTAAATCGAAAATCAAATCTTCAAATCAAATTTTTATTCAACACCTCAGGTGGCCGAGTGGTAAGAGCGTCTGCCTCTGAAGCTGTAGACTCGATTTTGATTCCGAGTCGGGTCAAACCAATGACTTTAACATTTGTATTCACAGCTTCCCTGCTTGACGCTCAGCATTAATGGGGCAGTGTGGAGAACAAGCCGGCAAGTTTACTTGTTGTGCCGTTGGGAAAGGCACGTAGCGGGACTCCCTCATCTTGGTGTGGTAGACAGATGGCCGGCAACTCGTAAGCGAGCTCGTATAATGCTTTAATCGCTTCCTCGTGATAGGAGGATAAATATGCAACTAAATTCAATATTACCCGAAGCGTATAACGAGTGGCGGGGCCCATCTCCGCGGCTTAGCCCTTGGGCAACACAGCTTCGAAAAAATGTCGAGCCGCTGGCGACCCGGAATTCGAACCCCACACCTCCCACGCCGACAGCATTGTCTTAATTCAGCTTTCCGGAGTACTTAAACCAATTCTACTGTTTCCACTGTTACGCTTTTTGTTATTTTTGTTAAGCATTTTTGATATGAATTTCCGTCAGGAAACAGCGCTATGGAAATGTATTATTAATTAATGATTATTATTAAATGCGATAGTTGTAAAGCATAACCGAAATTACTAAAATGGACAAAAACGAAGATAGCATATTACTTATTTACCAGCGCAACATAATACATTTACCTTATGCCATGCTCTCTCCGCGAAAGCAAGTAACCTTGGGAAGAGTTGTGAATGCATCATCGCAGAGTTCCGCACTAGCTCGGTCCACAGGTTAGCTTGCATTCCAATGATATTCTCTGGCTTTTCAATTTTCGGACGAGATGAACGAATTGATTCGATTTCATCATCTAAAAAAAAGTTGGCCTATATGAATGAAAAGGTCCCCTGAAGGGGTCAACACCTTGACGCAGGACGGAATTACCCCCGAAAAAAAGTTATATTATCAAAAATCGACGCCAAATAGTCCCATTTCGCTTTTGAAGAAGCCACTTAGTAAAACTGCGTCTATGCACAATGATTAAGGTTGACCTAGTCTTAGCATAAAACATGTTTTAGTTAATCAACTCATTACAGAAAGACAGGAGAATTGGTTTAACCCTACTGCTGCATACATCGTTGATAACAAACCAGCATTTAAAAATATCAAAACATGATCGAGTCAACTCTTCGTGACTGAATAACCAGTTGGGTACGAAACCGCAGCTATTATCATACATCAAGTATTACGCAAATCTGCACCAAAACGAGTTAAACTAGAAAACCAGAATGCTTTTGAGCTCAAAGATCGAGTGAGCCCTGGGCAGTGGGCAGTATAAAACTTTGTGGGGCCCGAGGCTGATTTTTCGGGGACCCCATGCTTATTTGCAGTCCTGACTTTCAAATTAGCTCCTAGACCGGAAGACTCCGAGGCAAAAGCCCTCCCCTTCCTAATCCAGCCCTCAGCTTAGTAACACCGCAGTGATATAATTCAAGCAATATGATACCTGAGAAAAAATATCCGTTCCAATCAATTTTTGCATTTCCAAATAAATCGTCTGGGCGAAAATCAAACACTTTCTTATCGTCAGTATATCGGGTGGCCCAAGTTAACCCATTTTCATCTGGGTCAGGCTCTTGGGGGTGGTCAAAATACAAGTGGGTCGCATGGGCCATGACAACCTGAAAGGAGGTAAAAAATCGGTACTTATGAAGAATAGTAGGTTTGACTGGACCAACTCATAAGCATGACGCAGAATGACGTCACAATAAATAATATCAGTAGTTAAATGATCCCACATAAAAATTTGCGAGGTAGCAGTTAGTTGATGTATTTGACACCACACCAGCAAGACGAGTTATCATTAATAATTCCAGCCTTATTTAATAAAAAGCTATACGAATTTTTCCGATTGCAAAACGAAAGGTTTCCGATGTCGAAACGTAAAGTTACGAAATTACAGTTTATCAAAAAGCATGCTTTTGCTGAGGAATAGGAACTAATTTTAGGCCATGACAAATTAAGAATAATCTGATGCCAGAATGCCACCTCAATTAGCTCAACAACCTTGTTGATGTAGAACTTATACTAGAAGTTGCACATTTAGTTAGGTGAATAATATACCAAAAAATTAAATTTTCATTATACTCGCGGTATTACGCCGAAGCGTGTAACGAGTGGCGGGGCCCATCTCCGCGGATTACCGCCTGGGCAACACAGCTTTGAAGAACGGTCGTAGCGATGGTGAGCTGTCCGATTTGACCGAGCCGAGAATCGAACCCCCGTCCCGCATCGTTAGTAGTGTCTGGAACCACTGCACCAGCAGTTCCAAACCTTTTTTTCTTCATTACCCACTTTTGATGTGACTGACCGTCAATTACTCACAACAATCTATTACTGAAGTTTACTTCAGTTATATCAATCGGTGAGGTGCAAAAAAAGTCTACACGTCTGCAGGTGTCCTGTTTTCGTAAAAAAAAAAAAAAAACGTGCCTTCAGGCATATGTTTTTGACAATGGTGTCACATTACCCACCGAAGAATCACATATTACCCCTCGGGGGTAATTTATCCCCAGTTCGGGAACCCCTGCACTACGCCAACCGGCCGGTTTTAATTACGCACCAAAAAGTAACGCGAAAATTTAATCATTTCTTCTAAAAAAATTCGAAACACTGTAGGTTTGGACGACGTTGAAAACGGTCGCTGCCATCACGTCACCTTCCAATCACAAAATCGATATCGCGACACGATTGATCAATTTCGCAACAAAACATAACAAAAACACCGAAAAATATTGAAACTAAAACCACAGCTTACCGCCTCAGCACAAACAACAGGCATATTCTGCTCATGAAATAAATTATAAATATTTAGCTATTTATTAGTAAAAGCAGTTAGTAAATTCAGCTTTTCAATTACAGTAATTGCCAAACAATATCTATAAGAAAGTCAAAAACCTTATGGTAAACATTAAACAATCCCCAAATTTAATACTTTTGACTGCTATATTGCCAAGTTTAGAACAATCACACACTAAGCTGGTTTATGTTATTCCAATGGCTGCTATATCGCCAAGTTTAGAACAATCACACACTACGTTGGTGTACGTTATTCCAATATCAGAAAGGCCCGCAGGCGCTACAAACATTGTCGCTACAAGCTGCTTCAGAGCCGGGCCAAGCGTTTATCAGGGGGGGCCAAAATTTGAAATTAAGCACAAAAGCTACTGTCTTCAAAAGAGTAAGCTTGTTGATTGGGGAAGGGAGCAAGCATGTCGATTGGGGAGGCAGACCCCCCTGGAGCCGGCCCTGAGCTGCTTGCTTTAGTTGTATGATTTTGCCTTCTCAAAAGTGGCAATTTCTTGCGAAGTGTCCTCCGCACAGCATAACAAGTAAACTTGCTGGCTTGTTTTCACACTGTACCTTTTAATACGGAGAGTCAAGCAGGAAAGCTGGGAATATCAATTTTCAGTTCGAACCGACTCAGAATCGAGCCCAAGTCTTAACGCTACAGAGTAACAGCCCTAACCATTCGCCTATATGATTGTAGGGGCAAAAAGACTTAACGATGGCGATACTTTGGTGAAAGCAGACGGTCACACAGCACCACCAAGGCCTTTAGAAGAAAGTCTATCGTGGCGAAAAGCTTGTTTTTTACCAACCCAAGCGTTGCTCTACTACCTTACCTTGTAGCCAGCATTGGCGAGCTTGTACGCTCTTTCAGCGGTCGGTTTCTTCCAATCATTATTCCATGCATACGCTATGACATCACAATCGTTTAAATTCGCTTTATCGTAAGGTTGATTGGCGGGCATTCTGACAAAAGATTAGGTTACACTAGGTTAGATTTACAAACCGATCATACTTACTTTAAAGCGCCATCCTCCCATACGGCCATTGTAACGTTGAATTCAGACTTGCAAATCTTGGAGATCTGACGCATGAAGTATTCTTGGAGATCTTTGTGACTAGGAAAATAACAAGGGAAGATTATTGGACGAGAGCCTGGCCGTAATTGGGAAGAGTTGAATCCCTAAGTCCATCTTTGGGTTTTCATTTTATTTTTTCAGACTTCTGATCAGAGTCTAAAGCGACTTGGTCTTCATGACAAAACGTCCCGGGCTCATCCAAAACTACTCTACCCAGTGTTCAGCGACATAGCGGAGCGGTATCGCGGGCACTATGCACGATACAGATCCTTCGCCAGGGTTCGAATCACCGCAGGAGCCGGGCGCATTTGCCATTCATATCGAACGGCTGCTGAGTGCTGATACGAAGAACGAAAGGTTCGCAATCACCTTACTGCCGAAATTCCACTTCAATAATCAGAAAATAACCTCATTTATGGCAAGCGGTGCAACTAGGAGTTAATGAGCAATTTAATTGCAAATATTTACGGCCAATTTTGCACCATGACATAAGAACCAGCTCAGTGTAGGACTTATTGCGCTGACAATATCACAAGAAGCGAGCCAAAACGTCTGCCAAAGTATTTTCAGTTGCTTTCTGGTTGTAATATTGTTAAACCTCATTTATGGTATCAGAAACACATCATTGTATATTCGGCTAACCAATGCCAACACCTTAAGCAAGCAAGCCTCACTTACGTCCTAGGGAACCTTGAAAGATTAAGGAATTGCTTGCAGACTGGGGAGGCCGCCCATGAGTTCTTCGCCACTTCATCCCCCCCAACGTGCATAATTGTAAGAGGTTGAATGGGTTCATGCATTTTTTTCAACTCCCCAATCACGTGACTCATAAACCTGCAATCAAACCGGTTTCAAATCAGTGATCGATCAAGGTTTCAACTCTTAAGAGCTCATCAGTGTTGTCTTGGAATGAAAAACAATATTTCAAGTTTGACAATGCATGATAAAACTACTCAGTCGTGGCATTTGTTCCATTATGGGAAGTCTGTTTGTCAATCTAATTAAGCCCCCTCTTCATTAAAAAAAACTAAGAGAGATTTTAAACCGAAGTCTAAAGCCATGAATTGACGTCGATTTGAAAGGCAACAGCAAAACTGTTGTCATTCTTTTTGTACTGAGCTCTTAAGTTCATTGTATCCATAGACCAGCTGCGCTTTTCTTATGCATATAACTTCACTTTTAACACCTGCTGAGTTGGGCCCAGTAAGGTAGAAATAGTTTTTGTACGACTATACTATCGGTGTAGAAGGTTTGGGATTGGAGTCTTGGGTCGGTCAAATCGGACAGTGTCACCAACGGCTCGCCACTGTTGCGACATTTCTTCGGAGCTGTGTTGCCTAGGTGCTAAGTCGCGGAGATGGGCCGCGCCACTTGTCATACACTTCTGCGTAACATCGCGAGTATAATGAAGATTTGATTTTTTTTAATCTCACTTATAAGTCGATTTCATGCACGGATTGATGGCGTTGTTTCGGAAATGTTGAACCGACATCGCAGCGGATCGATCGTTCGGATCACTAAGCAGGTATTCTTCCGCTTCCTGGTCGAGACCCTCGCTCTTTAATCGACGTTGTCTGCAAAAAATACGTCATTTTTAATTATGACGTTAGTAGTAACGTCATTAAACCGAGCAAGAAAATTTGAACTTTTCAACAGTTTTTCGCAATGGTGAAAAAAAAAACAGTCATTTATCTTAAATTGCTGAGCCTCAATGCTTTGGTTTGTAAAATACGAATGAAGCCTTCGACCAATAAACGCAAGGTCTACCTTGAACATAAGCGTTTAGTTCAGTTTTAGCCGCTTATCGAGAAAATGCTACCGATAAAGACCTTGTTTGGGAGTTGTCGGTATCTGTTTAACAACCAGAAAATTAAAGTCCCACCAAGTGAAAACTCAAAATTTCTACAGTGATTAGCATTAGAGATTTTGAGCACAATTAGGACAAAAAATTTGAAAAATCAACCAATAATAATACGTAACTAATCACCAAGTCGTCTACTTACAGTATTTTTAAATATGTTTCATAAGAACGTTTTTTTACATAAACGGTATAGTTCTCTATTACTGCACAATTAAGGTAAAAATTTGGCAAATCAACCAGCAATGGATACCTATTACGATGTAGAAAATCCTTACTAAAAGATATTTTGCGAAATATTTTACGTTTGGGTCGCTATTCACAGTAGTGCTAGTGCTTTCGCAATGCGAAATTGCAAAAGCACTAGCACTACTTTGAATAGCGACACAAACGTAGATAATCGTATGTGGAATAATCAATACAAAGTAAAAAAAATCAATGCCTACATAAAAGGAACTGCGGTATCACCAGCCTGGCTGTTCATTTTTCCGTGTTTGCATTTATACAATGTCTTGCCCTGCACTGCATTTCCGGGTTGTCAAACCACTGCTGTTATCACAATTCTTAATACAATGAGCAGCGCAAGATAAGGAAAGGTTGAAAAAAAAGTAAACGACAACTCGCTGCGTGGGTAAAATTCAATCAGTATGATCAATGGGTATTGGGTAAGTAATCAATATACAATGCCGTACAATCAATATCATAGCAAAAAAATAAAATAAAATCTTCATTATGCTCGATGCGGCACGCCCAAGCGTGTAATGAGTGAAGGGGCCATCTCCGCGGCTTAGGGCCTGGGCAACACAGCTCCGAGGAAACGTCGCAGCTGCGGCGACACTGTGTCCGATTTGACCAGCCTGGGAATCCAACCAAGACTGTTCGCACGGTAGCGATGTCTCTGACCACAACGCAATACGCGCCGTCATGGAAGGAAGTAGCATTTCATCAAATTATTGTTGCTCAAAGAAGTTCCTGAACGCAGTAAGTTCAAGCCAAAATAGTTCCGTATGCGAATTACTGACTGAATCAACATCGCTACTAGTTTCAACAGCTACAGATAAACAAAATAACAAAAATTGAGCGGCCCAGAACCCTAAACGTCTGATTAATATCCGGAATATCAACATCGCTTTGACGCAACATCATTGCTTAATAACGTCAGCATTACTTATTTGACATCATCACCCCATACCTCGCTTCCATTGCGCGTATAGCAGCGTGGGAGTGTCCCGGTACGTCTATTTCCGGTATTACTTGAATGTGATTGGCTGAAGCAACTTTCAAAATCTTCTGGTAATCGGACACGGAGTAAAACCCGGATCCTGTGACGAGTAAAGGATTGAATCAAAAATCAAATCTTCATTATACTCGAATTATTACGACGAAGCGTGTAACGAGTGGTGAGGTCAATTTCCGCGGCTTAGCGCCTGGGCAATACAGCTCCAAACAAACGTCGTAACGGTAGCGAACCGTTGACGGTACTGTATCCGATTTAACCGGTCCTGGAATCAAACCCAGACCTCCCACGCACATAGCAATGTCATTGCCACAATGCCATCTGACCGGTCGAATCAAAGCATAACGATTTAAACATAAAGTTATGACGCATTCAACGAGAACAATTCTTTTGTTTGTCCCTATGCACAAGACATTAGAACAGCCTTTGAACTGTAAAGAAAAAGGGCTTATCTCTTCCGTTTTGATTTGAGAGGCAAGCTGTAAATGCGCTCACTATGCAAAAATTAGACTCGAGTTCAACCACACTTACCTGATGTGTTATCAAGAGGTCCCGAGCCCAAAGCTGGAAAAATTGCGTCATGTTCTTTTTCGCAATGACGTCTAAATGCAAAATAGAATTGATTTAAAAATAACCAAATCTTCATCGTGCTCGCGGCATTACGTCGAAGCGCGTCACGAGTGGCAGGGCTCATCTCTGCGGCCTAACGCCGAGGCAACACAGCTCCGCATTCCGAAGAAACTAGGGTCTTTGGTATATACTGAATTGGTAATAATACCTATAACCTCAACCGGCTAGGCAAAACAAACTGGTATCCGATTCCACTAGCTCGGAAATAGAACTCAAAATAACCTACCGTACCGATATCGCCACCAATACGCCCGCTAGCCGGTTGAGGATTACTCATTATTACCAATATAGTACGCACCAATGGCACTGGCTTTCTCCGCAGTCTATAATAAGAGTTGTACCTGCTGTTCTTATATCCGCCGCTTAATTACTAAAACACAAAAATTACTTAATATAAAAGGTATGATATTGCCAGTCAGTGTTTTGACGCAATTACCGCACAAAGAGCATATGGCTCACAAATTCAAGATTAGCAAAAGATGACATATCTTCGGTAAATTAATGAGACCATACAAGGAAACAGTGTTGTCTATTGGCAATTTAAGTTCACAAAATCATAAATTCTGCCATAAGCTGTCGCATATCTTTTTTTCAACGTCCACGGCACTGTCGTAATATTAAAGCTTTGGGAGGCTGTTCATCCAAATCAAATCAAAACAATCAAAAAATCTTCATTATACTCGCAGTCTGCGCTGGAGCGTGTAACGAGTGGCGGGGCCATTTCTGCGGCTTAGCGCCTGGGCAACACAGCTCCTAAGAAACGTTGCAGCGAGCAGCTGGTGACACTGTGTCCAATCTGACCGGAGCGAGAATCAAATCCACGACATCCTGCGCCGATAGCGATGTCTTTAACTTTTAGGCTAAACGTTTGCAAGAGATAGGGCTCGTACCTGACAGCTCCAACTTGCGTCAACTCCGGTAAACCTGGAATTTCTACCCGCCACCCCTCGTCGTCTGTTAGATGAAGATGAAGCTTGTTTAACTTGTACATTGCCATTGTCTGCAATAATACCGCACAAGTTGATTTAAATCAACCTTCAATTTCGCAGATGGTGCCGAATATAATTGAAACGGTGATTGAAACACGGCACCTACAGCTAATATTGGTTGCACTGCAAACACTCAAAGAACATTAGAAATGCAAAAGCGCAAGTGTGTATACATAACTGCAGACAGTGAACACTGTTTCGATTTTTAGAGTTATATCAGTGCAGTTGGTGTGATTGTCATTTGTTCAAAGCAATATATATCTGAGAAGGATTTTTTGAGCAAGCGAAAATGAAAAAAAACAGTGATGCAAACGGCTTAAGTGAAAATCGGCAATGATTTTCAAAAACGCTTATCAACGTCTGGAGGGCGAAGCCAACGGGTGCTTTGCTTTTATATGTCCAGAGTCTTGATTATATGGAGAGAAGAAATTCGTATTTTGAAAAATTCGATAGGTGGAGACTGGAGAATGAAAATAATTGTCTTCTTGACTACTTCGCTTACAAACCTTTTTTCGCATGAAAACGGGGTTCGAGTGAAAAGCTGCATGTGCCCATAGCATAAGTTTTCTGCATTAAAAATGTCTACATAGCTGCACTTTTGAAACTACTCCAGTCTAATAAATGTTTTCATACCTACGATCCTCGATGTGTACGACCGCAACTGGGGGTCTGGGGGCAGAGTCCTCAAACTTCAGCGGATTGTTACGGTTTTCACATATTAAAACACTTATTTTAGCAGACTTTTTTATGGAAAAAGGACATACCGGTAACGTGCAATAAGTGCAGTCACCATAGAAAATGCAAAAATATTTTAGTAGTCCATGTCTAAAAACAGGAGCTGGGCTAAATATGAAAGGAGGCTGCAACCACTATTACTTGAAGTAATTGTAGACTGACAGTTAGGTTTATTACAGGGCCAAGAGGGGGGCCACAGCACCGTGACCCCTTCCCCCCCGCGCGCGCCTATGCTGCTACCACACCGCAATTAAGGCTGCCGTGGAGCAGCGGTTGAGAATATGTTTAATTTAAAACAATACTATTACTGCATAACAGATCATTAAGTTTGTGTCACAGCCATATTGAGAAGCGCGCTTAGGAATTCTCAACCGTACGCCTATGATTGCAAACCAAGTAGGTTACTATTAATCAAAATGAATAGTTACGTGGAGTTTGTGATCAAGGCATCAAGCAGTTGAAACTCTAATTTTTCAATTTCTCAAATTTCAACTAACATTTGTACGAAAACGTCAAGGACTGTAGTTCCCATGATTGAAAAAAAATAATGATCAAGAGTACTCTAGTAATCTAAAAGTTTAGAAATGGATTAAATTTAAACACTACTACAGCTACTACTTTATTACCAAGAGTTAGAAATTAATTCAATTTTTGCAGTATGAGAAAATTTGGGGCAGGGATTTTACAACATGTGTGTGGGTCATGCAAACGCCATGCCAACGATTTTCTGTCTAAGAGCAATGTGCGCACTAGATCTAATGAGTCAGACAAACCATTTCCCTCTTCCATACCAAAAGACACAACACTTAAAATAAAACATGCCATCACTCTCTGATTATAACATTACATCACAACAGCGAAAGCCATTACAAATTATCGATTAGTTTCATATAAACAACCTGAATATGCGCTGTGCACCTCCAACCCCCTCTCATACCCCCTAAATTGTCTCAACGGATTTAGAAGATTTACGAAAAATGAATTTTTTGGCAACAAAATCGGCGAAATTCGAGGAAAAGCGGAAGATTAGCACCACTGAAACGATTTCTACAGGTAAAGCTATGAACTGATGCTTCCTGAGTTTAGCAAGGTCATTAGGTCACGGAAGAGACTTTGCAATTTTTAAATTTCATTTCAACAGGAAACTCACAAACTCATCACAAGCTTAGCCTTTATGCCTTACATGACGTTATCAACTCCAAACCAAATTCTGAAGACGAGCCCTCAAAACTCTTTGTATGACTACGTAACAGATATCGCTTCTGGCTAGGTCTATGCACTTTAAAAAATCCTGTATTCACAATCACTAACCTCGATCAGAGTCAGCATATCATCCAATTGAACGAAGTTTCTTGATACATCGACGTGCAGACCTCTGTACGCGAAACGTGGTGCGTCCTAAACAAAAAGGAATTATCAACACTAGATAAGTAAAACAAGTGCAATTGCGAAGTAGGGTAGATGTCTCCAGTACGCTTCGTTAAGTACGCAAATGAAAAAATTCAAGACATTTCACCAGTTTTAAGCTTCAATTTTTACAGAAAACATAAATTCTTAATCAATCAGGCACTTATTACACTGTTTAGTCCACATGTGCAGCTTAAAGCTGCATTCACACACGGGTTTGACAACCAGGTTTCACATCTGATGGTGAAACCTCTTGCGTTCACACGGCGCGGAAATACGCGTTCACATATAGCGGTTTTCGCAACCAGGAGCGAAACATCAAACATGCGTGAACGATAAAATGTCACGAAAATCAGTTTTGAAAACCTGGTTTTTGAAACCCGTAAAATCGAAGGTTTCGAAACTAGGAAATGCGGGATTGAGATTTTAGGTCCTGTATATGGGTTAGAGTATTTGATTATTGTGGTTGGCTTTCTTCTAGATGAGGAAATAATGACAAACGGAAGGAGATAAGGTAAAGGTTTTTCTTGATAGCCCAAAAACAAGAATTTATAGTTTTTTTAACGGGGCTTAGAGTAAATGGGTAGTGTAAAGATTGGCAATAGTTTACAGGTTTATAGGCATGTCTACAGGACATTGAAACAAAAGAAGCTGCTCGGCATGAGTGCAAGGTCCTATTCCACTGTCACATTCAGACATACAGTATCAAGAAGTAAATTGAATAAAACTGATAGATCAATAAAAATTGCAGGTCCTAAAATTTAGAATAACCTTCCTTAAACGATTAAAGAAAACTTTGAAAAAGGTAAACCTTTTAAAAATGCGTAAAAAGCACCTCTTGCATTCACAAGAATTTTAACTATCGTTGAATTTGTTTATTATTATTGATACAAGTGTGATTGACATCCATTGTTACAGTTGCTGTATACTGTAAAGGTGTAATAATGCGTTACGATTCGTTCGTGTTGACGTTTTATTTGTATTTCATTTCATTTTTGTAAGCTTTTCGTTCATTATTTAGTTTTCGCACGCTTGTTTCGCTTCTATTAGTGAAGAGATGCAGACTTGACGACCCTTCAGCTTTTATAGCTGCCATGGTCTTTTGCATCTCCTCACGGGACACTATTGGTGTTTATGTTTCATATTGTAACTTTTTTGAAATTTGTTACATTGTCCGAAAAAAGAAATTATGAATGAATAGCAAATAGACTAGACTAACAGCTTACTAGTAATCAAGATATGTTAACCTGACAAAAGTTTAGTTTAGTCAAAAAAAGTTTGAACACATTTTAATGAAACTTGTTTCATTGAAGCTGGTCAACAGTACACTATAAGCTACGGCAGTGGTGGCCTAAAGGTTTTGCGGGCCCCAGGCAAGAAACAATAGTACCTTTCAGCAGTGCTGGAAAAAAGACCAAATTCTATTGTACGGTGGCGTTGTTTAGGTTTAACAATATACACTTTCATTGACGGAGTGTGGCGTACTCGACTCGCACCTCAAATAATACCAAGTTACATGAAACCACGGTAATGTGATAAGCAATAAATAACGAGACACGACCAATGGCTACGATAAGCATCAAGCAACAGTGGCGATGATAAGCCATGTCATGAAAAGCATGGCTATGAAAAGCATCAAGCAACAATAGCAACGGTAGTTCAGAAGCGATGATAAGCGAGCGTACTACACTGTGCAACACACAACAACCCGTCGGCACTCTTATGCAAAATGCACCTTTCTTGCCTTCACAGAGGCAAATTCTTTCCCAAGAGACGTCAAGTCCAATGTTTTGCCGACATTGTGCTCTATTGAGATAACAGCCAGTCCATTCAAGCGTTCTTGGTTCATTGTAGTAAATTTTGCATTCGGTATCCAGCTTTATTGCTATGGCTACCTGATTGGTTGGTTTTCGTTTTGCTGATTGCTGTGGCTATATTTACAGCGAGTCGAAACTTTTCATAGCTTTTCTATATTCACGACTAGTAACTTACAAGTTACAACAGCAATCTGTGTAATTTTTTTCGTTGATGTAAATTCTATTTAATGATAACTCATATTGCGCGTATTTTGCTAATGTACGGGCCCGAGGCGGTCGCCTGTTTCGCCTGCAAAGGCCACTCCTGAGCTATGATTATAAATTGAAAACTTACAAATTACATGCTTTTTTTTGTCTAAGCCTAGTTAACACCAGTAGAATTTAGCACTTTTGGTACAAAAACCTGACACAATATCATCAGTGTTATGATTACAATTACAAATTACTTTTCTGCACAGCCTAGTCTAGTCTAGAACTTATGTATAAAAACTTGACGCAAAACCATCGGCGTTCACACCGGGTTTCGGAACTAATAGCGTTCATACTCACAATCTGATTGCGAAACCTGGCTGTGAAAACTGCTCATACCACGAGGCGCGAAATCTGGTTTCACGACGCGAAAACCCGTTCGCACTCGCCAAAGTTTCGTTCCTGGAGAAAACTGCTATGAGTGAACGCATTTTAATTGGGCTGAAATTTAATTGCGATGCAAAAATCCGGTAGCCTATAGATTTAAACTGGACATATGAACACCAGGGTGAATATGTCTGAGCCTTCACCGCAATACATGCAAAAATACATGACATATTGCAGTGTATCACTTACTTTCACAACACCAGCAGGAAACGTGAAACCACCTTCTGCGGAAACAGCAAGAGACTGTAAAGTTTGTATCGCGTAGAATGCACCAGGTCGACCGTAGGCGGTTATTAGAATCTTATTCCTATTAAAAATTTCGCTTAGTCACGTAAGCACTAGAGTACAAATCAGCAAAAAAGCTATCGACTTCGAAATACAAACGTAGATGGCCTTACGCGAAATGCCGTAATAGAGGTTTCAAAACTTAACGATGGCCAAAAAGATTTAAGAAGCTTTTTGTCAGTCTATTTTGAAGGGAATCATTACAATGAAGATGTTTTAATGCCATTCAACAGCTAAAGCAATAGTTGGATCAACCAAGCAAAATCATTAAGACCCCAAGTCTGTATCAGAAATTGGCAGTCATCACAAAAACATTCCGGTTCAAAAGACCTATTTAACCTGTCTACACGTCCACTTTTAGCGGGTTTTAGGCTTGCGGTTCTTGATGATAGTTTCCGCATCACAATGAAAATTTCTTGATGTCATAGTCACTTTTTTTTACTATGACATCAAACAATTGATTACGATGCAGAAACTAGAGCCGTGGGCCCAAAGCCCACTAAAGTTGGACATGAGGACATGGTAATTGGCGATGAGTATTATAGAGTATTATTTTGACCCATTGGTTTCTTACATTAATAATAAAACAAATCGCCAAGCAGCACGTTAAAATAACATTTCAAGGCTTGAAATAGCTCATTAATTATTCAACTGCAAACTAGATAGCTGGTTTAAGGCCAAATTCATCGCCTATGTCATATGTCTATTTCTAACGTATTAGCTACATTTTACTGCTAATAAACACAATCATACTCGCAATATTAGTTAAGTTGCATATTTATTCTTCCACCACGAAAAAGCGATCAAAGCGCTATGACCAGCTCGCTTAGAAGTTGCCAGCCATCTGTCCACCACCCCAACATGGTGAAATCCCACTAAGTGCCTCTTCCAACGGCACAAGAAAACGTGCCTCCCTGTTCTCCACACTGTTCCGTTAATGCTAAGCGTCAAACAGGAAAGCTGTGAATACCAACTTTTGAGTCACTGTTTTGACCAGACTCGGAATCAAACCAGAGTCTACAGCTTCAGAGGCGGACGCTTTCAAGTACCTTTCAGCCATCTGAGCTTTTAACTGATTCTAATAAAGGCGGCCGCCATTATTAATAATATCCTTACTTTTGGGGCTTAACATCAACCTCATAAGCCTCGTCCGATTTATCTACACCTTCCACTTCTCCTTTTGTAAAAACAATGACGTTGGACGGTGGACAAGGAGCCCCCATCGACGTGAGAGGAATCTTATACATATCTGAAAGCAAATGATAAGTAAACAATGGCCACGATTTTCACATATATGCTAACACTATGCGGAAGTCTTAGACTTGCAGGGAAAAGACGTACTGACAGAACTGATTATTTAAAATAATAAACCATTCATGTGTGAATGATTAATGCATTCTAATTTGAAGCCAAGACCAAATTAATCAGAAAGTTAGAATAGAGAGTGGTTTTAGCGAAGTTTACTCGACTCCTTGGCAGCGTAAGGGGCAAGTTTTAGGGCGACGGTGGGGAACCAGCAAAGTGTTGTGGGCCACATCCATTGCATATTTTAAGCGGGCCAACTACATACAGGGTGACCCAAAAAAAAACGGGCCCGGTGTATTTAGAATAATTAGAATTGAGGCCCGTTTTTTTTGGGTCACCCTGTATTTCAAATTGCGCATAAAAATGACCATAATTACTTACAAAATTCATCAAGCAATCCCAAAATAATATTTTTGCGGCAAAATCAGAGATTACCAGGTGGTTCTCGAAACCCGACGTTTGGGCGCGAGGCATCTGGGCGCAGACATTTGGGCGCGAGGACATTAGGGCGCAGTGTCATGTGGGCGCGAGAACATTTAGGCGCAGTGCCATTTAGGCGCAAGGACATTTGGGCGTGAAATACGTTGAAACGCATTTTTAATCAACTTTTTGTTAGTTTTTCTTTAATAAATAAAAACTTTTCTGTCTGCAACAATCTTAACCAATACTTAATTTTCTGTTTGCAACAATCTCATAGAACAAATTAAGATGTGTTAATTAACGGTAACGTATATTAAACAAGATGGAGCAAAGTAAAGGTCAAGATAGCAATAGATAAACACTCATTTTTACGATCAATTGTCTAGCAACCTAAAAGAGTGATTAAAAGTTTTAGATCAAGGGAAATGTCCACGCAAAACAGGACAGCGAAATAAAAAAAAATTAATAAGATGCTTAACGCAGTTGTGATTAGTAAATACTTTGAACTGGAATCATGTTTGATAAAATAATTTATGAGTCAGCTGTAATTTACACACAAATATTATGATCCATTTCATTCGTATATTAGATTGATCAAGTGCCTTTTCAAAATCATGTTGTTTTTTTAAACGAGAACTTACTTTTCTTACGTTTTCATTAAAAATTTGCTACGTATTAATCACGCATTACCGTGTCATTGCAATTGTCTTATTCTCACGCGTTTCCGTCGTTCGAGAACATTGCAACAAAATGATCTAACTTTTGGATCTTTTGTTTTCTTTGTTAATTTTAGAGCCTAGAATTGAACACCTTGCGAGCGCCCGATTTTAATCTTTAATCTCGACGGGTGGCCACTCGAAAACAATGGTTTTTTAACTCTGCGGAAGCGATTGCGCTACAACTTTCAGACCTATCAAGGTAGGCATGCGATTCCCATCATCAGAAGTGAAGATTACACAATAGTTTTTATTAATTTGAAAAAACTAACGAAAATTTGATTAAAAATGCGTTTGCACGCATTTCGCGCCCAAATGTCCTTACGCCCGATCGGCACTGCTAATACTGCATTTTTTGATTGTTAATATTGGCAAAGCTAATATTAACAATCAAAAAATGGTTCTTCCCAAAATTCGCTGATTTTGTTTCTTCTGCTTTTATTCCTTGGTATATTTTGCGATTTTGCAACTGCGTAGACTTTATTTTATGGCATTCTTCATTTTTACAACCGTATTTACGTTTACAGTTTACGTATTTTTTGCGTATGTCGGATCGTAATAGCTTCATTTCTCAACTGTTTTTTCGCGTTTTCATTTCAACTTTGGATTTTTCAGCTCGGAGGCAGCTTTTCAGTAGGCCTACTGGGTGTTCTAGTTCAGTTTAAGCCGTGGTCACATTAAGCGTTTAGTAGCGGCTACTTCTTGTCGCAGCTACAAAAGTGGTCAGATTGAGCGCTGGTTTAGATTTCGATTGATTTCTGCACCGCTTTTCATTGACTCAATCAGCCTACTTTGCTCCTTTCGTTTCTACCAGCATCTTTGAAGCTTTTCAAGTTTTTGCGCAATGTTTCCGCATCGCCAAAATCTACGTTTCTTTGAAGCAACTCTTCCATTAGTTCTAAAAATTGATGCTCCATAGCATTTTTTTTTCATGTAGTGCGGGTTACTAGAATGAGTAGAAACCCACATAATGTACCTCATAACCCCGGTATAGGCCATCTCGACAACTTTTATAATATTTTCTCCGTTCCAATTCAAGTTTGCAACTACGTAAAAAATGAGAAACCGTTGTAGAAGTACGTACGCATGAAATTAGCAGTATATATTTATGACATAAAAATCGCTTATTGTCTAGTTTGCGTCACGTGATCTCGGACACGCTCGGTAGCGCCTACTAAAATTGAACATGTACATTCTAGTAGCAGCGTCTAATTTAACATTTAGCAGCAGCGACTAGGTGGTCACATTGAGCGTTTAGTAGCAGCTTCTGCAAAGTAGCCGCTACTAAACGCTCCATGTGGCCACGGCTTTAAGCTTTTTAGTTAGCTTTAGGTTTAGTTTTGGGTTACGAGTAGTCCTTTTTTTGTCAGATTAGTTTTAGTGGTAGTTTAGAGTCTTGTCTAGGTTTTAGGTTTCTTCTTTTCTTTCAAGGTAAGTCTGATTTTTAGTTAGATTCGATTAGTTAATCCGATTTTAGTAGATTCGGTGAGCGTTGAGTTTTGCCATTTAAGTTTTTATTATTTTTTTCTACCGGTGTTTGGTACAGCGGAGGAAGGAGGTAGAGTTTTACCGGCACTCCCTTTTGTTTTTGAGTACCGGTAATTTTTCTTCTTTTTTTTCGCATAGTTACGAACGTTTTTCGCTATTTTTCTTACAACTTAAAGTTTTTTTCACCCTATTTTTCGACAAAGTAGTTTCTTCGTAGGGATGTACTGAGCCGAGTACTCGGCCGAGGATAATAATTAAAACTAGACCGAGTATTGGTTTGTAAACAATTAAAGTTTCTTTTTTACTTAAACCCAAGTTACCACCTATTTTTTGTTCAACTTACTTTTTATACTTACCAACCTTATTTTTTGTTATGCTCTACACATGTAACAGCTTGATTTGTATGCCTTGTCAAGGTACCTTATCAAGCAAAAAAGACAGTAATGTTCATGAATTAACAGTCATGTTTTCTGCAGTGCGGTAGATTGAAACACATTCACAATGTGGAAATAGGAATAGTAAGAAAGTCTATCATGGAGCTCAACAACCATTGCGTCGTAAAACAAAACAAGGAAAATGGAGGCTATTCCGTGCTCAGGTTATTTCCCTTGTTTTGCTTTACGGCGCAATGATTGCTGAGCTCTATGATAGACTTTCTTATTATTCCTATTTTGACATTGTAAATGTGTTTCAATCTACCGTACAGCACAAAACACGACTGCTAATTGATGAACATAACTGTCTTTTTAGCTTGATAAGGTACCTATGAGTTACATTGTCATTATTGCATTGTATTGCCCAGATATCCTCATTCGAGTGCAAGCTCACTATAACTACACCAAATATCATTGTTACTGATTAACCCAATGATTCTGAAGCAGCCAAATGCAGGAAAACCAAAAAGGCAAAACCTTACTTCCCATCGTGTGTGACGTCATAGATACTCGGACTCGCCGAGTAATTTCGCGAATACTCGTTACTCGGCGAGTCTGAGTAATTTTCGTTAAAGCACACCCCAGTTTCTTGACGAAATTGTGAATTCTTGCCTGATTTCTTTCTATACTGTCGGTTATAGCGGATTTTATTAGTGACGGTTATCGTTGAGCTTTACCATACTTTGATTTTTTAATTTTCATTTTACCAGAGTTTAGGAGAGTACTTTCTGGTATTTCCTTTCGGTTTTGAGTACTTTTCCTTTGTTTCGAATAGTTAGGAATACGTCTTGCTATTGTTTCCTGTTTTAATTTCTATTTGCCCTAAATTTTACGTATCGTATATTAATTAATTAATTATTAGCCCGTTGTAGACTATATACATTCAGATGTTTCGGATATTTATTCATAAATGCATTTCATTTCCAATTGCTTTCCTTGGCTAGACTTATATTTCTTTATCCTACCCATTTATTTTAAATTTTTCGTAACAATTTTACAATAAACTAATTCGTCATTGGTCATGTTTTAGTTTATGGTCGTGTTTTCGCTTTTTTCGCTACTTTTACTTATTTCTTCTAATCTCATTTTCTTATACACTGACGATGTCCAATTAGGACTAAATATATTTCTTAATATTAAAATTTATGTGGTAGAGCAGGGCTGGGCTAACTACGGCCCGCGAGACAACTTTATGCGGCCTACGGGCATTTACAGAAATATAAACTCCTACTGCGAATCAAGACCTTTTTTTGCTCTTCACTGTTTTCAGCAGAAACAGGACATCTGAGGACGTGTAGACCTTTTTTTGCTCTTCCAATCAGTGCGGCCCTCGGCTTCAAAATTTTTTCAAATGTGGCCCTTTGCGTGAAAAGTTAGCCCACCCCAGTGGTAGAGTGATACTGGAATTTTTAAAGAATAATGTATAATGAAGAGTAGCAATTTGCCAACATAAGTAGTGATTCTCGAAGTTAAACCACCAAGTCAGGCATCAAGGCTGATTACCGACAAAAAAAAAAAAAAATTCACACGCAATTTAAGTTCCGATGCCTTAGGGGCAAGGGTACTGCCAATGACAAAAAAAATTGTCGAAGATTTCATTAGAACCAGGAACAAAAAAGAAACTATAATGGCAGTCCAACTAGGAAACAGAATGTGATGCCGCTTCAATCTTCATACATTATGGACTCGTAGCATTTCAGCGACATTGCAAAAAAACACTCGACTATGTGCGACCGACAACAAAAAATTTCGTGGCGTGACAAATAAGGGCAACAAGCAATAGGTAAATCGACAAAACGGTTCGGAACTTCCAAAAAAATCCTGGTCTTTCCAACGATAGAGTGGTGAATTTATGGAGCATTTTTGTCTTGACAACATCATTAACCGCCCGGAAACAAATTGATAGCTAACCACAAAAGCAGTGCTGAGACTAATTTGTTTGTAATGGAATGTCAACACATAGAAATTTGTTTTCTAAAGGTTTTTAGAATATGTTTCCTTACATTATACAACAGTTATTCAATAAATCATTAAATTTTACGCGTAAACAAATCTAGCTCAAAACAAATCGAACTTTGCTCATTTATCACTGGTGTTTTAAGTGTAGTCCTAATAAACGCAGCAATCAAATTGTTTAGTCTCTATATAACCTTCCTGTAAAAACCTCAAGTATTTCTTAATTTATGATCAGATTCCTCAATATACTCGCGGTCTTGCGCTCAAGCGTATAATGAGAGGCAAGGTACGTCTCGGCGGTTTAACGCCTGGGCAACGCAGCTACGAAGAAACATCGCAGCCGTGGTAAGCTGTTCGTGTCCGATTTGACTGGCTTGGAAATCAAACCCCAGACCTACCAGTTCCCGCACCGTCGTCTTTAAAAACAATGTCAACGGTAATCTATCTGTGAAATTACAATTTTCAATTTATGCATGCAAGACATCAAAATTAATAGGTAAGAAGTAGAAACGGCTTTTAACAATTTACCAGCGTAATTATCTGCATGAAAGCTTTATTTTCCTTTTGGGACAAATTTCGATATAATATCCGTCAGTGCGTTTCTTTTTTTTTTTTTTGTAGTTGTGGAAAAACAAAGCACCGACAAGTTTTTTCGACCGCTGTCACGTGAACAGACAGGGATACGTTTTGTATACTTACAAACAAATCGGCTAAATATGCAAAAACTATAAGTTGACCTTCAATTGACATTACTGCATTTTCAATGCTGACTTCTACAACAATAAGGCTTTCTTTACAATACACAGTTTACACACGCACAGTCGCAAGCAAGCTTCCTAAAAACCTGGTGAGAAATAAAATAACTATCAATTTTCTTGCAAAGAAACGTTGCTTCCCTGACATCGACTTGATTTCTCATTGCAAAATCCTTATTTTTGTGATAAATCAATGTATTTTCTTTTTATTAGAAACCTACTTTCCACATACAAACCCAAACTGGGTCTTGAAACACCTTCAAGCACTGACTATTATGGTCAGATACAATGATGAAACTAAAAAAATGTCAAGATTACCTGCTAAAAGTTGGATTTCATTCTCAAATGAAGCGGGCTGGTGGCAGATTGACCATTTGCTCGGTTTTATATGAAGTAAATTATTCTTATGCAAATCACTAAATACTGGTTTAGGTACAATTCGCAAAGGAGCTTTTTCCATGTCGGCCACAAAATATCTGCACAAAAAGCAAAAACCAATCAACGCGCTATAACGAGCTCGCTTAGGAGTTGCCAGCCATCTGTCTACCACGCCAAGATGGGGGGATCCCAGCAGGTGCCTTTCCTAACGGCATAACAAGTAAACTTGCCGGCTTGCTTTCTCCACACTGTCACTTAAATGCTAAGCGTGAAGCAGGGAAGCTGTGGATACCAATTTTGCACTCATTGGTTCGACCCGACTCGGAATCAAACCCGAGTATAGGCTACAGCTCCAGATGGAGACGCTCTTTCCTCTCGGTCATCTGAGCTGACAACTAAAGAGGTTGCACTCGCACCCATTTAAATCATGGAAACTGGAAGAGTTCTCAGCCGTATTCCAAACATGTTATGCTTTTTACAGAGTAAGCGAATTTTATTCAACATTATTTGAACGTTGATTACAAATAGCATAAATCTGTCATCTTCCTTCAAAATTACATCGACTTAGCAAACCCAAAAAAACATGTTCATTTAAAGTGCAGATATTCGTTTATCTCTTAACACCAAAGCGCTGCTTCACCGATTACAAAAAGGTCGCAACTGCACTGGTATATATATGTGACACGAATGTCCCAGGAAAGAACAGCCAAGAAACTGCTGTGTTTAACACCGGTAGGTTGAAGGTCTACAGGCAGTCCCAGAATTCGATGACAAGATGACGCTGAAGATCTTAGTTGGTCTCACCTTGGCATTCCACCAGAGCAACTACCCTTGGTCCCAAGGGAGCGAGATGCTTGGAGGCTCCAACTCGAACAGTTGCCCCCGTAAAACCCAAACAGGTCTAAAAAAAGTAAGTACGTACTCTTCAAATCTTTTTTCCAACGTGAATGGTCCAGTGCTGTCAATATTCGAGCGTTTCTGTTGAGCTTCGCTCGCTAATTCTGACACATAAGTAGATGGATCCGCATCTGTGTTTTGCACAATCCAAGGATCTTCCCCAGGTGCAGCTACGTACCAGCGAGGAAGGATGTAATATCGACTAACTGTAGTGTGAGAACTAAAGTCAATGGTAATGTAGTCTTCTGGATCGATTCCTAAAAAAAGCATGAAAATAAATGAATTGAAAAGTTTCAAAATTATTCGGAATGCAATTAATATGGGATGAAAATAGCTTACGTAGGAAAAATACACCCACAGTTAGTCTCAAAACTGGACGTTTTGACAACATAGATTGAGCTGTCATTATCAGCAGTGTAAGCAAGGCAGTACAAAGCTGAAAGGATTCTACTGCTTAATCATCTTTCAGTTTTGTACTGCCTTGCTTTTGCTGCTGATTATGACAGCTGAATCTATGTTGTCACTGCCGCTCTACTTTTCCTTCAAAATTAATGTTTGTCCATAAACAGTATCTATTTTGCATGAGATGCAATGAGTAGTTATATATATATTTTTTTTTTCAACGCTAACAAAACGCGCTCAAATATAGCAAAACATAACGTAAAACAACATATAAAATGCAAGGGTGTTACACTGTTACAGTGTCATCCACTAAATCATCTCCATCAATTGACATAGTTTTAAAATGCAGCACAAGGACAGCAACGTGTTAGACACCTACAAACATATTTCATGCTCTAATACACTGAAGTTTACCAAAAGACAAACCAAAAGGACCGTAAATCATCAAAAAATAAAAACTGTCATACTAACACGTAACACAATTTTTTTTCACTTTGCGTAGAACATAATTATGACATTTACCTGTAAAGTAAGAGTTTGGCGTCAGTTTAAAAAGTCCACCGTCAACATGAGTCAACACAAAATTCGAACTATCAAGTTCAACATACTTCGAATATCTTAATGCATCATGTTCAGGCAAGTGAACATCATTAAAATACAAAGACCATTGAATAGAATTTCCCTAAAAACATGACGAATATTCATTATTCAATAAAATACTCTGCAATTGACGAATTCAGTCTAACTAGGCGTTGTTGGCTATGCATCTACGACAATAGCGTACTTTGGGGCGTCTGGGCTATCTACCTTGCATGTCATTAAATACTAGAGCTCGACCGACATATCGGTCAGCCGATATTTATCGGCCGATAACGAGGTTGGCCGATATATCGTATCGGCCGTTTTCTACCGATAAATTATTGGCAATCAACAAAAACGTCTTATTTACGATTTTTGCTAATAAATGCAAGGTTTTTCGGCGCTTTTGCGTGCGCAGTAGCACACACATTCAAGCACGAAAACGACGCTTTAGAAAGCGTGCACGCACACTCAAATGACAAGTAGGACCTTCAAATTTTCAGAGTATATGCATATCAATGTGTGGAACAAAAATATGACCAATAATTGTCTTCGATCTTTGACCTGGGGTAATACTTTTGACCTTTGTAATACTACCGACCTTTGACCTGGGGTCAAAGGTCGAATAAACAAATCTCAACAGTTTTTTGTGCAGCCTAAAGGCTGGTTTACACGACCAGCTGAGCTGAGCTTAACGTTAGTTTGTTTTATTAAAGCTGACTCACAACAGTTGAATTCAGCTGAAGTCAGCTTTAATAAAACAAACTAACGTTAAGCTCAACTCAGCTGGTCGTGTAAACCAGCCTTAAGGCTTTTGAACCGCTGATGCTAGAGACTTTAAATTTTCAGGGATGGTAGAACTTGTGTCTAACAAATTTTGGGGGGTGGCGGTCAACAGGTTAAAGGTCAATTAAAATTTTTTGAAAAGAAATCTTTCCAAATGCCAATAACTTGTGAATGGAAACAGGTAGAACCTTCAAATTCATCAAGTATACGCAATGCATCTCGATAAGGGTAAAAAAATATTCACAGTGAATATCTGCATGTGACGTGACGTCAAAAAAATTGTGTTACGTGTTAGTCTGCGTGTGACGTTGGGGGCAAAGATCAAATAAGAAAATAAGTTGTTTGAGTTATAACTATTGATTAAAAACAGATAGGAACTTGAAATGTACAGGATTGGAGTATCTTACCAGGTTCTTGCATTGTACCAACTATAAACGCTTTGTAACGTGACTCGGGGTTAAAAGTCAAAAAACTGATAAAATTTGCCAATATTGTGCAGTCTAAGGGTTTTGAACTGCTGAAGCCGGAGACTTGAAATTTTCAGGGATGGTAGATCTCAATGTGAACTTGTGTCTAACAACTTTTGGAAGTGGCGGTCAACAGGTTAAAGGTCAAAAAACAAATTTTATCAAAACAGAAACGAAGTCTTCAGATATCGGTTATCGGTATCGACCTTTAAATTTTAAATATATCGGTATTGGCTAAAAAATTCATATCGGTCGAGCTCTATTAAATACCCATAAAAACCACACAGCGAAATCAAAAATGGGTATTTCATATTATAAATAGTAGTAAAAAATCACGTAGGCCTATGTTCACTGTTCAGTGTTCAGGTTGCTTTATACAATCAACTAACACTAAGCAGGTATCTGAAAAGCATCTTTTAAGACCAAGGGCGGTATACTGCTGTTTTGTTGCACTTAACACAATGCATTAACTTTGTTCGTTCCTTAAGTTAACGCATTGCGTTAAGCACAAAAGTTGAGCAGTATACTGTCCCAAGTCTTTTGTACACATTTACTTTACCCCACCAAGAAAATCACGACTCTCAACTCAATAGTACATACCAAAGTTTCATATATCTTGATTATATCTTCAAAGTAACAGCTGATCAGTAAAAAATCCAGCTATTTTTGTCAAGCTATACTCCTTTTCCACTTTTTTGCTACAATGGTAGATGGCACGAAATATCCCGCAGCCAAAAACGATAAGCACAAAATACCAGATAACTAAATTTCCCACTTACTGGAGGTACAGGTTTATTTCCATTATTTTGAAGTCGAATTTCATGAATATGCGCACCAAAATTGCTCAAAACATCATATCGAAGATCAACATTGTGTGAGATGTATTGTAATACTAATAAAACAAAATTCAACTTCGTAATTATAATGAAGTAACACTACTCGGCATTTATGAAAATCTTGATTAATGCTAAAAGGCAATTTTCAATCCACAATATTCAAGTAGGCCTATCGTTCTAGAGAGATTCAAATCTCTGACCTTATTAAAAGAAATGTAAATTTTTTCTGCAACACAATCAAGTTGATGATGCTACGTCTCACTAATAGCGTTTTGACCCAAGACACCATAATACAGAATATAGTAGACTTGCATCTATAACTGTAATGCCTTTCATAGATCAGGGATTGCTACCATGGCTGTGCGAAAGAATTAATGAGTGATATTTTGATAAAAGCTGAACAGTGAAACAAGCAATTTAACACTCATTTACTGGATTATAATAACATCGAATAACATGCACTGCAAGAATGGAGCAAATGTCTTTGCAAATAAAACAATGTAACAAAACTGAAAATCAAAAGAACACATCAGCTAATCAACTTTAAGAATATTGACACTTGTGAAGCAGATTTAAGCCATACGTAATATGTTATTGCGACAAAAAATACAAAGAAAATAAAAATAACAAATTTATCACTTTTGACTTACATTTACCAGCATCAGATAAGTGGTTTTTGTTGTGGGCATTCTGTCTTGGTACTATACCTGCAAAAAAGTAACAAACTTTTGATGTACCCAACTACTGTACATTCGGTACTTCAGTGTAGACTACATTGTCAAAATCCACATCAAACTGGTCTAGTTCAGCACATGGAAATTTTATATATTGAGCTGCAAAAAACTAATGTAAAGTACATTGGCTAATATGTAGAGCAGGGGTCGGCAACCCTCGGCACACGAGCTAATCATGGCACGCAACTTGGTTTCCTATGGCACGCGGAGTTGTGAAAATTTTCCAAAAACTTTTTTGAAAGTTAAAGTCAAAAAAATTACATTCAGGGCAACACAAGTGGTTAATTTGCTGAGTTTTGTCTGATTGTTTAGTTATCATTATTTTTTCATTACCGGAACTATTATTTTGTCACTATTGTATATATTTGCGTTTTATTCAACTAATAACCCAGAAGTTACTGCGAGGTCTGCAGCCAAGAGATCAAAATCAGATGTGAGACGATTTCAATAGTCAAGGACTGCCGATGTTTTTGGCTTGTCTGTCGTAATGACAGAGCAGTATGTACACTCTGCAATGAAAATACCGCTTGCCGTACCTCAAGTATTAAACGCCATTTTCAAATCAAACGCGAAAAAGTATTTAGAGATGATTCGACGACGAATGAAGCTTTTCAAAAGGTAGTTTCTCATTGCGAAAAACAAAGTAGCATTTAAAAAAAGTCATTCGCAGTACAAATCAAAGTACAGAAAGTAGCTACAAAGTTGCAGAACGAATTGCCAAGAGTGGGAAGTCTTTTACGCCATTATATAACGTAATTTTTATCGGCATGCAAACATACATTTAGACATTAAATTTTACAAATTGGCGTACTGCGCATAAAACGTTGCCAACCCCTGGTGTAAAGTCTACCATCAGTACAGACAGTTGCAATGGTGACAAAATAATATATCAGCAACAACATCAACGACTGAAAAAAAAACGTTACCCCTTGTTTTGTATGCACATGGTATATAACTAATTGACTATATCTGCAATTCCATATCATACAGTATGCTATACTAAGAGATTACCAAGTACAATAATGTTTCATATAGGCCATTTACAACCTTTATTTTATGATGTCACAAAAGAATCTGTCCAAGCCTTTCATACCTACATGTACTGTGTACATTTACAGCAAACACTATGCATTACCCAAATTATCTTCAATAAAAACAGCATCAAATATGGTAATGACCGATTTATCAGTGCAGTACTGGTAGCAATATGCAGTATCATAGTCTGAGAGTACCCTGTACCAATCATATTTTACCATAGGCTACTGTGTGGAGCAACAGAGAGCATCTGGTAGACAAGGCAGTGTCTATTTTTCCGTTAATGGCTAGATCCTGATTAGCTTGCATCTAGATGCAAATTATGCATGACCAGTTCTAAGAAGTTGGCCAATCAGGATCTACAGCTGACAAAATAATAATGGCAAAATATACACTGCCTAATAATAATAAAATAATCACATATTTATATCCCGCTCTAGCACTTGCATTGATGCAAGCACTCTAGCAAGGTTATCTAGGCAGACAGCAGTATTAATTGATTGCGACAAAAACATGGATAAAAAAAAGAGGATGAAACATAAAGTAATGTTACATTACGTCATAAGAACCTGGACTGATACCTAATATCAAATTAGTGAAGTAAATTAGCAACTTGTGTTGCATTGTAAAATGCATCGACAATAAAAGATGATACCGGTAATACATGAAAATTTTCACACGTCTGTCAATCAGTAGCACAGTAGCAATAATATAACACTGAACATCATTTAACACACATCAATGGCTTCAAATATCAGTGTAAAAAAATGTGTTTTAGCATTTTCTAAAAACGAAACATAAAAACTTTTTTCAGCATGTATTAACAGAGAACATTAAAACTTCCTCCCTGATTGTTATCACTGATGAGGGAGGTAATCCCAAAACAGGGACAGAGGATGGCTCAGGTCTTATCTTGTATAAAACCAAATTTAGTTTTTTCAAACTTTGGAAGAACGTACCGGTAAGCACATTTACCATAATGGATAGATCTGGCTTTCAGATCTCAAATCATATTCTGAATCTCTTGCTTCAATGAAATTAAATCTTGCACTGTGTTGGTACTGTAATCAAGGATTCAGGATGGGTGTCATGAACAACTGGCGTTCACAATTTTTCTTGTTTCTTGTTTCCACAACAAAAAATTAAGAGGCGACGTCAAGCAACTACCATAACAACATAAGAGTTGGGGTTAGCCCTTGACCCTCATAAAAACAAGATACACAAGAAAAGTTGCAGTCAGTTGCACACTGATGGCCGATTGTTCACTTCCCTGTTCAGCTTAATTACTCCGACATTTAAATATGAGTAAAGAATTTTTTCAATGGCTCCTAGGCCTAGAAGCAGATAAGTACCGACAACCAGCAGCATTTGTAGATCTCACCTCATCAGCTCATGGCTATGGCAAAACTGTTGTAGAACAACAGAATTTTTTATTTTAAAAACATACGGTATCTTGCACACTTAAAACTACCGGCAGTTAACTGTTTGCAACTTTGATACTAGTAAACAGGTCTAGTCTAGATCAGTGTTCCCTCTAGAGTGAGAAATTTGAGAAAAATGCGAAATTTTTGGGCAAATTTTACTGCACCAGAAATTAATAATTTAAAATGTAAAACTGAAAGACTTGAACAAAAAACTTGAATATTTTAATGCAAGACTGTTGCTTGTGCCTTGGAAAAGCAAATTTAATGCAAAAAATTTGTAAAAGGGGTCCTTAAAGTAGTGAAATCTTTGGGCAAAAATTTCAATGAATTTATCATTTGGGCAAATTCGAACTAGTCAAAATCCTAGAGGGAACACTGGTCTAGACAAAATGCAGAAATACTAATCTAGTACCGATACCAATAAGCAATGTTTCTTACCTTGCTCCGAAGACTTTTTCATTATTAAAGGAATACCCCCACTAATGTACGTTGGTGAAAATAAATAAACAGCGAGAGTTAAAATAGACAATACACAAATGGAGAGGAATGCAAAAAAAGAATTGAATTTCCGATGGTAAGCATATATTTTATTACACATGAGGTATAAATTATTTCATCTACATGTAGATGCTATTCCACGTGGCTGATTTGTTTTTTCTTCACATGCATCGACAGCTCACAACAGTCCATTTACTATGATATTTCAACTCCAATCGTCTACTGAGCGTACCGCTACCAATTTGCCCTCCAGCTAGACCACAGTCAACTTTCAAAACCGGTTGTGAAAGTTAGTGTTGCCAGTTATTGATCGAAGATTCATCATCAACCATCAGAACCAGATTTTTTTAATTCTACCGGATTTGGACCTGATTAGGATTTTAAAGCTTTTTGCTTTTTGGATTTGGATCGGATTTGGACTTAAGTTAAAAGCAATGAAGTGTATACTAGCTAAAATTTTTATAGATAAATCTGAATTCAACACAAATATTATTACTGTTATTTTCTCAATTTCGTATTATTTAGGATTTGGACTTTGTGCTTAAGAAATTTAGGATTAGAATTTAGTTTTGGATTTAATTTAAGGTAATGGATTTGAATCGGGGTGGATTTAAAATGTTAAATCAGGAAATCTCTGTCAACCATGCTGTCAGCTGAGTTCTCTTAAGCAACTACGGGCGGCTGTCTACTCATGATTAAAACTAAAAATTCGTTGTATGGTTTAAAATCAGATTTATTCAAAATTCCATTTCTATCCCATTTCGTACAATTTTTTTGTAGTTCAACTTTTTTGATTTGATTTGCCCCAATTTTGCAGATGTTAATTAAATATGGATTTATCTGATACTTGACGATAAAGAGCTGCTGCTAAACTCAAAAACCATTGGCTCTTTTGCAGCTACCTAATATCTATTGCCAAATTTAACTGTATCTCACTGCTGTACATATTAACTTTGCGGGTTAATCAGCGACAAAATAAATTTTTTCTGCTTCAGTTGAAGTATTACCCAGGGAGTCGAACCGAACCCGAACCGGAGTTTTATAAACTGGTTTTATGCTATTTTTGTCGAACCTTAACCGAACCCGAACCGTATTTTTCAAAATCGCAAAGAGCGAACCCGAACTGAACCAAATAATTTGAGTACTTGCGAACCTTAATCGAACCCGAACCGATTGAAAGAGTGGCTCGCTCCGAGAGGTCACACGCGTCACTTTGAAGACGGCTTATTTTTAAAGAAATACAACACTTGCACAGTATATGGGCATGGGCCCGTCTATGTGAAAATATGTTTTTTTATGAAAGTATAGGCCGCCGGTGTCAGAGCATAGTAACAATTTAATTATCTCGAAGTTGTTTTTACTGCAAGTATGCATTATATTGGCCTGTCAATGCGAAGAAAAATTGCTTTGCACGTTTCATTTTTTAAATTGTGTTACTAGAATTATACCATTTTTACTGCGAACCTGAACCGGAACTTGATAAACCGGTTTTGAAATATTTTTTACTGAAGCAAACCCAAACCGGAGCGTTTCAATTTATCTGAACCTTAACCGGAACTGAACCGATATTTGAAACCGCTATTGAACCCAAACCGAACCTGAATCGGAAAAATTAAACGGTTCGACTTCTACCCGCATAACTTCTTTTTAAAAATCATAAAAAGAACATTCACAACAGCTCGATTTAAAACAAAACAAAGTAGATCTTAAATGAGTTTGAGGTGGTTATGGCGTTCAGTGAAGAAGGGGGATAATAAATTTTTATGCATAATTTTTCCCACTTTAGGGTCGCGCTAGTTGGTACAACAAACGTTAATTAATTCCACATTAGTTCATTTATATATGAATCGGAAACTGTAATGTGTGTATCGGCACGGTCGATTGGTTAAGGTTAGGGTACCAGTAAGTCTAAGGTTTGGGTAGAGTCACTAACAGTTTTGTAATCGCAGATAACTTCGTTTACGTGAACGACCCTGAAGTGGGAAAAATTACATGTAAAAACACTATCAGTGAAGAAGCGTTGGTAGAGGCGAAAAACCCCAGAATTTATGCATCGTTGTACCTGTCAACATGTCCAGTTTTAGTGGGCTTTAGGCCCACGGTTCGTGATTCTAGTTTCTGCCTCATAATGATTTTTTGATGTCATGGTAAAAAAAGTGATTAGCCTATGACATCAACAAATTGATTACCAGGTATCGGTAGTCTATGATGAAGAAACTGGAACCAGGAACGGTGGGCCTCAAGCCCACTAAAATTGGACTTGTGAACAGGATACTTGTGGGATATGATAATGGTAGAATAATCAACAGATTAAGTTTTTAAGCAAATAATTGTGAGTTAGCTAATTTGGTTGGCTGGTTACCGGAATGCCTGTACCGATATTAATTGGTTAGTACCTGTAACTCCATGAAGTTCCTGTTAATGATAGTAGGCCTATATAGGCTACTTGTGTGTCTGTATTACCAGTATGCTGTTTATTGCAGTACACTATTTCTAACTAGGCTAGCAAATTTTTTATTCAGTATTAATATTTTTGAAACAAATGACTAAAATAGCTTTATTCTGTATTAGGCAATTAAAACATTTATTAGGCTATTTATCATGTTGCAAACAAAGCAATACAGAATATAATAAGCCATATCCACAAATATTCAGTGTCTACAGGCCCATCAGAGTAGCCATTTTGCTAAAAGAACAGCTAGTGCCAGTAATTGAACTTGCTTCAACCCTCGGCAGTCGGCAAGTAAACATACTTTCTGTCGAATTTCTGATTTTGTATCACAACTTATAATAGGCCTAATTAAAGCTCTAGACTAGACTTTGATTCCCATAATTTTAATGAATCTGATAATTTGTGCTGATTTTCTTTAAGTGGTCGACTGCCAGGTATTTGTTTACAGATATCATGATGGAAGTTATTAATTATACTTTGATTTTAATCCTTCAGTTGTTATTACTTCTTTATGATTTAGTCATCAATGCAATAATTGATTTAGTCAATCCAGAAAATGTGATACAGCTGGTTTTGTTTGTGTAAGTGTTATTGAAACTTTGTTTATTGTTTTCTAAATATCTATAGGCCTATTGTAATATTGGTATATTTTTTGGGTGTGTGTAGCTAGAGTGTGAGGCAACTTGGCTGCTAGAAAAATTGTATAAGATGTTCAATATCTGTGTTTAATATTTACTAATTTCTTAAAACCAGTCGGTTGAAGGCATTGCTATCGATGCAGGAGGTCATGGGTTCAATTCACAGACTGGTCAAATTGGACACAGTGTCACCAACAGCTTGCCACTGTCATGACATTTCTTTGTAGCTGTGTTGCCCAGGTGTTAAGCTGTGGAGATGAACCCTGCCACTTGTTACATGCTTTGGCGTAATACTGCAAGTATAATGAAGATTTGATTTTGTTTTTACCAAAAAAATAAATCTTTATTACACTCACAGTATTACACTAAAGCATGTAACAAGTGGCAGGGACCATCGTTGCAGCTTAGTGCCTGAGCAACACAGCTCCGAAGAATTGTCTCAACGTCGGCAACACTGTGCCAATTTGACCACCCAAGAATCAAACCCCAGACCTCCTGCAATGGTAGCATTTGCTTAAGAACTGAGCTAACCAGCCAGTTTTATTTCATTGCCGGTAATCACTTAAAAATAGTTCGAATGCCACAATTTTTTTTCTTTCTAAAATCTTATTCTAAAAACAAATTATTTTTTCAGAGTTCAGAACATATGTCTGGTGTTTCAACTCATTGTTTTGTTTCTTGAATTGTTCAATACATCAAGTTTTCAAGCTGGTTTTACAGGAACCATATTAAGACAATTTCGATCACCTATAATTTTTACTTTCTTATACTTACTTCTATCCATTGCGCTCCATGTGTGGACACTAACTATAAGGTAGGTTGCAGGAGATATATAGTTTTGTTTAAAAGTAAAACTGCCACAAATTGAAACTATCTTTAGAGTAGTGGTTCTCGATCTTTTTTGGCCCATGGAAAACTTTTTAAAGAAAATACCCAATGGACCACTAAAAATTTTAATTTTTTATGTTGGTGGCAGCATCATGCCACGGTTGTTTATAATGCAGTTAATCAAGAGTGCATTCTGTATGTAATGTGCAATTCTCTCGTTTGAAAGTATGTTATTTAGTTCTAGAAACATATTTTTAGATAACTTTTCAATAGAAAATCTCGCCTGACCCAAGACAGGACTTTTTAATTCATACACCACAAAGTTTTGGGGTCTGGATTAGACTTAGGCAGTGGCGTAGCCACGGGGGGGGGAGGGGGTTGCAACCCCCCCCCATTGAGTCTCAAATGACGTCATACTTACTTTTTCTGATTATTATTTTGAAGTCCTTGATACTTTGTCATTGATAATCTGGTTTTGTAATTGTCATAATAACTAGAATTACGTAGCGTTGTTTCCTGAATCTTGTTCTTTGCCGTTATGGCGTAATTTTATTAGCAGGGCAGTGCCGCTCCTGTACATGCAACTGCCCTCGGCCCCTCAGACCTTCCGTAGAAAAAAAGGCTAAATGATTTCAAGAAAAAATGATGTACATGCTGTAGCTCAGAGAAGAACTAAATTCCTAACATTTGAATATCGTTTTACCAGTTTCACCAAAAAGCATTACTTTGACTTCCTTACAACAATCGTGCTTTAACTGCCCTCGGTGTTTTTAGTTTAAAGCATCTCTCTTAAAATTTGAGGCCATCTTTTGTTATTATACAACCAGGGGCGGATCCAGGAGGGGGAATGTGGGGTATGGTGCGTATGCATCCCCCCACCAGCCATTTTCAGCAATGTTTTGGATGAAGAAAAATTTTCCGTAATTTCGAACCTCTTCATAACAATATGCCTTAGTCGCCTTAAGCACGCATAATCGAAACTGTGCGAACAAAATGCGTCATTGGTGAAACACTCAAAGTTAGGGGCCAAAAATATGACAAACTTTCTTTAAAAATAGTTCAACAAGCACTAAAATGGCCATTGCAATATGTAAATTTTCAAAATTTTCTGAAGGAGCATGCCCCCGGACCCCCTTGAGTCATTTTTGGTACTTAAATTATTAAAACTAAATCTTCCGAAAAAAATATGCTTGAAAAAGTGACGGAAATTGGTGCCCCCTTCCTGAAAATTTTCTGAATACGCCCCTGACATAAAACATTTTCAAAAGGCTTATTTACGCTCGTTTCCGTGTCTAAACATCTTTGCATTTAGTCAACATTCAACCTAATTTAAAATTGCATCCCCCCACCAAAACTTTCTGGATCCGCTTCTGTATACAAGGTATGGTCAAATGTGACGTCATTCTCAACCTCCCCCATTGCAAAATCCTGGCTACGCTAGTGGACTTAGGCGTAGTGTTCTGATTAGGGCTGGGGTTTGGAATTTCAATGTCTGGTTGGTCGCCTCAAATAGTTGTGCCCTTATCTAACTGATTGAACTTCTAGGAAATAATGTTAAGATCACTGTTTGAAGTTTACTTGCAAGCATTTACAGCACTTTACAAAAAACCTGCTGTTGTCTGGGCCATGTTAAGATTTTCGAGGGCCCCCAGGGCTAAATTTTTTGGGGGTTCCATACCTTTTTGCAGACCTAATTTTGACAATAGCAGCGGACCGTTTTGGAGGACGCCATTTAGCATCCCCCTTTCAAGTTTGACATGCTCCTGACTGGGGGTACCTCCTCCCTAATGCGGCCCTTACTGTTGTGCCTGGACGCAAAGCTTTTTGTATGAATTATTTGATTGTTTTAGATGGAACGATTTGAGCCTCTTTTTATGGAACAATGCTGGTTATTACGTTTTATACGTCATTCAGCGATCTTGGTCCGTCTTGTATTATTATTACTACAAACGAGCAGCGTTAAAATTGGGGGATCCAAAGTTTTATGAAAGACCCACTTTTCGAAAGCCCTCACTTCCCTCAAAGTGACGTAATCAGCCTGAAATGGCATCATAGTCTTCTGATGCACCTAAACCTTTAGATTGTTAAATTTTTTTACTCAGAATTATGCTGTATTTTTGTAACATTCGTCTGTTACGCTCAGTGGCTACTAATTACAACTTAATACACTTGCTGCAATACTTATGAGAACCAGTGGCTAACAATCGAGCAAAACGTCTAACCGATTCGAGGAATGATACCAGGTTTCGTGCTGTAAAAAATAGAGATTAACACACCAATGTTATTTTCAAATGCTGAAAAGAAAAGGCGGATGTAAATTTATGGAGAGTGCGAAGTGAGCCTGCGCTCTTTGAACCTGCAATCACTGAAATATGGGTTAACGCAATCAGCTCCAGCAGTGAATCGAACACGTTGTAAAGGATCTGTAAGTGTAATCCAAGTACATCAGCATATCGCACACGAACTTGTTTTTGTTGTCCAGTTGGCCTATGACACATTTTTCATTTGTACCAGCATTTGCGCTATGAAAGCTGAATCTATTCTTGTGGGAATGGCTTGTTTTGACTAGATTTGCCTGTCATCATTAGCAGCGTATGCTATTAAGATGCTAAGCAGTATGCAAAACTGTGTCGATAAGAATTACAACTTATTATCCCTACCAATAAAAAAGAATAAGTTACGCTTCATTTTTCTTCTTTAGCTTTACTGTGTTTCTGCTTTTTCCATTTGTTATATTTTTTGTTGTTACTTTGAGCATTTGAGCGTAGCTTTATTATGTATTTTTGCTGTTTTATTAATCGCCGAGGAATTTGAATTGCGTTTTTTGTAATAAACCAAGTCTACCAGTAGTTAGTTTCCAGCTGAAGGTAATTATTGTAGGTGATTTTAAACCTTCATTGAAATAATGCCGACCATTGCGAAGGCTCAATAATCAATGTAAAAGTAGATTGAACCAATTTGAACGAGAAATACAATAGTGGAAAACGATATCGTAGGCCTACCATTTCACAAAATTGCCTTAGTTTTGTGGTAGATATTTTTCTAAATCAGATGTCAATTACATTTTGTGTAAAGTCACCTTCGTACGAAATACAGGTGTCCAGGAACCGGAGTCAGGGCCGCTATGATATTTGATAAAAAAAAAAAGTCTTTGTTGTTCGTGACGAGACCCCTTATTTCTCCGAAGCCCTAGACTTCAGCCTGCTCTCCTATTGGTAAATCCGGCTCTGAGCGGAGTCGGAGTTTAACTGGAGTCGGTGCCGGATTGACTGACTTTTGATGTCACTTAGGCAGAGATGGGCAAGATCAAAATCAAATCGTCCGAATGATGTGATCTTGAAAGTCAAGATCATAAGATCTAGATGACTTATTCTACAGCGTACTTAATAGAAGTTGGTTTACAAGTTCACAATGACTAATGTAATTACAGTCATTAGCAAAAGTTTAAGACCAGTTATCAGAAATTATGTATTTTTGCTGTCTATCCTCTCCAGAATACAAATTACTGCCACTGCTGGTATATTTTGCTCGTAAATTTAGTATAACACATTGTGAATGCTCAAATTACAAATTGTAAAACAGTAACACGCAATTTTAGTACTTTGTGTGTCCTCCTTTGTTCTTTATCACCGCCTGGATTCGTTTTGGCATACTGCATATCAGTTTCTCACAATAGTCTCTTGAAATTTCTTTGACCCATACCTCTTTTATAGCATGGTTTAATGCTCCAGCACTTGAAGGTTGTTTTTCTGCAACCTTGTTTTTGAGTATTTCCCAAAGATTCTCGATTGGGTTTAAATCTGGGCTGTTTCCAGGCCAGCCCAGTGTTGCCACATTTTTTTCTGAAAGGAATTGTTTCACAATCTTCGAGCGATGACACGGAGCACCGTCGTGCATGAAAACTGTGCACTGATGAATATTCATATGCATTTCAAGTTTTTCTTTTAGCAAATCCACATACCTGGAACCGTTCATTGTACTTCCTGGGGGCAAAAAATACAATCCAGCAGTACCAGACCTGGAAAATGCCCCCCAGACCATTTGACTCGGTGGGTGTTTCATTGTTGAAACTGTGTATCTTTCCTCAAACCTTTTACCCACAGGCCTTCTAACGTTCTTTTTTCTCACCACAAACTGCTGTAGAGTACACTCATCGGAAAACATGATCTTAGACCAGTCTTCAGATGTCCATGCTGCATGTTCTTTTGCAAATGCCAGACGCTTTGATTTCATAAGAGGAGTGAGCCTGGGTTTGCGAGCTGGCTTATATGATTTAAGACCAAAGTTAAACCTCAAACGCCGAGAAACTGTGGTGATGTGAACGTCTGTCCCTTTCCCAAGCAGCGCAGCACGAATTTTCTTCAAAGAACTTGTTGGGGAACGTACAGCAATTCGCTTTATTGTCAGATCATCTCTAGGGGATGTTTTTTTGGGTCTCCCACTTCTCTTCAAGTCTTTGTAACTCCCGTAATTATTGAAATTTTCAAGGGCTGTGTGCACAGCAGTCTTGCTGCACTGCATCTTCGCACTGATTTCTCGTTCAGAGTAGCCTTCTTCACTTAAAACCACAATTTGGGCTCTTTTAGTCTCGGAAAGAGAAGATTTTTTGCCCATTTTCAAGAACTGAAACAGCAGCTAGTACACAACTGATTACGCTGTAAAACCAATCGAAATGAAGTAAAATAGGTTCTTCGTGAAAACAACCCATGTGTTGGTGATGGACAGATGGCTGATGCAATTTCATTAGGATATTGGGTCATATAAAACTGCACTATGCGATAATAATGATAAAATCTACAAATACCTTAAATCTGAAAGACTGGTCTTAAACTTTTGCTAATGACTGTACTTGGCTTGATCTAAAGCAGGGGTGGGTAACCTGCGGCCCGCTTAAGTTTTGAATGTGGCCCGCGTCAGAACTTTGTTAAGTGCACAACGCACTGGTGAAGTGAAAAACATCTTCTGGAAAACACAAAACTTTACCTTTCTTGAAAATTCAAACTCCCTCCGCAATATTTTATGAGTATGAACTAGGACAGTCCAAGCCCTGCAATCGTCAAAAGATAGCATAGTAGGCTACGCAGTAGTGGGATAAAACATTTTGACGCGCAGGTCATTGTTGCGGTTAGATCAATGCGTTTTTTGATAAATCATGATTAGGGCGATTTTTTTCTAACCTAAAAAACTTAAAGATGTAACTTTATTTTTGTAAAAAAGTAACCAAAAAGTAACTTTATTAAACGAATAAAAGTAAAACGAAAATAGTTGCGGCCAAACATGAAAAAACGTGAAGAAGGCCCAGTTCTACCTTGTGCTTAAGTTTTAGTGAACACACATGAAGTGTTTTACATTTTGTGGTAGAAAGTTTCTGTCCTCTGCAAGTAATTTGTTAAGCATAGAAAAACTTCTTTCCACAGCAGCAGTTGTTGGCTGGCACCAAAGAGGCACCTTAGTGTTTGTAGATTGTAAATTTATCTTTCTTGCATCAATCCAAGACAAAAAACTAAAAAAAATATGCTAAAAAGCACGAAAACCAAAATGTAACCTAAAAGACAAAAAGTAACTTTTTGTAACCTTTTAACTTTTTAAATACTGACCCTATAGTTGTGAAGTTTTGGTTAAACGCTTTTTACGTTAAATTGAGCTAGCAAAAAAAAGTAACTTTTGCAACCAAAAATCGCCCTAATCATGATGCTCAGCGCTCCAGGCGTTGAGTGCCGTAGCATTTGGTACATCTGCCATATGGTAATGTTTGTTCCTCAAGTCATCGTTGCAATAGTGCGTTTCCTTATAATAATGTCTTGCGTTACAGGCACAGGGTGCCGCAACATGTTGTACATTTGCCGTAGCCTATAATTAATCCAGCTATACCCGTGTTGGAGTATAGGAGATCCGAACCCATAAAAAAGCTGAAGCCTTTGTGTACTACTCCTACAAATAAATTACGGTAAAGCTTGGAGATTACAGACTGATTTAAAGATGAACTATTGTTCGTTAAATATTATGGATTGCCATGGTTAGTGGTCGCCCATCAGTGGTGTAAAAGGAGCAAGTGCCTGGCTCAGGGCCGGCACCAAGAGAGGGCTAGGGGGGGCTGGCCCCTCCATCAACAATCTTACTCTTTCGAAGACAGCGACTTTTGTGCTTAATTTCAAACTTTAACCCCCCCTGATAAACGCCTTGCCCCCCTAAGTGGACTGCTTTGCCGCCGGCTCTGGCCTGGTTTGTGCTAAAACTGTCGCCGTATGTGCACTACCAGTTTATTGCCAATTTTACAGTAACATCGTGTTCAACTAATGGATAGCTTTGATTATGTGTCGGATGATACTGCTTGCTTGAAAAAGAAGTCACTTTCTGCATAATTATGCTGAACAAAGCTTGATATTTTACAATTATTTAAGTGGGCTAGTGCAAATAAAAACGTATTAAAGGTGCAAACGTTACCAGAGGGGGGATGTGGGGGATGCCCCCCACCAGCCATTTTTAACAATGCTTTGGATGAAGAAAAATTTTCCGTAATTTCGAACTTCTTCATAACAATATGCCTGAGTCGCCTCAAGCACGCATAATTGAAACTGTGCGAACAAAATGCATCACAATTGGTGAAGCACTCAAAATTAAGGGCCAAAAACATAAACAAAATTTGCCTGAAAATTGCTCAAAAGCACTAAAATTTAATGGCCATTTCAGTATGCAAATTTTCAAAATTTTCTGAGGGAGCATGCCCCCGGAGCCCTCTAGAGTCGTTTTTGTCACTTAAATTGCTTAAAATTAACTCTGCCGGGAAAAACTATGCGCTTGAAAAAGTAACGAAATTTAGTGCTCCTTCCCTGATAACTAAAAATTTTTGAATGCGCCTCTGACACGAAACAATTTTAATGGGCTTATGTAAGCTCATTTCCGGGTCTTAACGTCTTTGTATTTAGTTAACATTCAACCTAATTCAAAATTGCATCCCCCCACCAAAAATTTCTTGTTCCGCCCCTGAACGTTACAATTAATTTGCTTTTTCATTTTCTCAGGAAATTATCGTATTACATCAAATCAATGCTTGCTCACAGAACACAGTATGAGTTCACATCTGTGGCAACAACATCTTACGTGCCACAAGTACAAAAATAATCACGTTTAATTGGGTTATGTATGAACAATCTGCAGCAATAAAGGCTCCGGAGCTCCACGAGTACACTGACATCGAACGCCGTTCTGTTGACTATTTGGCTTCATAGCAATTTAATAAAACGCCATAATGGTGACAACCCGACGCATGGACACGCAATCTCAACGACACAAATCTCTCGAGCTGAGCACCACGATAGCTTGCAATGCTTCATTCATTCCTGCTACTACAGACCTTCCTTCAGTTGCAATGTCTCTCGTCACTCACAGCAAAGGGAAGTACTGTGGCAACAACATCTTACGTACCACAAGTACAAAAATGATCACGTTCAATTGGCTTATATATATTAATCGTAATCTGCTGCAATAATGGCTTCAGAGATTCACAAGCATATTCACAACAAACGTCGTTCTTTTGACTATTTTGCTTCATAGCAACATAATAAAACGCCACACATCAATGCAAATAAGAGCGTGATATAATCCCCCCTTTACTCTTTTTCAAAACTCGTTAATTTTTTCTTGTTTTGTGCTCTCAGCTGCAGCGAGAATTAGTTTAATTTTTCAGTTTCAGTGAGAATTAGTGTAAATACAAATATGGTGATCTTTTACCAAGGGTTTCTGCCCTTCAGCTTGCATGAATGCAACAAGATGAGGATCTGTTCCAATTTGATTGTAGGCCTAGTCCACAGGTATATCAAAATTTAATGTACAGCTGATTAGTACTGTAAATATCTGCCATGCACTTCCAGCGCAGTACCTCTAATTATGTTCTGTACAGAAGCTATATATTCGCTCTCTGTAAGCATCAAGGCACTGTATGCAGGTCTGGTGTATTCGAGAGGTTTTGGTTATAGAAAAATAGTTTTACAAGAATTATATGTAGGATAATTTAGGCAAAATTTGCGCCTCTATGTTCGGAAAATCGCAAAATTTTGAGTTCGGATCCGGGCTAAGATTTTGCTTGAGTTTACAGCTCTAATACAATAACAAGTAGCAACCACGCATACAAGTACAGCTGTGACTGTAGTTCATAGTGCATTAAGGAACCCTCGCACTGCGCAAACCAGTTCTTTACTGTGAGCTACGGAGCTCACGCATTTCTCACGCCTTTGATGAAAAATTCCGTGAGTGCTTTTGATTGGTTTTTATTTCGAGCCTTGCACACAGGACCACGTTTTAGTTTAAGCCCAGGACCAGCAGCGTAGGCGAATTTAGGGAGAGCCACGGTGCCATTAACCCCGCTGGCCATGTTGTTGTTGTTACTTACATGTCATTCAATCAAATGCGCCAAAGCTAATAAAGTTGTACCCTCCTTTCATTTATTTTAGCCAAGCTTCGGCTTTCAGACATACCAAGGCATTTAGGTAGGCTTACTAAAGTATTCTTGTATTGTCTATTAGAGACTGCACTTACTGCAGGTACAGTAAGACCTACGTCCTTTTTCGATAAAAAGTGTGCTTAAATGAGTGTTTTTTATGTGAAAACCGTAAAAATTCGTTGGCGGCTGGGCCCCCAAACCCCCGGTTTTGCGCCACTTTGCCAAATCCTTGGTGCACCATTAAACAGCAGTAGCAGCGACAAAAAAAATAACAAGCATTGTAATGTTTATATCAGAAAGCGTTAATATAACGCACACAACTTCGCAAAAATTTACTTTAAAAATTTTGCTATACCGGTAGTAAATATTCATATCAACCCCTCCCCCCCAGGGCCGGATTTAGAAGGGGCCCGGGCCCCTACCAAATGGGGCCCCCACCATCCACTACAGGTTACTTGTACATCTGTGCAGTATTGGCCCTTGCGCAAAATAATAATATTGTCTTGTAACAAACTGAGTAGGTCAAGACGCATCGTTACTCAAAAAGCCAGGAGCGGGTCGGCATGAGATAATTTCGCAATCAGCTTAGTCGTGATATTACTTTCTGTTTATGGTAGCCCAATTCGTTCGTTTATAGGCCAACAATAGCCTATAGAGATGAATTATCGGTGTTTCAAAAGATTTATCGTAATTAGTTTTGAAGGTAGATTGCTGCCAATTTGGCAGGATAAAGTTGCAGTAGTGTTAGTCGGCATAAAAGGAAAAAGAGGTGTAGCCATATTAGCCACTGCGAATATTAAATCAATAAGATAAAGTGGCACGTTATATGGTTAACGAAAATATTAGTTAATTGCACGAGTTTAACTCTCAAACACTGACCTCTTCAGGTGCTGCAAAATAACAATAAAAAGTTAGTAAACTATTAGCGGCCCCCTAAATTTATGCTAGCGCAAAAAAGAAGGAAGTGAATAAGTCTGGGCAATGCGCATTTTCTTGATCTTCTCTATAAGTATTTGCGACAAGAGAGACTCAACTACTGTAGCTATAAAGCAACATGTCTAGCCAATTGGTAACGTAGGATAGGTGGAGGTAACGTCAGCAGAAGAAAAACTAAGCAGTGAAAATACGGATTTAAACGAGAGGAGCTGCTTCCTGTTCAAAAACGAAGACAACATGAGAAGCAAGCGATTTAGAGCAGAAAATAGTTGACTTGATCTACATATGCTACGGGCTACTATACTAACTGAGTAGCACGGTGCAGTAGGCCCACTTGCTATAAAATTTTGATCTGGATTCCCATAAGTCATGGATAAAAATATGCATGGGTGCAAATCTAGGGGGGGATGTATCCCCCCCAATAATTCGGCTGCATCCGCCCAATATTTTTATGCCCCACATCAGCGGACTAGATGGCCTTTTTTTTTGGTCTTCACTACATTGTGGGCAAGAAATTGGTCATCTGGGAAGTGATGACCTTTTTTTTGGTCTGCACTTCATTGCACTTCACTGTGGTGGGCAAAAATGTGGGCAACCGCGCGGGGGTGTCAAATTTGCTAAATCATCCCCTCCAATCTCGAAAAATGGCAAAAAATGGTCAATTTTGCAGAATCATTCCCCCAATGCTCAACATCGATTTGCACCCCTGAAAATATGCTTTACGACACATACATTTTAGTCACAAGTTGTTCTCATAACCATAAAATTAGTGAACCAACAATTCACCTATTAACAGGAAATGCTGACAACACCTTCAACTCCACAGCAAGTTTGCTTCTACATGCCTTGTTTGGGTGCTATGAAAGCGGTAATGTTTCATTTGACCTCTTTTGACGGGAGGGTAAAGATATGGATGACCACCGATAGTAATGTCAGTAGCCATTGTAGGATGATAAGTGCCCTTTTTCAAAGTGTTACCTAGGCGAGAGGGATTTTAATTTTGCTTTGGGTTTGTTGATTAATGATTTTTATTGATAATGTTTGGTTACCGGTAATGCTTTTATAGCTTGGCATAGTGTGTGTGCGTGCTATTCACCTGCAGTATTCATTCTGAGCTTAAGTGCGCGTCCAAACAGCGTAAATTGTTGCTCTAGTCTAGGTGCACCGGTGTATTTAGCCTTTGACGATAGTTTTCTTTTGCTGTTTGTACCAGGGCTGCGAACTCGATCGATTTTTAGCGAGTTCGAGTTCAAGAGATATTTGCGAGTCCGAGTTCAAGTTCGAGTTCTAAGTTGTTTTTTTTGGCGTTCAAGTTTGAGTTCTGCAAAAATGACCGAGTTCAGCGAGTTCAAGTTCGCAGTTGCAATGGCATGAACAAACGACATGTAGCATTGTTTTCGGTAAAATCATAACTTCAATTTACGCGGATTGTGACTACTTGAACAACAAACTATTTTCGTAGTGATCTTTTATTTCTTTTCAACTATTTAAATATCTTTCTAATGAACTCAAACAGTTTTATTCGAGTTCAGAAAAAATATCTTTTCGAGTTCAAGTTCGAGTTCGGCAAAACGATCGAGTTCTTTCCATTGTGAGTTCGAGTTCGCAGCCCTGGTTTGTACTGACGACTAGCCTAACCTTTTTAGCATTTTGTTGAAATATAGGATTTAATTTTTACACCTTCAAAAAATGGGGCCTCCACCAAACTTGGGCCTCAAAGCACTCCACCACTTAAATCCGGCACTGCCCCTCCCCCCTTTCCGAAATATTTTTCTAGATACGGCCCTGAACCTAGAGACCTTTGCACTCAAAAACAAATTATTCCTTATTCCACTGAGTTTCACCATAGGCACATGGACTTTTCGCATAATTTTTTTAACGAAAACATTTCTTCTAAAATTATTGCGCTATTATTCAAATTACCAGTCTCTTACCGGCACCTGCTCCACGCTCATGAATTGAAGGTTAGTTGAAGGACACGTGTTGCCATTTCTTGTTTTTGTTTTTCAGATTTTTTTTAAATGGCTGGCAACCTCATTGTTAAAAAAACTAAGACAGCTGCTTACACCTGTTTTTTTTCCTATAGGTGGTTATGGGTAAACAATTGATCTTTTGCTAGTAAAAAATATATTTAGATTTAACAAATGGCAAAATCGGTCCCTCAGCTTTGCTTCAAAATCTCTTCTTATTTTCCTCACGCATTTAGCATTTTTGTGGACATGTACGGAGCCTTACTAGACTAACAATACTTTTTTTTGTTGAGTGGGTCTACCAGGGCCGGATTAAAGGCTCAATGGGCCCGGGGCTTCATGGCCATCGGAGGCTTACATTTCAGTTCCTTCATTGTACCGTACAATAATATGAAACAAATTGAATTGAAGTCTGAATCTCAAGAATGAGCTCAATGCCCAATGGTTAGACCAGTAAATAATGTCGGTATTTATTATACGGCAATGTAGGCCCGCAGCCAGGGGAGGGGACGCGGGGGGCGCCGCTATTTATACGTGTGTAAATTGGTGTTCAATGTGTGGTAAACTCGGCAAAAATTGGTAAATATCTCTTAAATACGTGATAGAAAATTAATTATGCAAAGAAACTCTTTTTAGGAAAATTATGGATTTTGGAAAAATAAAAAATAAAAATAAAAAAAATAAAGGAAAAAAAAAAAAATGAATTGGAAAAAATAAAAATAAAAAAAAAAAATAAAAAAATGAAAATTTAGGAAAAAATAAGAAAATTATGCAAAGAAACTCTTTTTAAACTATAACCCTACCCGAGAATGTAATATTAATATTCTATTTTATCATAAACAAGTTGCATCATTAATTCATTCCACTTTTACGTATTACTGTCTTCCAAGACCCGCAACCAGGAAGGGCGCGGTCAATTTTTTGCCCTATTTTTTGCTTAGTTAATGACCAGTTAAAGTGTGGTATAGGCCTACCATATAATTCATGTTGTTTGCATAAATTACATAAACTGAAATAAGCGAACCCGCAGTTCTCAGAAAAAGTCGCATTACCAACAAGCTCGCCTAGTTTAATCTGTTATTTTTTCACACCCTTTTACAGAAACCAATGGGAGCTGCTTGAATTACAATTCATCGTCTATAGGTCTGTAGGCTGCAGCCTAGGCCTATGTTTGCTCATTGTGGGTGTCACCACAGTCAACAATAATAACTTAACGTAAAAAATCAATTTCGTTTTGCATTACACTCTTGTTTGCTAGTGACTATAAGTAAGTTTGTCAGCGAGGTGGCCTAGCGGTACTGAGCGCTGGTGGCAGTTCCTACCAGTGATGGAGTCGAGTACTCAACCTTCGAGTACGAGTACCGAGTACTTGCCTTGAGAATCTTCGAGTACGAGTACTGGTGATTGGCTTCGAGTACGAGTATTACAAGCTCGAGTACCGAGTACATTTTGATTTTTCGCAGTTAAACTTTACACTTAAAATCAATAATAAAACACGACGTTGTGTTTTTCCATTTCATTTCGCTAATATCTCAAAAACTACATGCGATAGAAATTTGATTTTTGCGTTTAATGAAGAATAGAGGCTAAACATCAAAGTGTACCGGTATGCAATAAAAAAAAGAAATCGAAAATTTGGCTACGTTGTATTCTTCCTGAAAACGGCAGAAGTCTTGGGTCATTTTCATTTAAATCACTTATTTTGGTGAAAAAATAGGAACTGAAACAAGCCAGCGAATGTCCAGGGGTCGGGGAATACCCTAAAAATCGCAACAACGTTTTTTAAATGAAGCCACAATCGTGACATCTCGGAGAAAAAATATCAAAGTACTCGTGTACTCGACTGATTTTTAGACCGAGTCCGAGTACTTTCAGGTTCGAGTACGAGTACTTTTTGTGATTAAAAGTTTCGAGTATGAGTACTCAGAAGAGTTGTACTCAGCACTCCATCACTGGTTCCTACGTGGCGGGTTCGATTCGCTGCAGGAGCCGATCGCATTTGACATATATAACGGGTGGCTGCTGACTCGAAGAGCGCAAGCTCCCTTCGCAGTCTCCCTTAAGCACTGATGAATTTTCCGTTCAATATAATATGAAAATAACCTCAGTTATTTATTTATTAAGTACTGTTGAGGGAAAAGTGGATTCTGTGTAACGTAGCAGTAAAGCATTCGACTCTTGGTTCGATGCTCTTTGCCTTTGCTGCATGATTATGCTGCCCCTGCTTATGTTGCTGGCATTGTCCTATACCTCGGTGCTTCATTTCTGTTTTCCGCTTTGTTTTTTTTAATAAAGAACTTTTGCACAATGAAGATATGGAAAAGAGAGCTGATGCGGGTAGATACTACACTGTAAATCAAATTGGGTAACGTAGACCCAAAAAACTTGGGTTATCATTTTGGGCTCGAAGGCTGAGAAACCCAATTTGCCAACTTGGGTAATAACGACCCAATTTACAAAGTTGGGTTTGTTAACCCAATATCCATAACCCAAGTACAGTGGGTAACTTGACCCAAACTACAAACTTGGGTCTTTAAACCTAATTGAAAATTTTGGGCTCGAAGGCTGAGAAACCCAATTTGTCAACTTGGGTAATAACGACCCAAATTTTTAATTTGGGTGTTTAACCTTAAATCTTGTAGATCAAGAAAATTGGGTAATTAATACCCAAGCTGAAAATTTGGGCGCTTTGTCCCAAAAGCTTTTAGCTAAGGAAAAAAGCCCAATTTTCAGATTTGGGTTTTCCGATTAATATTTGTGAATGCGTTTTTGCTTAACTCGTAATCACAACAGTCGTCATAATCACTTAGTAATGGAGGGTTCACAAGAAATGCACAACAAAATATTGCAATAATGCTTTATATTGTCAAAAGAAATAGGTACAAATTAAATGTTCAACAAATAACAGCATTGATTATTTGAACATGTTTAGGTTCACATATGAAGCGATTATAAATACAACTGATCCAAACGATGTAAATATTATGCGATTATGACCTCAATTTAAATGAGAATTGCAAGTAACCAATTCCTGCAAGCACAAATAGAAATCTGCCACAACCATATGCAAACCCAAGCATTTTTAACTCACAAATGTATGTAAATAAATAAACAATCATAGATACGGAGCAGTTACAGTATGCTACTCAAAGAATAAAAAATGAAGTGCATACGCAGAGACAATACAAAATAATGCTTTTGCAAAGATACAAAATAATGAAGTATTATGATACATAAAATTAATTAATTTCAGTTATTATCAACAATTTACTGTGCACTTTAAGTGCAAACTATTGTGCGCTCACAAAAACAAGGTTAGCAGCAATCAAGTTTAACAAGATGTTAAAAGGCAATTACAGTAGCTCTCAACCATAACCAAGAGCTTGTGTCACGAAGGTTTCGACTATGCCTAATTATATTTACGTTATGTCAGTCAGATATTTCGCTGAAGCAAAATTATGTCAATAAGCAATCAGCCACAGTCATGATGTTGCATAAAAACTAACCAAACAAAATAGGCTAAAAAAACATGACACCCATACGTTAGAATAGAACACAGGAAACAAAGACGGGCAAACAATGTTTAGTGCAAATGTTATACAATCGGTAAGCAGCAACACACTTCTTTGGAATAAATTCGACAAGTTATCAGTTCAAAGTTTTCCCCCTAAAACGTCTGTTTTCGCATATTATGCATCTGAGAAGTTTTTATTTTACCATTTGTCTCAATTGTTTTTTCCGTTCGCTTTCATTCAAGCCTTTTGTGCTATTCAGGACGCATTAGATAGCATCAACTGTCTGCAGAATTTAGTGTTTCGATGCACATTCTTCGCAGAGTTCCCTAAAAAGATGGAGGAATTGTAAGCCCAAATATTGTATATAAATAATGAGCCAGAAAAGCGCATGATGAAAATGAAAATTTCCATCAGATTATATAAATTGCAGTATTTGAGAGAAACCGTTTAAACTTGGGCTTATGTCCAGCAGTGCTTTTGTTAAATTTCAACTATGAAAAACAGTTTGGAATGACTGGGTAAGAAAAAGCAAACTGGAGAGCCCGCGTATCTGCTTTGGTAGGCTTTCATTTAAGGTCAAATCTTCAGCAGTTCGAGTGATGGGGTGTCTTAGATATAGAACAAAAGAGACAATTCGGTTTTATTGTAGCGTGAAGCAATATGGTAATAACAAGACATATAGCGTTTCAAACCAAATTATTATTTACTCCTATCTACAGTGCGAACAGGTCTTTTGGAACTGAACAGTTTTATGCGTTGATGAAAACCTTTTGCGCGTTATAAACCAATGCCATAGAAAGATTATAGCCAGTATATTTGCAATCATACTCACAAACGTTTCGGTAAAAACTTATACCATCATCAGTGTGAAACTACATAGGCACTAGGCTAGAATAACCAGCACAAGAAAGAAATTATTTTAAATACAGCATAACTATTACGTCATAAACAAAGTAGTTGGGATTTACGTAAAATATAACTAAAGGGGCAAATTAAACAATTACGTGCAACTGGAGTGACTAGATTAGTAGTAGGATTATTAAGTACAAACACTGTAGGATTAATTAAATCATAACTAAAAAAAGACGTTGAATATAAATGGAAATTAAACACGTTACTAATTGCGATTTAGGCCTACACGAATATTGTGCGAAGTGAGCTAAATGTTAAATAGGTAGATGGGGTTGGAAGAGTCATCAATATTTAATTGTGGTTGAAGATTTTGGAT